>PKRV01002862.1:399005-456921 GCA_003709505.1 Hyphantria cunea
AAAAAAAAATACATTTAGTGAGCATGGTGAGGTCGTGGTCGGACATCCTCTCCATGCGCACGTGGGGCAGCAGCAGGCGGGAGCGCTCGTGCGACGCGGCCGTGGAGTCCAGCAGCTCCAGGCCGGAGCGCTGCGCAGACACCTCCGCTCGCACCAACATCTGTTCCACGGTGCGGTCCTGTAACTGCTCCAACGACTGTTCCGGGTGCTCCTCGCCGAACCCGTCCTGACACATCACGATTGTATTATTTTATAAAACTTCAAATATCTTTTTGTTATATGAACAACTTTATACATCGCCACGGTGGCGCTTGCGACTGTGCTTGAGGTCTCGATGCTTTATAGATCGATTCCTAGGTGGGACCAATATTTGTAGGTATGATCTGCAATACTTATGTTTCGGAGTTTGGGTGCGTTTTATGTATATAATGTATTAATTTACAAAAAAGTATACATGTATTTCATACCAGTTGTCTAGTACCCGTAACACAAGCTCTGCTTAGCTTGGGATTAGATGGCGTTCTGTGTTAGATGTCCGAAATATTAACTATTATAGTCTGATAACTGTCTTTCTACAGAATTTTGGTATCACGTAGCACTTGGGTTATGAAGGTTTGATGGCAGTCCCTCAAACGCAAACGAAGTTCAGTCGTATTGTAAACTTTAAGTTCATTCCAAGCTAGTTTCAGAAAAGACTCAGAGGAAAAATAACCTTCTTTTTCTATTTACATCGAGAAAGGATCGAAATACTTAGCAAATTTATTTATTCTAATAACCCGAGAGTTCAAACTAGGTCCAAGTTCTAATCATAATAATTATAATTTTAGCAATAAATAACTTACGTTTGGCCTTAAGAGCATCTCAGAGACTATGGCAGGTTCTCTCAGTGTTATATCTTGAATGTTCGAAACAGCATTTCCACTTGCCTACAAGCAACAATAATGTTTGATGACGCATTTCCAATAGATCATATTGAAATCTGATCATTTAACAGAGGTAGGGAAATACATTAGATTGACAGAAATAAAAATTATATACCTACGATATAAATTAGATTTCAAAATATTCAATCTTAATACAAAGAACTTTTGTGGCTCTATTCACGTCTATTTCGGTTATCGAATAGTAAAAAGAAGCCTATGCCCTTGCTTAAGAATCAAAGTACCTTCCATGTCAAAGTTCATTGAAATCGGTTACCGGTTTAACCGTGAAAGCGTAACAGACGCACAGAGTTACTTTCGAATTTTAAATATTAATCTGGATTAATCTAGAAGTATCATATTTAAATAGCATATTTAATTACGAATTTATATAAAACGGTTAAACAAGTAACGACATAAGTATTGTACAATACTATCATCATTAGCCCTCTGTAGTCCATTGTTGTATATAGGCCTTCACCAAGGCCCACCACAGAGCCCAGTCAGTTGCTTTTCGTATCCAGTCGCCGATGGCCATTGTACGCAAGTCATTCAACCACCTGGCCAGAGTCTAATATACTTCGTATTTGTTGTACACAGGGAAAAAATTATTTATGGTATTAACATTATCTAAGCTATGCCACGAACGGACGGTAAGAGTTCCCTAAATAACCATCTGCAAATCTAAGCTAGATAATGAGGTTGAACAAACCTGAATCATTTCCACAATTGTTTGTTCATTTTCTGGTGCACCTTGAACATCTTGGAAATGTAGCTGTGGCAATGGACGCTTAACACGCCTCACGACTTCAACTTCCTGTGTATACCATCTAATATACAAAATAAAATTTTACAGATATTCAGATACAGGTGTAGTATAAAACTTTTAAAAGGGATGTTATGTTGGTTTAATTTCTAATAAATAAACAATTGACTTTTCTGCTTAAATACAAATCAAATTTGAAATAGGTACTTCAATTTATAATTAGAAAGAATTTAGAAATTATTTTTTATATTATTTATAGAATATAGACATCTTAATAACTAAGTTAGACTAGAATAAACTTTAGATAATTTACTTACTTTTTATTAGCACTTTTAATAACAGTAGCATTGAGTCTGCACAAATCACCTATTAAACAAATAGATACACTTAATAAGATAGATAACTTATAAATTATATTATGGCCACTTTGTCCACAGCTGGACATAGACCTCTCCTTGGCAAGGAAGAATACTACTTTACCTTATTCAATTATAGTTCTAAAGTTTATACATATATGATTTAGTAGCAGAATACTAACAGTAACAACTTCCAAATATGAATGGAAATTACAAAATGGTCCTTTAATCTACTAGCTAGGGATCCAGATCGTTAAGGTTAAGGTTGTGGGTTTGGTTCTCACTTATGTAAAGTTTTGTGTGATGAGCAGACTGACTTGGTCTGTGTCTGGGTGTAAATTGTATATAATATGTATGTATTTGGTAATTACAAGTATTTTTTGGAATTATATGTACATGTCTAATGATAATAGGCTTGCTTCACCATGGAATAAGTGGAATTAAAATTATAATGAACAAAATGTGGGCCTATTATGCACCTGTTTATCCCTTCGAGTGTGAGATGAAGTGGTGATTTTTTTTTTCAAAAAAGTATTTCTATTTTTTTTGTCAGTGTCCATATTATGGATGCAAATTTAATAATAAAGTTGATGTAACGATTTTAATAAATATTCAAGAAATGTAAGGCACATTTTATTCATGTTATTAACTCTCTCAACTTTAACTGGCTGTATGTGACAATAATTTGTTTAGTAGTTGAGAAGAATGTTGTAAGACTGGGATTATTAAAAGTATTGTAACTAAGAATACATACCCAGGAACACATTAACTTTCTTTTGGTAAAGTCGCACTAGTCCCCGGAGAAGTTGGGAGCTCAGACGGAGTGAAAATCTATGTGTTGGACGGCCAGACTCATTCATTATAACTTCAACTAAATCGTCGCTAAAACAATAGGAATGATTTAAATTAGAGTTATTCATTGCCAATACTTCATTCCTTCTTCAAAATAATAAATTCTTACCATATTATTCGAATATCTTGTGACCAAAGCTGACGGTGTGTTATAGTGGCAAATCGCAGTGGCCAGGAATCTGCTACCCAGCATAAGTAAAACCTTCCTCCTCGTTTCAAAGAGTCCACAGGATAAAACATTTTTATATGAATAGTTTAAGTTATAAGTCGTAAATTTTACAATACTTCTCACTTGGGTCAATGTGCAAAGACGTCGTAATTCCAAAGTGACGCCAATACTCCCGCCAAATTTTCTGTGTCGTCATTTCCTCCTTCTCAACAGCATAACCACAGACTGGATTTACATTTGTTTTATTGCATTTTATTTTTTATTTAATATCGTCTATTTTTATTATTGCACCGTTAAAAGGAAATCAAAATTAAATAAATAACCTAAGCATGTAATTTAAGACAAAAAACATTAATATCCGAAAATGAATAAAAATATTTTAATTCAATTTAAATAAAAAATATATTTATAGCTAAAACAGACCGCCGTTAAATTTTATTTTAATAACAAAAAACACTTGAAAATTAAATAGTTACTCTATAAACATCGAGGAATAATAATTTATATACGTAGTAATATTATTTCAGGGTCTAAAAATGAAAGATTAGTCTTTACACGAGTCCTTCAAATTAATAAAAATTAACTCTAACGCACATAACAAATTTAAACAAAGATAATGTGCATAAACAGATCATGTGTTCGAAAAATAATAATTATACAAAAATCTAAGCAATAATTAATGTTATAAAATTATGCCAGCTTAATGACATTTTAACAAAAAACGTCGTCCAATAATTTAATCGAATTTACAATGTTCATATTAATAATGACATGACCTCTTTTGTATTCCGATAGCTTCCATCCATCTTTCTCCTTCAGCTTATTATTTGTGGTGGTTAACCGACGAATCGTTCTGTTGAGGTGCTGTTCCGCGCCGACTGCGCGTATGCGAGTAGAGAGAGTCAGATAGGTACCGCCATCGTCTCTCTCTCTTTCTTACCGAGACACAGCTAGAGGCCTAGGTCCCCTATTCTATCTATAATACCTCTATGGTCATGACCAGTTTCTTTAAAATAAGTTAATGTGAATGAAATTTTTTTATGAAACTAACTGTACTCTGCTATACTTACTTTAGATCACCTTTGTATCAATGCTACCTCAGTAGGTAACATTTATATAATTAATAAAATTAAGATAGGTTACCTATAAATAAAACAATAGAAATTACTGGTTTTACCCAAAGAAATCTACATTTTAATTTCATTCAAATCGGTTCAGCGGTTTAGCCGTGAAAGTGTAACCGACAGTCAGAGCTGCTTTCGAATTTATTAAAGTGTGGTTTGTGTAATACTTACCTTTATGGTTATGGTAAATCATTGAGTACCTATAATAGATCAATGTGGTAATCGTAGGTATTATGTACCTACTTACGAACGTTTGTTCTCTAGTTCTCTCTAGGTATGTATAAAACGATGCTAAGCGGCAGTGCTAGTGTTAAAAAAACTCGTCTATTATATCGTTTTATTCCAGTTTGTTAAATTAAATACCTTCTTTTTGCAGTAGGTACTATTTTCCAGCAGTGGACAAAGAAAACTATAAATGACTAATTTTATCTTAGATGAATATCTTTTTGAACATACTTCTTAATTTTTAGTTTTGTTTATAAAAACTCATCAAAGTAGGGCACAGGTACAACAGCAACAACTTATAGATAACCTACGATATTACTGTTTCTGATAAGTTACGAACCTAATCATCTATCATCACCAAATCAAAGGAAAGAATAACAGAAAACTTATTTGCAAATTGTGTCTAAAATTAAATAGAAAAATTAGATGCAATTTAAGTATCACCTTATATCGGCAGAGCTAAAGCTTAAAGAACCTAGCTGTTTTGAAAATTATCTGATTCGTCGTCTGAGTAGGTGTCTGCGGACTTTATACTACAGTGGAGCGTTCATGTTATAATACTTCACATAATACAAATAATCAACAATCTATATGCTTAAAACTATAAAGTAGCGATGAATAAAATGCCAATTTTATTAACTAATAATTTATTATTACAACTAAAAATTAACTGCTACGACTAAATACTCGGTTTACATTATATTTAGTTATTATAAGTGTGACATTACAAAACTTGACGCTGACAACACAATAGTGGTAGGCAAGTTCTCCTGCCTTACTGGTAGAAGAAAAAATAATTGACATTTTTAAGAAGCATCTTTAACATTACAAAATTAAGTTTTGTATGAAAAGAAATTGAATTCAAATTAATATACACAATAGTAATACATATAGTAAATTCATGGCATTCATCAAATAACTATTTAGTCATTCATAATGTTTATATTAGTGTCAAGTTTCAGATTGATTAATGAAAATGGATGAACCAATAATATGATTAGTAAAATTTACAAATGCAGTTTACGTCCGGATTCTTCGACTGCGGACCGTAGCCTTCCTAAGGTAGATTTGTTGAAGTCCTCCGATTTTAGGCCTGTTTGTAGAGCAGCCTTGAAAGTTTCTTCAGCCTCTTCAATTTTATTTTCAACCAAATAATAATTTACTAGGCGGGAATAGGCATTGCCCAAGGAACCCTTTGAGGTTGATGTTGTTTTCAATAAATTTATAAGTTTTTCGATTAGCTGCGGTTCCTTTCTTTGGTGACTTTCTTGTAATAACCTTCTGAACACTACTGTTGAGGCATTGCTTAACCATTTGTTCCAAATAACATCTGATTCTTTATCTTTACCGCACAAAAGCAGTTCCATCCACAAGAGATTGATCGGCAAAAGATATCCTCTTGATGCGGCAATTTCAGCAATTTGGGTACCTGTAGAAAGACACTCGTTATTCAAATAAAATATTACTTACATTTTTAAATAAGAAAAATATTGTTTTTAAACATAAACATTACTACCAAAAATAAACAAAACTATTAGTACTCAGAATGCTTATTATGTAGCAATTAAATATTATAACGAACTCCCTGCTGATATGAAAACTTTAGACTGTAGTAAAAAATTGTTAAAAAAAAGTTAAGTTACTGGATAAGAAACCTTAATGGCTAACATGCTTAAAAAATGCAATGGAAAATGCGAATATTTGATTAGATGTTTCTTTTCTGATAATTATTTATAATTGTGTATTTCTTTCTTTATAAATTTATTACTTATTGTACTTATTATCTCTTTGCATTGTATTAACGACAAAAATTTTGTAAAAAGAATATATATTGTAATATTGATATTTTTGTACTGGTTCTATAAACAGGTGTTTTTACACCTCGATAGAATTCTTTACCAGATAAATAAATAAAATAATGATGAAAAATATTAGATTACCAAATCACATTTAAAAGATTTTTGCCTGCCTCGTTGGTTTAGTTGTGTGCGTAAGTGACTGCAGGTCAAGAAGTCTCGGGTTCGATTTCCAGGTCGGACTGCTGTTGGATTTTTCTTACAAGAAATTCTTAATAGCAGCCCGGAGAATGGAATATGGCGGTGTTTCTCGCCCGTGCCTCGGAGAGCACGTTATATCCGGTTGTCATGAATATATTTGGCAATCGTTATTGGGAAGTCAATGGCTTCAAATATACTGAAAACTAGTTCAACCTTCGAATTCAGTTTACCTTCAGCCCAATGCCAGTCACTCCGTGTAAAAACTGATATTCAGGTAAAACCAGTTGAACGGTTGATGATGATTCTGATTTAAAAGATTTTTTACGAAGAAATCATAAACAATTTAACAATGCGATTATTACGTCAAAAAAAAAAATTATTACAAGTTTAGTTTTATTATGATAAGAATACATACATTCACGTAGATAGAAAATAGCTATATGAACAGGATATATACCCAATAAGCACTTTAGGATATACTGGTGGATCTAATTTCTATTACTTACATTTATCAATAAGTTTCTCGTCATCAATAACAGTGGCTAAAGCACTACTCCTGGGGAAATTTTTCAAAGCATTTTCCAAATCCTGGTTAGTTTTAGCAGCTTGGACAGACTCCATTAAATTATCGATATGTTGAGAACCAGCACCTCTTCTGAAAATGGCCAGGGTCAATTTGTCGTTGTATGTCACACGGCGTTTAAGTGACTCATTTATTTGTTTCCCAATTTTTTGAATATTTTCAACATAACCTGCTTCAGCTAAAGATTTCAGCAAGAACTTGAGAACGTTACTTTTTGGTATAACACCATGTTCGATAGACTTGATAGCTAAGTCCGTAGCTTGCAATAGATCACCATTTTTAGTCATGGTCTCGATGTTAATTGATACATCATTTTTTGTTGGTATAGAGGCTTCATTTTCTGCTACAATCTTCTTAACAACATTCTTAGGTTTAACGGTTTGACCTATACTGTCTTCAGGGAAAGCAAATGGTACAGGTCTGTTTTTAGATTTTAGGTGTTGACCCAGATATTGGAGGAATTGCTCGCTAGGTACTTCACCATCTTCTTGCAGTACAGTCCAAAGGCCAAGTGCTTTGTCAGTCTCGTCAGCTTTGCAGTATGTTACGAGTAAATGGTAGAATATGTTACTACGGTCAATGTGTGATAATTCTTTCGTGGCTTCGAGTAATCCTTCTAAATATTCTGACTTTCCCTCCTGTGAAAAATATATAAAATAAGAGACAAATGAGCACACGGGTTTTCCGTTAGTAACGGACTACGGGCGTTCATTGCCATCTACATCAAGAGACATAAGTGCGTTTCATTCCCGGAATTAGTGTAAATTTTGGAAAATTAAGAACAGATTGTAGGTTAAAATCTTTTCATATGAATTTCAACTGAGTTAAACTTAAAACACATGCCAAAATAAAAAGGACGCTGAAATTTGAGATGAACTTAAAATTAATTTTATGTAATCAGAGTTCAATGGATCTGGAGATGTCTTTTAAAATACAGGTTTTATGCCCTTTATAAACAGTTCATTGCTTTGCACGTTTACTAAATCTAAGTTTAACCTAATAGAGAACAAACAAAACGTGATACTATATGCTAGACATAGAATTAGAAAAAAACATACATCAACATATCTCTGGCAGGCATCGTCCAAACGGCGGTGGCGAGTCTGCAGTCCAGGTGTTTCTAATATGCGGCGAGCTTGACGCAAGCGGCCACATTCAATGAACGCTAATACCAAGTCGTGAAGTATATTAATTTCGCCATGAACCTGAAACCATTTTCAAAATAAGGTTAAACACTAAACATACTGCCTCAGAGGCGCAGTGGTAAAGTACACAACTGCTGTGCTTGAGTTCTCGAGTTCGATTACTGGCTCAGACCCAAATGTTTGTATAATCTGCAAATATTCGTTACGGAGTTTGAGTGCTTCTATGTATAATATATAGCTATGTATTTATAAAAAAAAGTATATATGTATTTATCAGTTATCTAGTACCCATAATACAAGCTCTGCTTAGCTTGAGACTTGTTGTCTTAGATGCCCGAAATATTTATTTAAATAAAAATAAATAATGCATAATTTTGTATTGTCCATCAACCATTAAGGGATTTAATGGAAATAATAATGTTCTGTTGTTAATTTTTTGCAGGAATCTTTTCAAAGAAAATTACTAGCTTTGGTGTGACTCCATACTAATCCTACTACTATTAGAGCTATGTCAGTAAAGGTCAATAAAATAATAAATATTTTTTAAACAGTGTCATGTGTCATTGAAAAAAGACACTTGCGTTTTTTTATCGGACTAAACTGACAAATTGAATTGATAATATTTTTGGAAGTGGTGATATTTTTGGCGATCGGTTTTTGTTTTTGCGAAAGACGGTCCCCGTTTCATGTCATCCACATTTTTTATGTTTTTTATCATTAATTCCATCATGACGAAGACTTGAAGACTCGAAGACTTAGAATTGAAGACTTGAAATACTTGACATTGGCAGAAATAGCTGATCCGGCTGATTGCCATATCATCAAAAGAAGAAGAAGATATTTTTGGCAGTCTATGTATGTTTGTATGTACCACTGTAGTGTCTAACAGATAACTACTGAACTATTTTTAAGGAAAGAGCTAACAATATATTCGTAATAATGGCCCGAGTGGTATAGGTTGTATAAATTTTATCAAAAGTTTTTACGCAGTCGATTTATACTTGTTTAAACTTTTTTTGTTCATATATCATTTCAAAGAAGTCTAACCTCTCTCTTTTTTTCATTGTATTATGCACGTTCGTTACCTTACTTACTCCAGCTATCACCTCGTGGATAATAGTGTGGGTTATAAATTATAAACACAATTTGTTATATTTTTGTATAGACTAATATGTGTAACTGTTTTTTGTCCCAAATAAATAAATAAATAAATATAAAATATTTCAATAACAACTTACATAATAAGAATTTTATAAACAAAATAGGTTATACCTGAGTGCTAAGGTCGGCTAACCATTGAAGTTTAGTGGCATCTTCCTTCAAAATAAGTGCTTTCATTAATTCTCCCTTCCAAGGAGTTGATCTATATTCTTTACAGAATTGTTCAAACGTTTTTAGAGCGCTGTCAATGTCTTCCTTTAGTAGATGCACTTTAATTGAAGGACCCAATATAACGTTAGAAGGCTCTATGTAGTTGCATGATATAAGTGTATTTGTCAATTCAGTCACCTAAAAAAAGAAATATTAAAAAAAAATATCATCAGATGTCATCAATTTATTTTAAAATCAAATAATTAAAGACAGATAAAGCAGCATCGGGAACAAATTTTGTGCCACAGGGACAAATATACATGAAACAGAAATAAAGTACCCACAGACTTAGAACTACATACAATTCGTGTATCACACAGTGTTGTCCCATGTGGAGATCGGAACTTGACTTGGGGCAGTAGCTGCCCTGCTATTGGTTACACTCTATATCGGGACAATACTTTGTATAAACTACAAATATTTTTCCGAGTCTGGGTGTTCATTGTGTCCATGCCTTGGATGTTTGTAAATTCCCTATATGGTCTTTAAAAAATCATTGTATCATACAGATAGCATCAATACTATTATTGTATTTATAGCTACTTACTTTTTCAGTATTTTTCTGTTCCGCTAGTGTATTTAACATTTGCCAACACTTTGAGTTAATCATAAAACCGGAGGAGTCAGTAACATCCGTTTGTTTGTGTTTCTTTAAATACTCAATTGCTTCGTCAATTCTGTTCGCTCTAACTAAAGCATACGCCATTTGTACCAATTTATATTTATTAAGCATAAAATTTGGATTTCTTTTTTCAATTTCTCTTTTGCAATCTTCAGCTAATTCAATTTGATCATTCTCACAGTAATATTCAAATAGTTGGGCCAAGATTGGGGTTGTAGCTTCAAAGTTTGTCGCGTTTAGTTCTTCTATATGTCTATTCAACTTTTTTATATTGTTCTCCTTAATGTAAGCCAAAAGAAGTTGCTTTTGTAGGCGTGCCAAGTTTGTATTACCTTTGTTTTTCAATGACGCGTACTGAGCTTCCAATTGAGCAGTGGTACGTTCTCCAACATCAACTCTGCTGCGTGGCCCTTCTATTGGCGCCACATCCAATTCTGAGGTCGTCAACTTGGAGAGCAACTGTGATATATTTGTAGTCATTTTTTCGCCAAGATATTGTTCTATAGCTTCCGCTGTTTCAGTATTAATCCTTAGGCCCTTATCATAAATACCTTGTAGGAGCTTCTCACTCAAGTCGTATTTATACAAATTTTTCACTACAGTTTTCACAATACGACTTACTTCAGCAATGACGTTATTATCCTCGCTATGAGCGTCATCGTTTGCAGAATCTTCTTCAAGTTGAAAGCTACGCCCTTTACTACTTATTACATGTAATATGGATACGAATGAGTCAATATCTTTTGTTTTAGTTACAGCACTTATTAGAGAACGAGCAACAACAGAATAATTGCCCCATGGTCGATATTGTAAAGCAATTTCAGCTGCCTGCTCAATGTTTCCACTTTCTAAAAGCTCAATCATTACGTTTCTAGCACTGTGAATTAATGGTATACTGCCGATTTGTAATTTCAGTATGACATTCTGTGGAGTATCATTTTTAATTAAATAAGGGATGACATAATCTCTGAGGGCTTCACCACTTGGTGATATATTATGGCTGGACATATCTCGGAGCATTTGCAGCAAACCCTCTTCATCATTTTCTCTTCCTTTCTGAACCAAGAGCGGCCAGTAATAATGCTGTCTGATTTCAATACCTTCTTTTTTCAATTCACTAAACAATTTTTCAGCCAATTCAGTTTGACCATTAATAAGAGCTGCTTCAGTGGCTATGTAGATAGCGTTAGGTATTAATCCCTCACGTTGGACTTCCCTGCAGGTATTAATAACATCCTCGACAGGTTTATTTAGTCGTAGCAGTTGTTTTATGAAAAATGCCCCTTTAAATATTGTGTCTTCGGCGTTTGGTGCTTTTGGCATAGTTTTCATAACCATTTTAGCTGTTTTGTCTTGCCCTTTATTAAGAAGCCTAAGAATAAGATTACATGCATCCTGATTGTATCCAAAAGCTCTCTGAAGGTAAGGGAACAACTGCTCTGCTTTATCCCCATGTCCACTGATTGCAAGATGTTCGACAATATCCAAAATATCCTAAAATTATAATGAACATATATTATAAATAATATGCATACCAGTTTCGTTTATTCGATAACCAACAAGAACATACACCTTAAAAACTAGAGGCCCAAAAACAGTAAAATACAAGCATAACTGCTGTTTTAATTAACCGTTGCCCTGGAAAGCGAAAGTTTTAAACAAATAGTTGGGAGCATAAGACATCCCTTAACTTTCAGTTTGTGCTTTAACATAACTTTTATGTTACTTTAGTTATTTCAAGGGTGTTGACTATGTCCTAAATAAAAGTTATTTTATAACTTAGCAAGGGCTCTGGTTACGACGCCTCGTTTGACTTATTAAAATCCTAGCGCAATCTCAGTGTTCAGTTGATTGTTATATTTAAGATAACGTAATATTATAAAAAAAGAAACAAATATATTATTATTACATATTATTGAATATTTTATAATGAACTGTACTAATAAAAATGCATAAAATGCTAAATTAAATTGTAATGATTTTATTTTTTTATAATCAAACCAAGTGGCGTGCAAAGCTGATGATGATGTTGATTTTAATTTAACAAGAAGAATTTAAAGTAAGAATACAGATTACATGGGAATTAGTTTTTTTATATACGTCTCTCTACTCTGCCTGATGGAAAGCATTAGCAGAATCCAAGACTAGTGGTCACCATACTTATTGGATTGAATGCTATTATATTATTGTAAAAATTTATTGAAAAACCTTACCTTATCAGTCAAGACCTCTTCTTTGTCTTTCGCCATTTGGATCGTCTTTTCGATTCCATCTATATCACCCTCCTTAGCATATCCACAAGCCAGTAATGTATAGGTTTTATTAGTAGGTTCCAAACCTGCACCTGCCATAGTTTCTAAAACGGCTTTTGCACCATCTGTGTCCCCGTGGAATGCATGTCCCATGACCAGAGCATTTAGGACTGGTTCTGACACAGGCATACTCAGCTCTCTCATTTTTTCTAAGACTCTAGTTGCACCTTCTACGTCGCCTTCATGACAATACCTCCACATCAATCGTTGATATGTTACCCTAGAAAAATAAAATATTGTCTATGCATTCATGAACAACCCTTAATGTCCCACTGCTGTGCTCGGGTCTCACCTCAGGAGAGGGTAAAGGCCATACGTCCCCACACTGGCCAAGTATGGGTTGGGGACTGCCAAGACAATTTTGTAGCTACGTAATCTTGCCCTTGGATGTTTTCAAGCCACACAAAGGTCTCTAACTAAGCACCACAACTGTTATCCCGTGATAACATCCGGGACCGATTGCTTAACTGTCTATGCATTAAGAGATAAATATTTTACAGTGACAAATATATTGTCATTGTTTACACATTTTAAGATTTTACGAAAAATTACAATGAGCATTGATGAATTCCTAAATGATATGTTTATGCTTGTGTTCTATGTATTACCTGTTGGGCTGCAATCCCTTCTTTTCCAGCTCCTCAAGGAACATAGCTGGCGAGAACGGATGCTCATTTTCAATGTAGACCCTTAGTAAAGCATTGTAGTGAGAGATGTCCATGGGTATTCCACGTTCAGTCAGCACACTCCATATCTTTTGTACAAGAAGAGTTCTTTGTTCTGGTAACTCCTCAGGTACAAGTTCGCCTATATTTAAAATAATTACTAATTAATTTACTAATTTACTACTAGATCTGCAGGAGTTTCTTTTTTTTTTTTTTTATATTTAAGCTGCCCAAATGACTCTGCCCTGCCTGATGGAAAGCATGAGCAGAATCCAAGAGTGGTGGTCACCATCCTCAATGCGAAAAAGAACAATGCAGCATGGTGACCCACACTATGGCGGCCTTGAGGGAATGGGGATGGTGAGGGGGATAGGGGGCCTTGGATTGGGGTACGGGCCTCCGGTATCCTCACTCAC
Organism: Hyphantria cunea; assembly: GCA_003709505.1. Lineage (NCBI taxonomy): Eukaryota > Metazoa > Arthropoda > Insecta > Lepidoptera > Erebidae > Hyphantria > Hyphantria cunea. Next base: position 412,529 of record PKRV01002862.1, read on the forward strand.
TCGATGAAACACAGCGTAAGCGCTGTTTCACACCGGTTTTCTGTGAGGCCGTGGTATCACTCCGGTCGAGCCGGCCCATTCATGCCGAAGCGTGGCTCTCCCACGGTGAGTCTGATGATATTAACCTAATATTTACTTACAAAAATTGATTGATATGATGTAAAAGACTTCCTCTTTTTCTTTGAAGAAAAAAAAAAGTTAATGCTTTTAAAAGTAAATAATAATGCACTTGCAATGCACGCTATCAGAAAAAAGGGCTAACACTTCTTTGCACCTTCACCTTCTTATTTGAAAATTCAACAAATACTTAATGGTTGGCTTTTTTAATATAAGTATGCTCCCTAATTCATTTTTTTATTAAGGTTTGATCAATGGTTTTGTGTTACTTAAATTAAGAACTATTGCTTAAAGTGGAAATAACATTTATAAATAACGGGACGGATTTTAGATTTGAAGACATGAAGTAAAGAAGTTATATTTCAAATTCTAGTACAATATTTATGACAGATTCTTAAGGTTGTTAACTGTTATAATTGAATAAGCCAGTAGTATCGTTTGACATTTTATACATACTCTATGCCTACCAGATTCTATAAAGGAAGTTTACATTTTACTGCTGTAAAATTAAACTTAGTATCGTTATTAGTTATCGTTAATGTATTTATATTTATTTGACTACATAAGCAGTACAAAACAAAAAGGCTTTAGCCAGAAGCTTTAGCTTTATTATACAGTTCACTCTGAAGCAAACTTCTGAAATAAGAACTTTCTTTGTTTTAAACTAGTCAATGTGAGAAAGAAGATTTAATCTCAACAAGCTTTAAGGCTATAGTGTGCCAACCAGATAACATTGGCCTTTGTCACAGATGGGTCTAGTTATTGAAGCTTACACTAGACATATCAGTGTTAAGAGTGGTTAAGAAGATACACTTACCGCAGCATCGGATAACAAGCAGGGATTGTGTGCTAGTGATGTCATTTTTTGATCTAATTTCATCAAACACTTCATCAATGTCTTTCTTTGTGATTCTTCCAAATCTTCTCACTTCAGAGTCTAGTTTTTGGAGCAAGGGCTCTAAGCTTTCGGGTTTCTTTGATGTTGCATAGTCTCTCAGCAAAATACTACAAGAAATGAGTAAAAAAACATGATTTTCTATAAAAATATTATTGCAAATATGTTGATGATGGTAAAAATCCAAAGTAACCTATGATAATAGTTTATTTTGAATTTTTACCACTATTCACTTGGTACATCTTAGGATTTGGCTTAGGTAATGTTGAAATAAACTCACAAGAATAATTTTACTCATGTCATCAAGCCAAACTCATCAAATCTAAATGATGTTCGCTCGGCGGCTCGGCTAAGTGAATTACATTTAGATTTACAATAGTTTTGGTTTTACAGTAATATAAAAAAACTGCATTTCTAATTCTTTGGTTAAGGCATCATACTTGAATGGCTAATTCTATTTTGTTTGACCGCTCATTTATCAAAGCTGTCTATACTCTATAGAAATAAAAAAAATTGGAGTGTATGTTTGTAATCCATACTTATATTATAAATGAGAAAGTAACTCTATGTATCTAAATGTCCTGCTTTCACACCCCAACCGCTGCACCCATTTCAATGAAATTTGGCATGGAGAAACTTTGATTCTTGAGGAAGGATATAGGCTACTTTTTGTTGTGATAACCGATGAACATGTGGGTGGAGCCATGTGCAAAAGCTATCATTAAAATAGCCTCTATTTTATAAATGCATATGTTTGTTATACACAGTACACATGCCAAAATGTTTTTTACAGTTTTTCTGTCTGTTCCAGCCAGATTTTGGAATGGGTGAACCGATTTTGACATCTTTTTTAATATGATATCTTTTATATATTACTCTTTTTATTCATATAGCATTGTCTTACTGGCTGATATTTGGTACAAGTGTTTAGGTTTAAATGAACATGAACAATAAGTGTCTAGACTATTCCATGGGTATCGTAAAAGCCAACTTAGGGAGCAAAATACACAACACAATAGTACTGAAATGAGAAGGAATGCTGCAAAACAAACCCATTTGGCCAGGATAGTACATAAAACAAAACCAAAACCTTCTTCTTAGTGAGAAACCTGTATCCAATTAGGTTAAATGCAATACTGAAAAAGGCAGAAGTCAACGTTCTTCCAGGTACAAATATTTACGTATATACTTAATGATAACGGAGTATGAAATACATATGGTTCAATAATACTTACTTATTGGCAGCACTTAATGCCTTTGAATTAATCAACAAATTGCTTTCAGCGGTCTTCGCCGAGTTGAGGATAAGCGTTCTCGCCGCACCAGTAAAATATCGTACAAATTTTGTAGATCGTAAAAGCGACGACATTGTACTGCAGATGAAGATCTTTAACACATTAATAACCTATATTTTGCTTCAATAGCTGGAAGAATCACAGAACTCCCAATAAGCCTATTCAGACAAAGATAGAAAAGGTATTTTGAGGTTATGTTGAAGTTATGTCATTGTGTTAGGGATGATTGACATTTATCGATCTTGAGAAAATATCGAAATTTAGCAGAAAAATATGATCAATAACACAAGCGATGTCTTGACATTGATATTTTGATTTTGATAATATCAATATATCGATGTTTTTGCTTCGATAGCATCAACACATCTTTATTAAATATATCGATGTTGTCGGTGCAATTAGTAAAGGTAATCTGGCACTGTTAACCCCAAATCTACTGCGAGCGACCTTTTTTTCGATTCGTTTTCAGGTCAGTTCTATAAACTAAAGAATTTTATTTGTAACAACGATGTATTTACAGCCTCAAGTCTGCCTTTGCCAATTTTGTGCATAAAGTTATAAATAAATAAAAAAATATATTTAAATATTGACGTTTTTCTGTTGATGTTTATCGTGCATCGATACTATTGGTTTGATGTATCGATGTCAAAATCAATGTTTCTTTATCAATTTTTATCGTAAGTGGATGCTATTGAATCCATGTCAACATCGTTTTCAATATCGATGTTTTTCTAACATCAAACATCCCTACATTATGTCAAGTACTTTATTCTAAAGTGTTACTGTGTTACTAGAGATAAAAATATCAAACTATGAAATCAATGGCATATGATTTTAAGTTTGAACATACAATATATATTCAAGGAATAAGTCCCAAAAATTGGTAATGGGCCCGGCTCTCACTTTAATGACGTAATTTTGTCATGTTGATATTAAACGCTCACTTATTTAGTTTGACGTTGTTTTCATCAATACTTTTTGTATATTAAGATGAATATGGCTCCTAAGCAGTTGTTCTAGAACATAATTTAGAGACACATCAGGAATGACGAGAGCGAGTGAACTGAAACCGACTATGAATGAACAGAGCCTCTCAATTATTGCACGAATTTGTGATCCTTGGTGTGTACTAGCAAAAAAATTATGTATATATTTATATCAGTTATCTAGTTCCCGTAGCACAACCTCTGCTTAACTTGGGTATATATAAACAAAAAAAAAACAACAACCCATAATGTCCCACTGCTGGGCTCGGGTCTCCTCTCAGGAGAGGGTTAAGGCCATACGTCCCCACGCTGGCCAAGTGCGGGTTGGGGACTGGCAAGAATACGTTGTGGCTATGTAAATCTTGCCGTTGGATGTTTTTAAGCCGCCCGAAGGCCTCCAACTAAGCTTCACGACTGTTATCGTATGATAAGAACCGGGACCGACTGCTCAACGTGACCTCCGAATCACGGAGACGCTCATGGTAACATGCCACCAGCGGTCACCCATCCAGGTACTGACCGCGCCATNGCTGGCCAAGTGCGGGTTGGGGACTGGCAAGAATACGTTGTGGCTATGTAAATCTTGCCGTTGGATGTTTTTAAGCCGCCCGAAGGCCTCCAACTAAGCTTCACGACTGTTATCGTATGATAAGAACCGGGACCGACTGCTCAACGTGACCTCCGAATCACGGAGACGCTCATGGTAACATGCCACCAGCGGTCACCCATCCAGGTACTGACCGCGCCATCGTTGCTTACCCTAGGTGATTGTTTGTATTCACCGAGTGCAACTGGGCTATGAGCGCCTCTGGTTATACTTGGGTATATATGGCGTTGTGTATTAGATGTCCGAAATATTTATTATTATTATTATTATTAATACGACCAATACGACCTTCAAACCTTCAAAAAAAGAGCGTACGTCTTCTTAAAAGGCCGGCAACGTACTTGTGACGCCTCTGGTGTTCCGGGTGTCTATGAGCGGCGGTAACCGCTTACCATCAGGCGATACGTCTGCTCATTTAACCCAGATATGATAAAACAAAATAAAATCATCCAATATAAAAAAAACTTTTGCCGAATTTAATAAAAAATAGGTCGGTTGAATAATAAGTGTTAAGTAATAATATCGATTATATAATTTATAACGTTCATCGGTCATCACGCCACATAAAACTATATAAATCTGCTGTTTTTCCAAATTTTACTTCTATTACACATGGCCCAATGTGTGTATTATTACACTTAAATTATATGTGATACTGAGGTGAAAAGATCGGTACACATCTTTTCAGTATAGCTGTACCTCATTTTATGATAAATAAAGTGTGAATCAATAACTTTTAATTAGGTTTTACTAAACATTTACTAAGTACTCTGTTGAGTCTGTCGACCAAAGATAAAACTCTACGTTACGACTGTCACGTTGTTATCTTGTCATAGATCTGAAGTTCTAAACTGAGCTGAACTGTCATTCTCCATATTAGTTAGTTGGCGATTCACCTATTGACTTCACTGTTGCACACGGTTTCTTATTGGAATTCGAGATAGTGATTCCTTTTTTAGGATTCAGCCAACTCACAGCGGGAACCAAGTCTTATACTTTTATAAACTAACCTGTTATATATAATACACACAAAAAATGGTAAGTGGAAATGTGTTGTTACTTTCCATTGACTTTGACTTGACCTTAGATTTGTTTTCAATTAAACCGGTGTGTTATGAAATAAGAGAAAGTAATAATTGTAAAATTTGTAGCAATATAAGAATGCAGTCATAATTGAACTTCTAAGGTGTAGCGCTTTCTAATTACATTTTATTCAATTACTTTACAACGTAGATCACAGAAATCCTGTTTTTAACCGATTAAAAAAAGAATAGGTTCTCAATGTAAACTCCTATAACATAACTATATAACCTATACTCTCCACTCCATACTTTAGTGCTTCATTTATAATATTTACATATTCTATATGTAAACCAATTCCAATAAATTAATTTCAATGAAATGGATTGAGTTGATGGTTGGGTTCTTTTAAAATTTAATGAAAATTTCCTTTTCTAAGAATGAAATATAAAATGAAGATATAAATATACATTTCAATACAATTTATCATGATTATTTGAAGTCAGTTTCAGTCATCAGTTTCTAAAAGTTAATTATCTTATCTAATAACTAATAAGAAACCAAATATTTGCTTGAGTACTAGTAGTTAAATATTTATACATTGCAATCATCAAAGGCTACAAAGTCCATATGAAGCAATTTATACTCCATTGCGACAGGAATAAGGACAATTTTTGTTCAAAATATTGTATAAGATTGAGTCATGCAATTTCTGATAAGAATAAAATTCTGTCTGTCCTGTTTATTGTGCATAACACCATATTCAAGTTCAATTCAATGACTTCTTCTTCAAATGAAGATTAAACATATTTGCTAATATTGCATTTATGAAGTTAATTTTTTTTATGAAATGATCTATTTTTGTGAAAAATATTTTGTAGTCTTAGGTGAAATAATTTAATATTTTCATGAAATAATTTTATATATTTCATTTTCTATACATTATATTTTATTGACAATTCTAACGTCATTGATTTTTAGATAGAAGAAAAGCATTGAGATTGGTCTTCAATCTCAAAAGAGTTCTGACATTAATTTCTTTTTCCAGGCTGAACCCATTAAAGTTGTTGTAACTGGAGCTGCAGGCCAGATTGCATACTCCCTACTCTACCAAGTTGCATCAGGTGCAGTATTCGGCCCCAACCAACCAGTATACTTACACCTTCTTGATATTGCCCCAATGATGGGTGTCCTCGAAGGTGTGGTTATGGAGTTGGCTGATTGTGCCTTGCCTCTGCTTGCTGGGGTCTTGCCCACTTGCAAACCTGAGGAAGCATTCAAAGATGTTGCTGCTGCATTTTTAGTTGGAGCCATGCCCAGGAAAGAGGGCATGGAAAGGAAAGACCTCTTGGCTGCAAATGTTCGTATTTTCAAAGAACAAGGTCAAGCCTTAGACAAAGTAGCACGTAAGGATGTCAAAGTTCTAGTTGTAGGCAATCCTGCTAACACCAATGCTCTTATTTGTTCAAAGTATGCTCCGTCTATTCCAAAAGAAAATTTCACTGCTATGACTCGTCTTGACCAAAACCGTGCCTCATCACAATTGGCTGCCAAATTAGGTGTGCCAGTACAGAATGTCAAAAATGTGATCATTTGGGGTAACCACTCATCTACTCAGTACCCCGATGCTTCAAATGGTATTGTCAAAATTGGTGGTGCCGAGAAACCAATCCCAGAAGCTGTTAATGATGATGAATATTTGAAATCTTCATTTGTAAGTACTGTTCAAAAGCGTGGTGCTGCAGTCATAGCTGCAAGAAAGATGTCATCAGCCCTCTCTGCAGCAAAAGCAGCATCTGACCACATGAGGGATTGGTTCTTGGGTAGTGGGGATCGCTGGGTGAGCATGGGGGTTGTATCAGATGGATCTTATGGAACCCCTCGGGATGTTGTATTTTCATTCCCTGTCACAACTGAAAATGGCAAATGGAAGATTGTTCAGGGTTTGACAATTAGTGACTATGGTCGTCAAATGCTCGATGCTACAGGCAAGGAGCTTTCTGAGGAAAAGCAGGAGGCCCTAGATGTCTGCAAGGATTGAATCTTGTATAGTATAAATGTATTAAGAGCAATACAGTGGTAGATATTGATAGACCCGACACATTTATTTTACATTTAATGAAAAGTGATATTTTTCAGCTTATGCTTTATTGCTATAGCTTACATAAGCACAGCTCATCTTTATGTTATTGCTGGACCTTATTCATAGAACAGTGTTATTACATTTTGTGTATTTTTTTATTTTTATATGTATTTAAAATATACGTTCATGTTAGACGTTTTAATTTTTCTTCTCATAGTGAGAACTTACCTAATAATATTGGATGTAATATAATGTAGATAAGATAACAATTATAGATTGTTGAAGGCCATTCCTTTGACAAACATTTTATCTTTGACATTGTTCACTAAAAATGCTAATGATGTAATAAATATATATTTTAATATATTTCATTCCTGTTTGTGTGACTACTTGTAGTGTAGTGCCTCTACTTTTTGACCAGTCAGTTAGAAATACGCAAGTTAATGGTAAATGTAGCAGTGTAGATACAGACTTAATCACATTAAAAAAAATGTAGTACATTAGTTACATTATCGTGTCATTACTGCATGATAAATGTTTTTATATCAGAGCTGATAAGATTGTGATGTGAATTGGAATTTAGTTATTATGTATTACTGTTAACGTTAGTTTAATGCACATACCACTATATAAAAACTTAATTGAAGTATTGATTTCGGTGGCGCTCATAGCCCAGTTGCACTCGGTGATTAGAAACAATCATCGAGGGTAAGCAACGATGGCGCGGTCAGTACCTGGATGGGTGACCGCTGGTGGCATGTTACCATGAGCGTCTCCGTGATTCGGAGGTCACGTTAAGCAGTCGGTCCCGGTTGTTATCATACGATAACAGTCGTGAAGCTTAGTTGGAGGCCTTCGGGCGGCTTAAAAACNTTACGTAGCCACAACGTATTCTTGCCAGTCCCCAACCCGCACTTGGCCAGCGTGGGGACGTATGGCCTTAACCCTCCTGAGAGGAGACCCGAGCCCAGCAGTGGGACATTATGGGTTGTTGTTTGTTTGTTTGATTTCGGTTGTCTCATCTGCTGCCGTTTACATAACGGTCAGCGCTGACAAATGGAGTGAATGATGAATTTTAACTCAACCTAAAGTTCTTTGGAATACAATTGTATTATACGCAATGAAGTAAAAACCACCGTCGCTTTCATAAATTGTTACCGAATTAGTCTCTAACATCACTCGGTTCATCGACGCTGACCGTAACGCGCGCTGTGTTTCTAAACCACAGTTCATAAAATAAAGGCCCGAAAAGTTTTGTGACCATTACACCCCCAAGACTTTCGTTCATCAGGAAAATTTCGTTCATTCGCCTTCAATGAAGCTTATAAAACAATCGAATGAAGTTAGCCCTGACGTCTTGTTTGGTATTATACTAGGGATAAGGAGCCAACTGCCTCGTTGGTCTAGCGATGGTCGTTCAAGAAGGCTCAGGTCTTACTCCCGGGTAGGGCCAAAAAGTATTATTTAGTTTTTCTGATTATAGGAATACTAGTAACCTGGAGTTAAGAAGTTGAAGTCTTAATTCCTGCGACTAGGAGAGCACGGATAACCGTCGGTACTGCGCCTATGTTTACTTAAGTGATTCAATTCCAAGGTGAAAACAACAACAAGGAACAAGACCACCGCTTAAGTGTAATTATTACACCTGGGTGAAGTCATCTAGCTAAAATACTACCAAGGTTAAATGAGGAAACCTAAAAGTCTCTTCACCGGGATATAACCCAGGAGAATAAAGTGGACTAAGCCGAACTCGAGGCTAAATTATTTTTAAAGCCAACTCCCAGACTATTAATGAATCCTGTATTGCGGGGAACTTAATTAACAGTTTTTTAAACGGATACAAGAAACATTCAGACTCGGCAATAATTTGTGAATCATACAAAGTCTTGTCACACCCTCCACATCACTCAGCGCAGTAGAAAGTGGTGAATTGACTTCAAACACACGTCATTCTTGCAGGAGGTATTTTTTACTTCTTTTTCGTGATTTTTTTATGTTTTACGTTTTGAAATGGAAAGTTTGTTTGTTCTGAAATCAAGAAAGTGGAACAAAATCCATTGTATAGTAATAGAAAGTAGTTGCAACTACCGAAACGACTGAATGTTTTTCAAAGTCACGTTATAGTGATTTAATTGAGAATGGTAAGAAATAAATAAACGAGCATTATTGTATTTATTAAAAAATTTAACCAACTTATAAGGAAATGGGAGGTAAAAATATTTGTGTCCAATCTATACTAATATTAAAAAGAGGACATTTAAATTAGTTTCCTTGTTTGTATAATTGTAGGTATTCGAAGGTACTGATCCGACACTTAAAATTCTTTCACTAACAGAAAACGACACTAATCAGAAGTGACATATGCCATATTTTATTCTGATTTAACAAAAAAAAAAATCGGAGATCGTTTTTTGTTTTTGCGAAAGACTTTCATGTCATCCACATTTTTTATATTTTTTATCATTAATTCCATCACGACGAAGACTTGAAGACTCGAAGACTTAGAATTGAAGACTTGAAATACTTGACGTTGGCAGAAATAGCTGATCCGGTTGATTGCCATATCATCTAAAGAAGAAGAAAAAAAAATCAGTTAAAAATAATAATATTTGTAAATGAAGTCGAAGTAAAGCGGGCGGTTAACGCCCAACGAAGTGGGCACGGGTCGGCTAGAATATTATTAATTTTGCAGTGTGGTATGAAATGAATTCGAGTATATTACAGAAATTTCAGTTACAGAAGGAATATAAAATTATATTGATATAATAAGCAGTTAGCCCAGCCTTTGGTATTATACTGGTATGTATTTAAAGAAGATTTTCATATCATTACTACTTTTATTTAGTTTGAGGCATCCATAGCCGGCATTCAGAGACATTCGGCCATTTTTATCTAGACTGTTGCAAGATTCTCAAAGATTCTCAAGATGCTCAACAACAGACAGAATTCGTCAATTGTGTAAACATATCCTAAAGTGCTTTGGACATAACACCTTAATGTATTTTCATGGAACGGTTATAGGTGTAAAAACATTTACGGTAAAACATCTCACAGGGGCTCTTGCACATTTTGTATATCTCATTAACTCAGTGATGGTAATTTTGTTGTTGTCATCATTAAACATAAATTCACTAAAATTTGTTCTTGGATTATAATATACTCATGTGCTTTATAGTCCATTTTTAGATATCTCACATCTTGGCTTTCACTATATTTAGTTCAGTGCCAACTAAAAGTTGATCACAAGTACACCCTTGTTAGTAAAAAAAAATACTAAAATAAACTCTAAATGTTTATGTGGTACTGAAGTAAACACAGTGACAGTTGAGATGTGAAATATCGAAAAATTCACTGGAAGCTAATCAAATTATAATATATAATCCAACAACAAATTTTAGTGAATTTTAGTTTAGTGATGACAACAACAGAATTACCACCAGTGACGTACTCTAGTGATTGGACGTGAATATCAAGCTTCATGGCGATGCATACATTCTGGCAGAAAGGACCTTGAACAGTCCCCTAATCATTTTACCCTGATTTTCATTTTTCCTATTACGAGTGATGCACGCATAAGCTCTGTACCATTGGGTTCAAGAACTGCGTATGTACACACACTGGTGCCATATTTATAGGGTATCAATGTATATACATTTGATTTAATAGAATTAAATTGAAGTAAACTCCAAGTTTATTGACTGCCATTGACATCTAATGTATTTCAATGAAGTTACATCGAAACTTTCTTGACTAGTTTTTATGGCTACAGCTATGAATCTTAAATAGGTGGCGTTAGACTAAGTCACTCGGCGACATAAGCAGCATTGAAAAGTATTCTTATTAAGTGGTAGATGGCGTTTGAGTTTACCCTGCTTGTGGCTTCCATAATTGTGCTGATATTTGATCCATAGTTTGTGGGTTGGATTCCAATGGAAAATAGTTATCAGATGCTCATGATCTTTGTCCTAAGTCTGAAAATGATATATCTATTATATGTACGATAAATTATATCAATATGTCATAGATAAATAACAAGTACCTGCATAGAAATAAATATCAGTATGTTTATCAGTTGGTAAGTACACGGGTTATCATAGTAAAGACCCTGTCTAACTAGAGATTAGACGGACGCCTATGAGATGTCACATCATTATTTTTATTATTAAATTACTTTATTTTACAAGATTCAAGAATTAGTCTTTAAAATAAGTTAAGGACATTGAAAGTTCTTTTTGGATCTATAATCTATAACATGAACACATGCAAACAAGTTTGAAATTGAGCATTCATCGTCAACAGCCTTCAACAGGTCACACCTGGACACAAGGCTCACTGTAGATTTCCCGACTTGCCAGACCCGGGCACTGGGTCGGCACCGATGGCGACTCAGGAGCCGGAGGTCGCAGAACGATCTCCGTTCTAAATTAGCGTAAGCCCGGCTTACGATACTTGAGGTGACAGGTGAGGCTATCTGTCAACCTCTATTGGCCGGGGTCACAGCGCGACGCGCTTTCTGTGGCAGAAGGGGAACATATAGGTTCTGAATCAGGAAAGAGTCATCTGCAAGTTGTGGGTGGGCAGTTCCAGGGATTTCCTTTCTTGTCCCACAACGAATTATGGCAGGGTACAGTTACTTATAATATTCTCAAAATATAAGGATGGCTTACACAATAATGAATAGGTAAATTGCACAGATGCCGGCACGCATTTAACGCATTTCTCTTCGTGATCCAAAAAGGTTGAATAATTTTTACAAAAAAGGAGGCAACAAGATGGGAATTACAATATCATTTATTATTATAAGTAGATGTGACTTAGTTGATTACCTTAGAGCTCCGTTATTTATAAACTGTTTTGTAATCTTGTCTGTCTTGTTTTTTCCGTTTGGTCTTATTTGGATAAAAATTACAGAAAGAAGAATAGGTGTATGTTATCAAGATGTAACCTAATACTTACCTTACTACGGTGTAGCCAAAAGGCATTGTAATATTTTTGACAGTTTGTGTATGTTTGTAGATATGTTTCACCGTCGTTCCCAAACTACGGAACCTATTTTAATTAATCAGGTGTCAATAGATTCGTATAAACGGTCTGGAAGATATAGGTTATTTAAATTTTATATTTTTTTTAAATAATAGTAATAGTTTATTAAATATTTTGTTACCTGTAGCGTTGCGATGATCGATAATTCTTGACATATCTACCTACAAGGTATCTTGAAAGAAAATATGAGTTATAAAATCGTTATTCATTTCAACATTTACGAGGTTGAGTTTAAACCAGATACATTTATAATATAAGTACCATTACGGCTTTGGAAACATAGCTATCGTATGTATTATGTCGCTATTCTCTTGCACCCCATTCTTATACAAGAGGGAATGCATTACTCTTTGTGGGTTGACATCTGAAAGCATAAACGTTCCCTTGTTTGCATTCGCTTTTATGGTCTGTGAATAACTTTTCCCCCTATACTATTAATGTTTTAACCATTTATATGTTTCTGTAAGTGGTCATTCTTGTATAGGTACTATTGGAGCTTTTACATTGTGATGTAACTGTAGCAACCACTCTTAAAGATTAAATTTGAAAAACTATAAGCCGTAAAAAACTTTTATAAAACTCATATTGACACTTCGTTTATTAAAATCCGTTCAGTAGTTTAATCGCTACGGTCGAACATACCTATAAACACCTAAAGAGAATTTTGACTTCACCGTAGTCAAGTGAAAAAAGAGTCTAAATAAAAAAGACAAAACATGAAAACATTAAAATTCAGATAGAAATCACGAAATGCATGGGTACAAAAATAGTCCAGGTAGAGTGGTCGCACCTGGGCACGCACGATTTTGTATTTGGAACCACTTGAAATAAATTACGACTTAAGTGCTAAAAATACTACAATCATTTGAATGCCACAAATACATATATATTATAAGAGCGTTACGATATTGTTTTATATGCAATGAACTTAGTTTTGTTTTTATGTTATTTTTAATACCTATATGATTCTCCCAAAGTGTCTCTACTATTCCTGATGGAAAGCATGACCAGAATGTAAAAGTAGTGGTTACCATACTCATTGCGAATGCAGACAGTGCAACAATGCAGCATAGTGACCCACACTGTGGCGGCCCATTTAGATGAATCTACATAATATATATAAATATACATTCTTTCTTCTTCTTATATTTATGTAATTATATATTCTACGCTTAACTGATTGTTAGATATTTAGATAGTTACATATTTACATAGCATATTGTGTAGTCTAGAAGACAATACGTTAATAAGACTTTGTGCGAGGACCAAAATGTTTTATTCAAATTTAACGCGGCGGAAACCGCGAAGAACGGCAATTGACAATTCATAAGACTTAAATGAAATTTAAAGTTAAATTTAAATGTCAAGTATTAACAAAGTAAATATATTTTAAGTTGAAAATTATACACTAACCATTAAAATAATTATTTATTGCACTCATAGTACTTGTGTACTATGAGTGCAATAAATAATACCCAGAGATTGTTCTCTGGGTATCAATTTGAATTATCGCTTTTACTGTTTTTTGCTTTTGCTTCCACTGTCTGTTCACTTGGGTCTGGTAAACGACTTAACAAATTTTAATGCAGTTTTCAGCAATAGATAGAGTGATTCTAGAGAAAGATTTATATGTGTAATCTATGCATAATATTGTACAGGTAATCCGAGAAATTTAAAGACAACGGATCGCTAGTATACTAAAAGTATAATATTATTGCTTCTATGTAAGATTATACTTCAATGACTAACTTTAAAATGGAAGGATAACAAAGTTTCAAGTTTTAATCTGTAAATTAATCTGTTTAATGAACCAGTGAAAGTTGTAGCTATTAATTCTCGGACGCGGAAAGCTCGGGCGATTAGTACTTCGATTTTCAATTGTACGTCCGCTATTGAAAACTGTTTCTTAATAACAGTGGTCTTGACTAATATCTTTAATGAAAGCAAAAATACTTCTTTTATTATTATTTAAATTAGGTTACTTAGGTAAGGGTCATTAATGTTAAAATATATAGACAACTAGCTGTCGTCCACGGCTCGTAAGTGCGGCAAGTAAGTATTCTTAAGTTTTCTAATTTTCCGCACAATATTTTTAAGTTTTTCTTACATGAGAACCTTCTCCTGGCAATAACAAACAACGCGAAAATAGCGAAATCGGTCCAGGCATTCACGCGTGATGGCGTTACTAAGGGAAATAGAGATTCAATTTTATGTGTCTAGATAAATACATATTATTGAATGATTATTAAAAGACGGATGGTATTATCGTTTATATACGTAAGACATTAAGTAGATAGTGACAGATTAAACGTACTTAGTGTCCCCAGTCCTGTTCATTAGGAAGGTATCGTAAGAGATGAATGATCGAGCGAACTTTGCAGGACTACAGCACTGCAAAGATTAAGTACTCCTTGCACTTACTACATATCCTATACTGCTCCATCTTTCCAGCAGCGAGGTCTATTTCACGCCAAAACCTCCTTTCTAAGGAAAATTTATGCTGTCGTAACAAAAATTTCATCAGGATTTGTACTAATATAAAAAATCTATAGGTACATGTGAATTCTATGAGAGTTAAAATAGGCTAACCACAAAATGCTTGTACTGTTTCGAAACCAAAGTTTCCTCTCAGATGTTTTCCACGGTTGGACGGTCAGTGCCGCAACAAAGCCAAAATTAGCCTGTGTAGCAAACCACGCCACGTTCTTTGAACATTTTCTATAACAGCGGAACCGCTGACCTATTTTTTGTTATAATCGTTGGGTGTTTTAATCAATCTTGAATGAATGAAAGGAGTTTTAACGAAACGGGTAGATCGGAACCATCAAGCCTTTAACAAGATTGTTTTAATTCATCTAATTCGCAATTCATTTTTGTTTATTTTTAAAATTCTTTCTGGTTCAGATTATAAATTAACTTTGAAAAAGTATACGGGCTACTGGTTTAAGGCTATAAATATTGATAATATTTTGTCATTTTCATTTCTTTTTCAGGCAAAATGTATGTTTTAAAGTTAATATAACCCGAACTGATAACTTTTTGTGAAATTATTGTAGGTAGGACTTTCAAGTGTGCAAGTTGCAAGTTTCACCGTAATATTTAACACTTTATTGTAAAGTATTTTAATGCTAGTAGACTTCTTTATGTTCCAAAACACCTGAAGAAGTAGACAGTCAACTATTTGACGTACAATCGATTTGGAATGTTAACTGTTCGGCCTAGTTGAATACTTCTTCAAGAGATACCAATTCCCTTCTAGTTGAGAAATTGTGTTATAACTTAGAAGCCCGAGGGATCGACCGTTGCTACCTGCCCATAACATTTCAATCTTGTTCATTATTCACAAAATTGGGTGTTACTTATTTTGGCGAATCTGCTCGTTGATCCAACGTTCAATTTGAAATGTCCATTCAGGAGTTCAAGTTCGTAATGTTTGATTTGATCTTGTCATAACAAATGATTTTTGATTTTCTTGTTTGAATTACTTCGTGTTTGAATCTTGATTTTCGTAATTTGCGATTAAATCATAAACCATTAACCGTTTCTCACGTCATCAGTGCCAGTGCCAACGTTGCTATCCTTGCTGCCTTAGTGCATTGTCGCTTATATTAAACTCTCTTTTATATATATGTATATATCTAAGCTCTATTTTTAATTCGGAAAGGCATTTATGTTAAAAGAGTATTGTGTCGCTTAGAGATATTTAAATGATCAAACAAGTATTGGAAAACGACTATATATATATATATATATATATATATATATATATTGTATTGTTTTACAATTTGTTTAGAAATTTTAATCGTAAAAAAATGTCCAACGTTTTCTTTTGATTCGCAGAGATCAAGAGTAGATTTGCTTACAAAATATTACGATAGTTAATTTGCTGCAACAATTCGGATAACTCGCCAGCAAAAGTTATAACGAATTAGCTGAGGGGAATATATTATTATAACACTTCGGAAACTATAACTTCCAAACTTTACCCAGCTTCTTTTATAAGACTGTCGTTATGACCCTATTTGTTTACATGTATCGAAAGATTTAGACCTCCGCATTCATTCGGATTTCCTAAATTTTGTAAAAAGAAAAAATATTTCGTTGTACTATTATCTAATATAATCTTAAATGAATATATTTTATTATTATTTACGTGAAAACTTTTACTGATCCATGGAATATGTTTAAAAGAAGAGAAAAATTTTATATTTATTATATTTCACAAGATCAATGATTTTTTTTAAATTAATGAATAATTAAATCAAAGCGAAGCCGTCCAGTTCATTCGGGTTCATTTTTAGAAAATAGACATGACGTGTTGATAAAAAGTTACGCTTAGAAAATAGTATGATTTTGTAAAATCAACTATTACGTAGCACTGTCTCAGAGCTAAATACAGTAAAAACATTATTACGGACATCTAACACGTAACGCCATGTAGTCCCAAACTAAGCAGAGCTTGTAGTGCCCATAAGATACTAGACAACTGATATAAATATACCTACACTTTTAAAGGTAAAGAACCCTTAGTTAATAAGACTCATGGGCCGGTTCAGAAGTCTGTATTCAAAATAACAGTCTTAGTCTTCAAATAGAGCCTTGCAGTTGTTAAAGGAGTTCCAAAGGCTTCAAGATAAACTGATTCGGAACTTTGTTCTCTGCGAAGTTACTTTAGCTGCGCTGTTTTTAATGTATGGTGTTACGTACGAGAATAAGCGACGTTTAAAGCGTACATGAAAATCATTTTAAGCAAATTTTGGTAACTCAATGGATTAATAATCGAATTATGAAATGCTTGTTTTTTTGTTTTGTCTTTTTTTTTACACGACTACGGCAAAGCGACAACAAAGGGACATTTTGACAGCCTATTTATGTACGAGTATATTTGTATGTCCCACGGTAGCGCCTAACGTATTGAATCGATTTTAATGAATGGTGCCATCAAGGGTAGGCAGTAGATTATTTTAAATTATTTTTTGTTTTTGGTATCGACATAATGAAAGACTACACGGTTGGCCTAGTGGTTTCAGTGGTCCGGATGGCGTAAGAAAGCGGTTCTCGGATCTCTCCCGTGTCAGGCGCAGAGTGGCACACCGTGGTGGTTTAGTGGGTAGTCTGGCGAGTCAGTCAGGAGTCCCACACGAAGCGAACCCCCTGACCCCGCGGGGGGGAGCGAAGTGCGTAAATGCATTCCACCACGTAAAAAAAAAGTGGTTTCAGTGGTCGCCACACCACTTCCTACTGCACCAAGTGTTGTGGGTTCAAATCCTACATGGGACAACACTTTGTGTGATCCATAAATTTTTGTTCTAAGTCTGGGTGTACTTTGTGTCCGTTTTATGTATGTTTATAAAGATCCCCGTGACACAGGAATGTATATTCATAATGCCGGAGTTATCTTAAAAAAAAACTTATTTTGGTTTTCACTTTGCATCAACTTATTAGAACAAAATGATTTGCCTGATTATCAGATTATACCAACTCATGTAAAAAATAAGTCCATATCGAATTATGGCTACCGTTTAGGTCTAAACCAATGGGCGTTTTTTTCAAATAAAAAAAGAAAACGCTTAAAATATAGGTTATATTTTTATGTTACGTCGGTTTATCATGAGTTTTAATTAATAATTACATCAAGAATTATATTTTTTTACTAAATATTATAATACTACAATATTGAAATTATATGTGCACAAGTACCAACAGTACGACGTCCAGTTAAACACGTACAGTAATAATATCTAAATACATCTCTTCCTTCTACATTTCTTTTAATTAATATATAGGCAAGATAACGCAGCCACAACGTAGTCTTGCCAGTTCCCAACTCGCACTTGGCCAGCGTGGGGACTTATGGCCTTAACCCTCTCCAGAAAGGAGACCCGAGTCCATCAGTGGGACATTATGGGTTGTTGATGATGATGAATATATAGGTATAATACTGATTAGCTCTGGGTTGGCGGGGCTGTATCCTGGCCCTCAAAAGATACACATCATGACATACTTCTATGCCAAACTCATCCAACTCATTTAGGTCATCCTCTCAGTATATTTTGATTAGGTATAGACCGCTCTTTAATAGTTAAGCACAGTATGTTGCATCTATCTTGATATGGTATGTTCTTAAGGCAAAAAGAATCAGGTGTTTTTCTTCTAAATGTGAAAAATCTCCAATTCTGGAAGTTTAGCCGCCATACATGAAAACGCGACCCTTTATCTGTTTAAGTTTTTGTGTAACACATATTCTGCCAGATTATTTTCTGAGTTGATTCTTTCTTCAAGTATTGTTAATATTTGATCGCCATAGGCATACTACTACTGAATGCATTCCATCTGCAATTGGCAGATGGAATGCGTTCAGAATGCAGCAGCAATGCGAAAGTTCTTAAACATGTGATGTACGGACCTATTAAAAGTATCGGTTCGCAAAAGCTTAAATTCACTTTTGAACGTAAGGATCACAACTTCCATTACCCATCTTGTAATTGTTAAAAGACGTGATTTGTTGGTTTGATCTGTGGAAAGCTGCGAACTATTTCTTTCTTTAGTGGGTGGCATATGTGCCTTATAGCCGCATGTTTCTACATCTGATAGAGCATCCCTGAAGCCATGATGCAATATAAACACATCATTCGTGGAGAAAAACCAATGAAATTGACTTTCTTAGTCATTCATAATGCTACTCATTATGGTGGCATCTGATGTAGTTGCTGCGTAAGGGCCAGATACGTCAATGATGTACCCATTACTGCATACAATAAGAAAGGGTTTTAATAGGTTTCGTATTTGTGCAAACTGTAATCGTGACGTTGAAGCAAACAGTTGCTACTTTTTCACACGTACATATTAGTTTTGTATTTTCAGGGTCACCAAAAACCCTATTTTTGGAATAAGTAATCTCTTATTTAGTGCTTCATTTCTTTCGATATGATCAACCCCCTAATGTAATGGCACAAAATCTGATAAAAGACATTCTCTGGCAATCACTAATTGTCGTTCAAAAGTTCGACACGATATTTTAAAAGTGATGCTATGCGTTCATTTGTTTTGCCGCTTTGGAGTTGCATAAGGAAGCCACCTAAAACCACGTTCGGTTTATTTGACTGCTCGAGTAGTGACGGTGTTTGCTCAAGCCCTATACGAAACTCGGCGATTGTGAGTCCAGTCCAGTGTCGCAACTCGTTTTCATCAATAGTGTCTAATTCAAAATTGAATACTGTGAAGGGTTCTCCAGTGTTGTTCTAAACACTGATATTATGTTCATTATGTGGTCATTTGTAAAATCGTGAGACAAGTCTCCATTTAACAGAATGGTTCCAATCTTGGGCTGTTATGTGTTCGTTACAAACATGAGCACTTGGTGGTATATAAAAATTGTATGAAGTTAGCAAATGAATTTTTATGTTGTAAGGTATTCGAAAACGGATTTCATGTAAACAACCCCTAAAATACAACGGCTAGCTGTATTTGATGCTCTTGCGAGTTGTGGTGGGTTGGGTGGTTGAGGTGGTTCTGGTAAAACCGGTTCTATCGATGCTTTATCTATTCTGTTATTTTCTTCTTTCTTTCCGAAATTAACAGATGTTCTATGAACTCTTTTTGCAGTCTTAATTATTTGCCAAATACGATGACCAGTGAACATAACTTGTTCAGAGGATATCTGAAACCAAATTATATATTTTTAAAAGGTTGACAGTGTACGTTGAGGCCTTCATAGCGACTTGTATGTGAGCATTCATGGATAAAACCAAACAATACATAACAATAGGATAAAAACAAAAGAAAGTCAAAATTTCCTTCCCACTATGATCCAGGGTCCTTCAAGCGGGGCGTGAAAAAGCATCTCACCAGGCCGCCATAGTGTGGGACATTCTGCATTGTTCTTTTTCGCATTGAGGATGGTGACCACCACTCTTGGATTTTGCTCATGCTTTCCATCAGGCAGGGCAGAGTCATTTTGGCAGCTTATACATAAAAAAAAAGAATAAACTCGAAAATATTATCAACTAAAACTATTCACGTAAAGTCACCTCTCTACCATCACCACCACTTGTGCACAATTGTGCAGATGTTTAACCGGTTTATGATGAAATCCGTTTATCTGCGTCAAAATTAGTATGTGATAAGGAGGTGTATAGAGAGTGAGTGAAATAGAGATACTTTTTGTCTGTCTTTTAGATTGCTCTAGAAACAGACAATAGTTTTCTTAGCTTTACACATACCTACTGTAATTTTCATAAATTAGTGATGTAAATACTTTGTATAAAGTTTGCCTCGTGTGAAAAATTACTTCTTATATATTCTTCAACGAAAGATCTAGACTGTATGATGTTTTCAGTTATCAATTGCCGGCGCTGTCACAAAACAGAACGGCTGCACACAACACATAAATCTCGTCTGTGTTCTTCCGTTTTAATAATTAATTTAAAACATTAATCGAAGTCCAATAATTAACAAGCACAGTTTGAAATAAAAGCAAAACTCAATAGTCCGCTTAACAAGCCAGGGTCAAAGCAAACATAAAATTCGATTATAACAAAGAAACGCACGGTACATAACGACAAGCGAAGTTGAACTCGTTGAAGTTCCCGGATATCTCTTGAGCCCCAGTACTTACAGCGGTGCTTCCGTAGAATAATCCACTGACATAAGTTTCCTTAGTGTTGAATAGTAGACCACTTTGCCCACTCTCCTTTGGCATGGAGATGAGATGCTATGATTCTTGAGGTTTACTCATAGGGTAGTATTTACCACAATAAACGGCATACACGTGGGTAAGCCAGTGACAAAAGCTAGTAGTTTTATAATACAAGAATATATTCATGTTTACTTTGTCGCTGTAACTTTGAGCCTATTATGCGGGTTTTCTTGCTTGGCTCGAGGTTTGGCAGCCAATTGATACACGCAAAATTGTAAAGAAATTTGATCTTTTGGCGTAAAGATTCAAATTAACATATATATATATNATAGGGAGCGCAGCTACTCTAACACCAAAATTACCCAAGTTCTTCTATATATCATCAGCTGTCTGCCAGCAAAAGTCCCTTCAAAATTGGTCAACCGTTCAGACAGAGCAACTGATAAAATGACTAAAAATTTATTCTTTGATATATTGTTTATAATTTTAATAGATGATCCGGCGAACTTAGTACCGGGGTATTAATTTTCCTGAAAATTTTCTGAATTACCGAAAAACTTATTTTATATGACTAAACGGACTAAGAAAATATAACAGCCCCGGTTTTCTTTTCATTTTCTATACAAACCTTTTCCTAACAATAACCAACACATACTAAAAGAATTATCCAATTTAGTGCACTCGATCGAAAGTTATGCGCGTACATACATTTTTGTGATTCATTTTAATTTATATAGATGTAAGTGCTTTAGTGAAGTAGCGACTGAGCAAACTGGAACCACTTCATTCCTGAATCTCGAGCTTATTCTAAGTCGATGTATAAGAATATAAAACCTCTGTGAGTCAAATACGTTACAAAATTTTACAGTTTAATCTTTTTTCGTTCCAATCGAAAGAAACATATAAAACCAAATCCATTTTTATCTTGTTTTAGTACATTTTGCGTCGGAAACGTAAAAAGCGATGTGTTTGAAAAAACAAGGTTTTAAAGGATCGGATACTGATTTTTGTTGGCAATGGCATCATGCTATCTCTGTATATTATCTCGTTACCAGTATATGGGACGTTCTGTATAATGTTATATCACCAAGCGCTCAGATAAGTTTACCAAACGTTTTTGCTTTTAAATCTTCATGTTTTTGTCTTATAATAGAATGGGTTTTTTGTCTTTTTATTGATAAAGTAATATATATTTAGGTAAATGTTCACACCACCATCTTGTAAGGGGTTAAAAGAGGCAAGTTTATAGCGCAAATTTTGCTGATTATTGTTACTTCATTTATTTTGGAGCATCAACAAATAATACGCACACAAAACAAAAAAAGAAACTATTAGGTAAGATAACTATAAAATACTATTAGTTACGACTATAGGAAAACCTTTCTCGTTAACCGGGTATGTATATGTCTGTATATTCGAACATACATATTTCTAAAATACATTACGCTTTAAACACCAAACACAGACACAAAACCAAAAAATATCGGCCAAGAGCGCGCAGAAAGGGTTCTGTACCATTATCTATACATTTCAAGCGTCTACCTGTTGCCGTTATCAATATCAGCAAAAACGAGCAAAGAGCCCCCATAGCCCATTGGCCCTTAAATATTTATTTTATTGTGTGTTTTAGTATTTGTTGTAATAGCGGAAACATATATACATAATTTCTGAAAATTTCAACTGTCTAACTATCACGGATCATGAGATACAGCCTGGGAACAGACGGATGGAAAGAATCTGGGATCGTCCCGGAATTTTGCGTCTTGTCCCATGTCCAGTAATTAGACCTTAGACTTCTGCATTTTGAAAACCTACTAGTTTTGTAACAACGTAAACTTACAACGAATAACGTGTCTGTGATAAAGGGAAGTGCTTACCGAATTTCCCACGATATTGAATATAGAGAACGCTGTTAATGAAACAAACATAAGTCCCTTTATACTCGTATATAGTTCGCATTTCCAAAAATTGAATATAAAGCGCTTCCAAACTAATAGATAGACAGATTTTATTAATTTAAAGAAAGTTTGTTTGTTTTGGTTTTTTTCTTTAATTCCAACAAGCAATGCTTTTTGCGATAGAATATTTGACCAACTAAATAATTTAAGGAATAAAGAGCGAAACCGAATGTCCACGAATTTAATCAAATCCGAATCGTAGACTCCTATCAATTTTGGCGTGTCTTGCTCAGAAATTTAATCAGTTTTGAAAACCTTTGACAGAGAAAAACTAATAAAATTTGCAAAATTCAGTAATAATAAATATTTAAACAAATAACTTGTCTGCAGTTTTATTTTAATAAAATAAAGTGTATTTTTGTTAAAAGATAACTTGTATTGATTTCCTATCAAAGCTTAATAATAATAAGGACTTGCTCAATTTAACCAAATTGAGCAAGTATGAAATAAACCTATTTCATGTACCACGAAAACATTATTCTCGCTCCACCGTCTTTTTCGCATAACTTGCTCGCAGAGACGGTGGAGTTCCACAGGCTCTTAGCCCGTAACATGGCCACAATACTATTACTGAGCGAGAGAACGCCCACTCCGATGGCCGCCACGAGATTGCGCCGCAGCTACATTACGCAGGACATTCTGTCGGCATGTGGAGCGCCTTGTCCACGCTCTGGCCTTTGTAGTGGTGATACTCAGGCGTTGACTCCTGACGTATCAGACACAGGTGATCTCCGAAGCATCTTTCTCCAGTGATCACATGCGTCAGCCCATATGAAAGGCTCCCGTGATACCTCTCGAGCCAATCCTCCATAACGGGTCTTACCGCCGCAATAACAGCGTACCCAGGGCTCGGTTGCCCAAGTCTTTCTTTCCATTCCTCCAGATGACCTGATGGAGTTGAGATTTCTCGTTTTCGATTTCTCGAATCTCAAGATTCTTTCCCAACTCTCACGCTTCCACGCATGAGAGGCCTCCAGGTCCAATGGTGGAATACCAGCCGGGAGACTTGCCGCCTAAAAAGAGATCGTGCAGTAACCCCTTATGATTCTGATGGCCAGCACCCGTTGTGGTCGTCCTAATAGCACGATAGTGCTGGCTCTCAGGGCCTCCGCCCATAGGACAGTACACTGCTAGACATGTTTTACTGTTTCACAACAAGTAATATTGATTGTATTTTACTACACACGTCATTTACGTTCAATTTCCAATTAAGATTATCATCTCTGTTAAGCTTCAGTGTTGGTATTTATTGGTATTTATATACTACATCTATGTTTATACAGTAGCAATAATTTAACATTATGAGCAAACAGCTCGGTCAGTGTCGAGTATAAAGTAAACAACGAGACAAATATTCATTGTTTGCCTCGTCAATTAAAATTGACCGAAGTTATTTATTTTGTGACATATTTCGGTATTATATAAACATTGTGCACGGTTTATTGAAACTTTTGTTTGTTTTTATAAATACAAACAATAAAAAAGAACCTTATACCAGATATGTTAAAGTGTGTATTCTTTTGTACAGTTGATGAAGCAATAAATCGATACACGTTGAAAATCTCACAGTAAGTAGTATAGGTCATAGGACGCGTCTGTTGGTCTAGTAGTAAGTGTTCCTGACTGCTAAGTCATAGGTTGTGAATTCGATTCCCACTGGGGACAAATCTCCGTGTAATGAGCTCTATTATTTTATATCTAGGTGTAATTTATCTATCACATCATGTATGTATTTACCAGTAGTCTGGCTACCAAAGAACAAGCTTTGCCTGGTTTGGGACCAAACGGCCGTGTCTAAGATATATGAGGATATAATTGTTAGGAAAATATCTTCGATTATAAACGAGTTATTCATTTCTTCATTAAGAATATCGTAGAAGTAATAATATATGTAGTTGCGTTTACTTCAGTGAATATTATTTATACTCTTCAAGTAGGCAACTGTAACAGTGGAAAGATTAAGAAATTGCTCAATGCGTTGAAGACTGCGGATGTAATAACAAAACAACAACAACAACCCATAATGTCCCACTGCTGGGCTCGGGTCTCCTCTCAGGAGAGGGTCAAGGCCATACATCCCCACGCTGGCCAAGTGCGGGTTGGGGACTGGCAAGAATACGTTGTGGCTACGTAAATCTTGCCGTTGGATGTTTTTAAGCCGCCCGAAGGCCTCCAACTAAGCTTCACGACTGTTATCTTATGATAACAACCGGGACCGACTGCTTAACGTGACCTCCGAATCACGGAGACGCTCATGGTAACATGCCACTAGCGGTCACCCATCCAGGTACTGACCGCACCATCGTTGCTTAGCCTCGGTGATTGTTTCTAATCACCGAGTGCAACTGGGTTATGAGCGGATGTAATATTACGATAAATCTATTTCAAAGAGTTTTGAGCAGGCAAACATGAGAAAACATAATTTTACCTGTTTCTACGATAGTTAAATCTCAATTTACAGTACCCGGAATAACGCGTCGTGTATTTCTAGGTAATAATCTGCAAACCTACAACAATGTATAAATTCTCTTAGTCTGCTGAAATAACTATTGTTAAAGTCTGACTAAAGTGTCGAGTTTGAATAAGGCTAGTATATCTCGCGGTATTCAAACTCATTCCTATTATTACTTAATTACGAGTAACTAGTGCCTATTATTCTAAATTTGAGCTTTAACAGTCATAACAGAGTATAATCCAAGTACCTACCCAAAATATTGGGGTTGATAACATTTTGACGTAACAAGGAAAGATTAATGACCTTGATAAGGCTGTAATGGTGCTTGAGTAGTGTCAGATAGCGCCTCTGAGTTTCGGGAGATGACAGTTATACGGCGGTTTGTTTTATATTATGTAATAGGAACATAATCTCACAATAGTTGTTTTTGATATTTGACAACTTGTTTAGTCTATAAGTGTTATCTATGTAAGATTTGTAAAGGAATCTGCGGGATTGGTTTAATATTAAGTATTACTAAACACGCAAACCAGCTTATTGTACTCCTCCTGGTTAATATCAAGACTGTTTAATTTTTCCCGGGACTTCAAGTGTTGTAACTCGCTGTATTAGTGAATCACTGCTATTGATCTAGAGTAAATGAGTTATAGTGGTAGAAGTGTGACTGTATGAATACTTTTTGTGTGCTTTGCTTATTCTCAAGTTTAAGTCTCACCTATGTATAAACTATTTTTTTTATCTAATTGTTAAACTTGTGTTTGTTGAATTATTTAATTTTTAAGCATTTATGTTAGTTAAATCATAAATTTATTAACCTAATTATAAGACTGTAATTATACTTATACAAAAAAAAATTAAAAAGAAAGAATTTTTTTATCTGATTCACAACTTAATTTAAGTATCTTTAGTACTTGAAATAAAATTGTGAATCAGACAAAAAATTGATAAAGTAAATATTATGGCTATGTTGCAAGACTGGAAAACAATAGATGGGCAAAAAAACTGACCTACACTGGAAAGGACCGCTCGGGAAACGCAAACTCGGAAGACCACACATTCGTTGGGAAGACGAAATCTCACATATTGCTGGCCCAAATTGACTACAAGTGGCGAAAAACAGGGATACCTGGCACTCTCTAGAGGAGGTCTTCACCTTAGGGGTTCTTTAAAGATATAATATTTAACTTCTTTTTAAATTTCAATTATGTTAAACTTTGTTTTAGGGAATGTATAAGGCTTTTTTATTATTATTTTATTTATTACCATTATGTCGGGTATTGGCACAAATTGTACTAGGTTACTGTTAAAGTATCTGGATATGGAATGTAATAACATCTATAGATATACAGTTTTATCAAAGTCACATCCCCAGAAGAGTCACATCCCCAGAGACCATCTCGTCACGACAAAAGCGTCACATCCCCAGAGACAAGACCTTTGAGCTTCCCACTCCAGGAAAAACACTGAAATCGAGTTTATCGTTAGATAGTTACGGACAAAGAATTCTTTTGGGCGAAAGGAAATTCTTCTGCCTTTGACAACAACTTTTAATACTTAGGAAATAAGTGTGTAAGAATTTATACTCTATGTTTTTGTTTTTTTAATCAAAAACAATATATTCTAAAGATAGTATAAGAAATGAAAAGAAACACATTGACCGTAATAATTTCAGTTAAGATTATTTTTCGTGTCTCTAAAGAACTCCTAAAAAGGTTCCTTAATATTTATGTAGAATTCTGGATTACCAAATTTTGAGATTTTGTGTCTTTGTTTTTGTTAAAAAGAAAAGCTCCAGTTCTTAAATCAAATTATTAAAGCTATGCTGTGTACATATTTCAACTCGTGGATCCTTTTCTTTTCATATTTATGTAAAGATATAATCAAACTGGTAAGATCGTAGTATTTCTTTGAATGACGCATTTTTATGCAATGTACACAAAATTCTCTAAGCCGCAAGAATTTATGGAAATTAGGCCAACCCTTTAGATATAAAAGGTACACAAAGATAACAAGGTCTATTTGCTTGATTTAAATAGTTTATGTAGATAAGTAATGCAAGGGCATTATATCTATATATCCAGGCCTCTATATATTATATCCACAATACCTTATTTCGTCATGTTTGGGTTAGGTATAAAGCACAGAGCAACACGGGCGAAGTTCGGTTCTACGTTCACGCGTGTGTTGCGACCATGAGTGA
Source organism: Hyphantria cunea (assembly GCA_003709505.1). Lineage (NCBI taxonomy): Eukaryota > Metazoa > Arthropoda > Insecta > Lepidoptera > Erebidae > Hyphantria > Hyphantria cunea. The sequence goes on from PKRV01002862.1 coordinate 439,826, forward strand.
ACGTCAAGTGCCGACCACCGTTGCGAAGCATATTGTCAATCGTTTTTTAGTGTGGGAAACACCAATTTTTTCTGCGTTTGCGAAATCATTTTGGTAGTAAGTTCCTGAGAATGGCTGATGTGTTGGAAGTGGCCAAAGCATTCAAGAACAACTCATTTCGGAGGACCGCAGGATGAATGTTCGAGATATTTCGACTGAACTCGGCATCACTATTGGTAGTGTAGAGTCTATCATCTACGAACACCTTCAACATCGGAAAATATAAGCGCAATGGGTTCCTAAATTGTTGAACATCGAGCAAAAATTCGCCGCGCGTCTCACGCTCGATACAATATTGAGGCAGGAGGTACTAGAACTCCAACAGTTCGGGTTTATCACCCTGCGATAATCACATGTTTGAACAACTGAAAGAAGCCCTCAGAGGTCAAAGATTCAATCATCGACGACGAGGTAGAGGAGTTCGTCGAGTTGTTGCGCACATGGCTGTCCGAGTGCCCAAAGAATTTTTCGATATCGACATCAAAAAGCTTCCGAAAAGGCGAACAAAATGCGTAACTAGTGAGAGAAAGTACCTAGGAAAACTGAATATTTTTGTTAATTTTCCGATAGTAAATAAAAATATCAGAGCATTTGTATTGATCATATATGAACCGCTCTCGTATTACGAGTATTCTATTTATCGACTGTGATGCATGTGGATATTTGGAAGAGTATTTTTGGAACAACGAAGTCAGTTGTATGTAAGTAATAACAATATTGTGGTTGTTCGTTTTTAGGAATACTTTTATGGAGAAACTCGGCAAAAAATCAGCAAAGCTTTTCGAGAAATGATTACTGAGATCGGCCAAGATAACGAATAATGTTTCTTGGTGTGAATCTATGACTTATTTTTTATTCAATTTAGGTAACGAATTAAAGGCTGATCTGAGGGAAAATGAATGATCTTCATCTTTGACGGGCGTGGATTTGATTCACTCCTAAAAAAAATAATGGTGTGACCTTTATCTGTGTCTGGGTGTAATTTATCTATAATATTTATGTGTTTAGAAATATATAAAGCTAGCAATACTATCTTGTCTGCCTCGTTAGATCAGTGGAAGCGTATGTGACTGCTGTGCTTGAGGAGTATGAGTTAGATTCCCGGGTCGGACCAAATGTTTGTATGATCTCCAAATATTCGCTTAGGAGTCCGGCTTGTTTTTATGTTTGTTATGTAGTAAAAAAACAGTATATATGTATTTATATCCGTTTTATAGTACCCATAGTACAAGCTCTGCTTAGTTGGGGACTAAATGGTGTTATGTGCCAGATGTCTGAATTATTATATTATAGGTGCGCCATACACGCTTCGGTGTATCTGTAGAGATAAACTATTTAGGCATTTCAGGCAAATCTGTCAGGTAAACCATCAGCTACTTTACTGATACTTTAAGCATGTTTTTCAGCATTCTGGTTACCATAGCGCTGACTATTTTGGGAACGTGTTATAGCTACGTGATTTTTGTCTACAGAAGTCTACATGACACATTTTACCTTTCACTATTACACTCATACACAGATCCAGTGTTTGTTAATATAGAGTTCAGAGCGAAATTAAAAACCACAACCAAATTGCCCTGGCATGGATGGCAAACTGACATCTTAAAACGGTGTAGCCAACTGTTTGAAAACTTTCCCCCTAAAGCAATTTCAAAAACCACTAAATTCAAATCAAAACTCCCAACGACGGACCAAGTATTTATTCATTACAATAAAAGTAAATAAATAAATAAAAACAATAAATAATTCGTTAATAACAATAGTTATTAGTATTTTTAAGTATTTTTCTTTAATGTCCTCACATTATGAAATGTAATTTCAATTATTATATAATTTATGTCATTAACTTACCAGCATCTTCTTATTTCTTTAAAAATGAATAAATTTAATGCGAAAAAAATCAACATAAAAAAATTCAAAATATATAAAAAATATATAAAAAATCTATTAAAATTGGAAACATTCAATCGATTTGATTTTTTTTGAAAAAAAATACTAATAAAATTTTATCCCTAAAAATATCCCCAAAAAATTCACTGTCTTAAAACAGCGCGCCAATTATTTTTGCAAATTTAAAGCTTTTTGTAGTGCTGTGAAATTTTTTTTATTGTTGATGTTACGCAATAATGTTTTTATTATTTTTCAATTAAAATTGACAACAAAAAAAAATAATTTCATAAAATTTGACTAAAAGCGTGATTTCCTGATATATATGAAGTTGTATTAATTTTTTTCAATGATATCTTCTTATTTATACTTTTAATATAAACCAAGATGATAGTTACAAAATAATTAGAGATATTATTAAAATATAAATGTATGCTGCAGGCGTGGAGCCAAGAAGAAAACTGGCAAGATGTTTTGTTTTAAAACTTGCAAACTGCGTCAACAAAGTGACAAATCACGAGTGCAGACAATTATTTCTAGAACTGTTAAGAAACGCAAGAAGTGTCCAACACTATCTCAAAGTTAAAAAGTTGAAAAAAATAAAGCTACTCGTAATTCTAGCGCTGCAAAATGAGAGTCTTGCGAAAACAATGCGCTCGGCTCGCGTCTTTCAAACATTCCCCTCTTTGAAATTTCGCATCAAAGCCTGCACTGGAAACCGGGTTTTTGAAATATTGTTCACAGCTACTAATGGAACATGAATTTTTAACCTACTTCGATAAAAGCGGCCCTCGTTGACGTCATGTAGAGGGGGTTGCGTTCTTGAACATGGCAATTCGGAACCGGTATTGACAACATCTAACATTTAAAAGAGAAAATTGGTATTTCTTTTGGTTGCAGTAATTATTGATTTAAAAATAGAATAAAATATATTATTCAGTTCCTATTCACATGCAGATATATCTCTCGTACATGGGATAAATTTAATAAAGGTTATGAATTTATAAAATAATCGTTTACCATATATTTTATCAATTTAATGAGGGAAATATTTTAAACATCTATATGATAAAATTCTCGTGTCTCGATGCCCGGCCTGATTTTAAAGATATTTAACACATAATTTTAAGGGGTACAAAGTTTTTACTTTACGTGTAAATGTGTAAACTACCACATATTACAGCAATAAGTTACTAGATTTTATAAAACAAGGTCTTCCGCCACGTCTGTCTGTTTGGGATAAACTCAAAAGCTACTCCACGGTTTTTATCAATAGATAGAGTGATTCTTGAGGAAAGTTTTCGTATATAATTTGTCAAATTTTTGTTTATGTTGGCTAAAATAGAACAATATTTGTTGTGGACGTCAGAAAAAATTACGCCGTACATCTCAGGGTAATATAAGCTATATTATATTTTCCGTAAAGAGTCGCTAGTGTTTTATATAATGAAAAAAAAATACATGCAACAATATTTATGGCAAGAATAGTTATAGTATAACAATTTACGCCTAAAACTGACATAACAACACTACCTTTAAATATACCAGAGTAGTCTAAAGACTACATAGTATGGGGATTGGTTTAATACATACATTCTTGCAAAAACTTTATCTTACGTATATCCGAAAACTAACACGGTTCGAATACTATTTGCCCATTACGGAATAACTTGTTGGCAAATTCCGTTTTAGATCGTATATTCCTTGAATAGAACTAAATATTTAACTACATGCAAAGTTTCCGAATAGTAGAAGCTACTGGCGTAACTTTGCGAAGGTTTACGCCGGTAGTGAGGCCTATTGTCAGGAACTTTGTTACTTCATATGTATGTAAATTTTAAACGTTAACTTCTTGTATCTGTATTATTAAATCTTGACGCTAATTTATTCGTATATTAAAAGCGATGTAAAGCGAATATGTTGGCAATAATTAATTAAAAAGAAAGATTTTACCAAAGGTTTACATAACAGTGAAAATATATACTGTATATATAATTTTATAATTGCATTTGTGATCAAAAGAACATCTTACTCAAGTTTTGTTTTCGTTTATAAATGAATACAATCAAAGTTGTATTTTATTGACTGCAAAGTTTAAGTAAAGTTTGCTCTTCGTGTACTTCAAAAGACATTTCGAAGAAGTTACTAAGATACCTTCATTATTTATCATAAGGAATCGAGACAGATTTAAAACTTACTTAACTCGTAATTTTGAAACTCCGCTTACGTAAATATAGATATTTATTCTAGTTTTATATTTGGACATTAATTTTTGTTATTAAAATTTAGTTTATCATTAAAGCACGTAAAGAGCTATTGGTTGACGATGAAGAGATTTAACACAATGAATAACTAAAGTTAAGTTTCATAGATGATTGTGCTATAAATAACAGACTAATAGCAAAGTCTTCCACACGTTACAGTGATGGCTGCTGTTTTGCAACAAACGGTAAATCTATTTGATCTCCAGTAAGCCCTTGTAATAAGACAAACAATTTCCTTGGCGGAAAACACTACAAAACTATTAAATTGTCATTGTATCTACTTAAATAGTAATATTTAAGACAAGCAATGGAAATTTTATGCACTGCATAAAATATTTAAATTTTCAAATTCTTGGTTCGTATACATATATTACTTATTCAGTGGATATGACTTATTCATTATGTGATTCTGGGTTCGTGGCGAGCTCTGGTCAGCATTCAGGCATTGTGCAGTTAGAGTGCAAAGTAAATATAAAATATAAGCTTACCTACGTATATATTTTGAAATTTCGAAATAGTTTCAAAAGTTCTTTACAAATATTCAGTAACTTTTGCACCTTTTAGGGTATATTCACAAACTTATTAGTATAAATGAGTACTCAGTACTTTTTTCAGCCGAAAGACATCCTTTGGTGGACATCGGCCCTTATTTCGACCTACACCAAGAACTCGAATCATCTTGTAGGAGGCCTAATCACGCTCTAGAAGTACGCTTATGAAGTAGAACTTCGAGAGGTCTTTGGCCCCATCAGCCACCATTACTGCAAGAAATATGCAACACCCACTGCCACTTATAAGATATGGATCAATTATTGAAGATGTGAAAGTAAATTTATTTATTTCCTTGTCTAAGATCTAGCAAAAAGTACTGTTAGGAAGCTATAGTCTTTATAGACACAATTTAATTATATGCAACGCAAGAGAAACTTCGAGAAAAAGAAAACAGACAGTCGTCAGTTATTCTTTCCTCTTTATCAGTTACACTTTCCTCTTTATTATTCTACATGTAGACATCAGATCGACAAAGATTAACATTTACTGTTGTATAAGTAGCTTTTATTGTACAGCTTTCAATATACTCTATAAGAAAAATGTCAGAGTACGCACCCGCGTATGATTTAGTCACGGTAAAGTGTCTTACCGGGTGAAATGTTGCCCAAGTTGACGACACGCTTAGAATACTAAAGACCCATGTAAATGTTGTTCTTGATATTTATATCAGCAACTTTGAGAGTTGGGTACGGCAGTTCCCAGGCGATCGTGGCGGGAATTAGTAGCATAAATCATGTTTGGCATTTTTTGTTCCCATAAATTATTGGGGCAGTTGATTAGGTAACGAGCGATGTGGTAATTGTAGTTGATTTATTTATTTATTTCTCTGCCGTTTGCTGTGGCTTGGGTAAAATATTACTCTGATAATGAATGTTAGTTTCGAGATTTTGGAACCTAGTCTACATCGCATTGTAAGGGAGGTAATGTTATTAGGATAATCTGTTCTTTGAATAAAAAACTGTATCATTGGACTTAAATCTTGTCAAGAGATATACAGACAGATACTTACCTGCCTACCTATTATCTTGTGGTGTCAGGGTTCTAAATGAAATGAAAATGTTATTGCCTTTACCATTTTTTGGTTATTATCATGGCGATTGCCTGCATATTTAAAAGAGTTTATCTCAATTAAATATATATAAAATGATTTCATAAATACCTGTCTAAAATTAATTTATTTTCAAACTTACTACCAACATGATTATTCTTTAAATTTATGTTACAAGTCACATGAAGGAGTTTGTGCACACGTTTAAGTTTTTGTTATTCCCGAAAAGTTTCCCCGGGAGCTTCAAATTGTAATTAAATCTGCAAACAATTATAGGTCGAGACGACTGAAAACAATTTCTTCACTCAATCAATTTTGAACTTCTAAATGAGATTGTTATTCTAATATTCAATTAGAGAAGTTTAGACATATCACTACACACACATTTTCTTTGAATATATATTAATACATGAAGCAAACTTTGTACCTCTTTTTACGAAGATTATGCGAACGAAAGAATATGAAATTTGGTACAGTTATAGTCTATATGGAGGAGAAGTGCAGAAAGTTAAAAAAAAAACCGGCTAAGTGCGAGTCGGACTCGCCCACTGAATGTTCCGTTTATACCTGTTGGTATATTATAAGATGTAATTAAACATTTATGCTTTTCGCAATTTTTATTTGTGATATTAGATGTTGCTTCGTACCAAATTTCAAGATTCTGAATTTACGGAAAGTATATTTTGGGTTTTGATTCCCTTGCGAATGTCAAAAAACGTTTTATTTTATAATGTAACTAAAAGTTTATACTTATCGCAATTATATCTGTGCTATTAGACTTTGCTTCGTACTAAATTTCAAGATTCTGAGTTCACGAGAAATACCCTGTAGGTTTTTTTTCCTTTCGAGTATCAAAAAATTAGCAGCATAGAAGGCTGTATCTTTTGATTGCCTTGGTTTAAAACTGTGTTTTTTTCACAACTCTAAGGGACTATAGACCTGAGTATTTGATATAAATTTCAGCTTGATAACTCCACGCGTTTTTGGGAAAAAGGGTCTGAAGAGACAGATAGACGAATAACAAAATTATCCCCTAGGGGTTCCGTTTTCTCCTATTGAAGTACGAAACCCTAAAAATAATGAATTATGGTCTAATTTCAACCGCTGGGCGACTACTGGTACTTGTAAATCCATATGAAATTCTGAATATCAGTGCAACGAATGCAATGAAACGCCCAATTACCCTATGTATTGTGGAACTAGAATTTCATATCGTACATTCTCTACGGCAGAAACGTGCTTCGTGTGCATAAGAAGCGCATGAAATATTGCCAAAGATTCTGTGATTTTCCAAGTAAGGAGATCTTAAATTATCTTTATCATATTATATAGGCAACTACGAGAATGCGTTATTAAACATATCCATGGAATAAGCTGTATAGCTGTATTCTTTGTGTTGTAGGCTGCAATAGAGATTTAGTAACTTCATCCGCGCATTGCCGTTCGAAAAGTTAAATGTCACATTAGATGTCACATAAGAATATTTAGATGTTACTAAACGAAATAGATGATTGAACGGTATAATAAGCCAACCTCTTCCATACTTCTATTTTAGTAGTAAATAAAATATTTAAAAAAGACATTTAAATATACGATGTTGTTCTATATGACAGTAAATTAATGACGTAAAGAGAAAGAATTCTATGAGATTAGCATGTGTATCTATGTATTTCTGTATCTCTCCGTGTTTCAATAACACCCATTCCAATTTTTTTTTTCATTCTTTAAAGAATGCTTGGCCTGCTTGGCTTCTCAAAGATCATTAATACTTTTACTATCGTTGAGCCTGGGGTATTTTGAATTTTACACAATTATTAGAATAAATTATATCATAAAAAGCAAAGCAAGAGATAACAGCGTCGTTGTGAATTATTCAAGCGAAAAAGTAATTTGCGTTCATTAAAGTTTAATCAACATAATTTGTAATTGCCGACGGGCAGTCAACGGTAGATACATAAATAATAATTTATTTCGTATTATTTACCGACATGTTGTAAATGACGTACTAAAATAACTTTTTAAGTGGATAATTACTACATAAAAATTACACACTTGCTTGGTGGCATATAAACTTCTTTCTTAGCGAGTTCCGTGTGAGTGTGTGCCTGAACAAAAAAGATACTAAAAATAAAATCGGTCTGATGAAAAAAAAAGATTTAAACTTTAGTTTCTGTTTTGTTCGAGTTGTGTCTTGATCCACTGTTCTAGAAATAAATCAAATGAAGGTTACAGTTTTTTTATGATCGTTAAAGGAATCTTTGTAGGTTTCACTGATATTTCACGATTAATATTTTTTTGTAAAATTATAAAGTACCTGGATGACCGATTGGTTTTATTTGTTTGGTAATTTTTTTAAAATATATAGTATATATCAACAAGAGTCGCACATCGAATCGTTTAAAAATATTAGGTCTATTCTCGATTAGATGAATGCTGAATGAAAGACAACGGTGCGCATACCTATTTTTATACATTGCAGATGTTCTTTTTCTAAATTAATTACATTGAATTACGAATGACATTTAACAGATAAAATATTCATTAAATTTTTGTATTAATAACGTTATTCGATTTTACATATTTGTCATATTTGGCTATCAATCACCCGATGTAGGCAATGAATTCCACTCGTATTACCTCATTTATCAATTTTACAAAACAGAAAATGGCAACCATAAGTCATAGTGTAATTTTAATTTTGGGCTCTTTTTTCACGTTCGTATACATACATGCAGATTCATATTCACGCAGGTTCATATACATGCATACTAGCAAAGGTGTACTAAAACGCAAATAATTATACTGTTAAAAGTTTTATTGTTTAGCTTATTGTTATTAACCGGCTTTTTTTATGAATTAGGTAGGTAGAGTCTAACAAGGTGGTCTGACGTCTAGGCGTAGGAAGCTGTTAGATGTGGGTAGCACAGAACCATCTTTATTGTGATGAATTTTGAGGGTGAGACCTAGATTGAACAGTGAACGTTTTTCGGCTAAGTACTAAAATATTCTCAAGTACCATGAATAAGCAGCTACAAATAGAAAAATGTTGATTTGAATGCAAAAACAGAAACAGAGGCTAAAACATTTCCCTTATGGAGTATAAAGGTATTAATAAACTTATTAATTCATTTCAATGTTTCGGACGCATAAATTTTTTTAAAATATTAGGGATATAAATCAAATATACGTTAATAAATACCAATAGCCCACCGAAGTTCTAAAATTTAAATTGGAAAGTTTTTTTAAAATTTTGTTTTTGTATGCAATATTATGTAAGGCCATGAAGAGGCCAGCGCAATAGAAGTGATACCATGGCTTCTTGTAGCAACAGTACTTTTCCGGATGTAGTTTTTACTACGCTGTGTATAAATACCAAATTATAATTATAATATAATATTATCATATATAATAACACAAGCTGAAACTCGCGGAAAACATATGCGAATAACTCCGCGGGATGCAGCAAGTCGAAAAGAAATTTACGCCTTATATTATTAGTGCCAGTGTCGTCAAAATCAGTCCAGTCTTTCAAGAACTAAAAAAGAGATACATAGATATATTTTTTTTTAAATCTATACTCATACGCTCTAGAACGCAACGTTTCATTTTTTCCTTCCCTTGCCGAGCGGTCATAACCTGGAGCTCATTACCATCATACGTGTTTCACTCCCATTACGTTGCCAGGTCCTTTAAGTGGGCGTAAACAAGCAACGCACTAGGCCCCCATAGTGTGGATCACTGTACTTTACTGTCCGCGTTCGTATTGAGAATGGTGACTAACACTCTTGGATTCTACTTCTGTTTTCTATCAGGCTGAGAAGAGTCATTTTGGCAGCTATAGCATAAAGAGAAATTTCTTTTTTTGTAAGTACCGTAAATTCTTCTATATGAATTTAATGGAAAGCTATTAATTTTTAATTTGCTTAAAATTATAAACATACTTCTTCACCTTTATTTATTTGTACATATATTAATGTAGTTACATTTTCCAGCGTGGCATAGTATGGCAAAACTTTTTTTTTACGTCCAGGAGCAAACAGTAAAGGACTGTTGATGTAATGTGATATCATAAACTTACAAAAGATTAGTGTTTAAAATTTTTTCACTGATCTTCACTGAGTGAATAAAGTTACCGAAGGCACAATAACTCTTTGGCTCTTAGAAGAATGGGGGCTCACAGCACATCAACAAACTTCTCATGAGTCACAAATATACATTGGCAGCTGTCTATCAAGTTATATTAAGTTTCTCAATTTCTATGAGGGTAATAGAGTTCCAAGAAATACTGTGAAATTTATAAGCTAATAATATTTGAGTGATGAGTCTTTTTTATGTATATATAAATAAATAATAAATAAATATTTTTGGACATTCTAACACACAACGCCATCTAGTTCCAAACCAAGCAGAGCTTGTACTATGGGTATAAGACAACTAATATTAATACATATATACTTTTTTTGGTAAATACATACATATTATACATAGAAAATACCCAAACTCCGAAACAAATATTTGCAGATCATACAAACATTTGGTCAGGAATCGAACCCGAGACCTCTAGCACAGCAGTCGCATACCACTGCGCCATCGAGGTAGTCAAGCAATGTCAAAGTATGCAGCAGACATAAGCATAACATAAGCAGAATCGAAGAACGGTCATCATACTCATTGTGAATGCAATAATGCAGTATGGTGACCCACATTATGGCGGCCAAGTGATGCTTTTGCGTCATTGGGCATCCGGTTTAGGACTTACTAACAAAGCACTACTTGGTTTTCTATGCGAGATTCCATACGATATATTTGTTTGGTTGAATACGATAATCACAGGTACAGAAAAAATCAAACAAAACCAATAGGAGCCGATAAGTAAAAGATATTCGGCAAAACGGGTGTTTATTCGTTTCGAGAGAAACAAAGAAAGTAGCGCCGGTCAGTTAGTCCAACATAATTGTATTTCAATGTCGACACTCCAAAGAGTAACGTTTGACTAGAATTCCTAGATAATGTAAAGACAAGGACTCAGTGTTATTATTTCTAAGAGAAAGTTCGTTACGGCCACATTTCAACTTAGTACTCGTTACCAACTACCATTTTCCTAGGTTGTCCACATTCAGCTGTATTTATGTGCGGTAATTAAGAAACTTACGGAGCATATATACAGAGTTCAGGCTTGTCGACTTAGCAAAGTGCTGTCATTATGTTACATATTAATTACTCTATCTACATTTGTTTGGAGAAACCAAGTAATATACGTATGAATATTGTTTTGAAACGTGAAACTGTCACGGGTTATGAGTTCACAGCTGGCCATGCATAAAGAAAAATATATTTCGTATTTTTAGATCGGCATCCAACTGCTATTTTTTTTAATAAACACAAAGGACGAATTCAAAAATAAGAAAAAGATTGTTCTTAAAAAATAAATGAAAGCAAAGAAGATTCATAATTCCAGAATTCAAATTACGAAAGATGGTTCAAGTTCATGATCATTACTTTATTTTTGTACATAATACTACTTATGACCTCTCTCGTCAGCGTCACTCATATCGGAAAGAATACTTATCCCTAAGCAAAGCTGAATAAAGATAGGTATAGTTAAAAGCACTTATCAAAAAACCGTAATATTAACTCTTAAATACTAAAATTACTAGATATAAACGCGACTCTGCTTACGTATGTCCCGATAAAATTAAGTTTATGTCCTCCACGGTCCAATCCATTTCTATACCGAAATTCATTCATCATTCAGAGTGTCAGCCGAGAAAGCGTAACGGACAGACAGAATTACTTTCTAATTAATAAATAATAATGAATAGTAATATAAGAACAGTAAAATATTAGTATGGGTTTTCAAGTAACAAGCACTTCTAGCATTACACCTCGCTGCATCTCGAGTGATTTTGCGCTCTGGTTTTACATTCAAATTAACATGAACGTAAAGTCGTGTTCATCTATTAGTACCACTTCAATATCTCCAAACTATAAATTCAGTATATTATAGCTAAGGAACTATAGAATTCAAGATTATGTGATGAAGTCGCACAAAGAGAAAGTTATATAAATCTAAATCTCACACTCACGAAACAAAACCCTACTTAAAATCCATTTAAACCTTAACCTACTTTAAGCGTTTTAAGGGTACTTTGGAGCAGTAAAAGGTCGGTACTTGCGCGTTGATCACGTTACAGACTGTGTGACGGAGGTAAATATTCATTACAGACAAATTATTCAGAATAAATTGGTAAAAAAAAAATCATATATTATGTTACTGTTGGTGGGATTTTATTTAATTAAAACTGGACTAAATTTTAGCTTTAACATATAAGTGGATTTCCTACAATGCAACAACAAAATTAACTACAGTTGAATATTTTCTTTTAGCAACTGTTTATAGTAACATCAAGACTTCTCTTTATAGTAACATAAGACTACAAGAAATATGTAGATACTATCTGAACCACGCAAATTCGTCTACGTCTCCTTTCAACTAAGCTCGGCTCAAATTAATCCAAGTGTGATGACTGACTGTTACTTGACTGCCTCTGTGGAGCAAGTGGTAGCGTACACGACTGCCGTGCTTGAGGTTGGGTTCGATTCCCGCGTCCGATCAAATATTTGTATCTTCTGCGGATGTATGTTTCGGAGTTTGTTTTCTGTGTATGTATTTACAAAAAAAGGTATATATGTATTTATATCAGTTATATAGTACTCATAACACAAGCTCTGCTTAGCTTGGGACTGGATGGCGTTGTGTGTTAGATGTCCGAAATATTAATTCATATTTAACGCCTAGCTTAGGCACGCCAGTAAAACACACTTGTTAAAAAAAAGGTGAAAATCGATTAAATAGTTTCTGAGTTTATTGTGAGCAACACGAGAATGATATAAAACAGATTTCTAAGAAAAGGTTCTTGATAGATATATAGATAGATACATTTGTATGTATCTATCTATCTATATATATATCAAGAACAGCTTAAGAAATGGAAAAACATTCTATTTCTTAAACGGACCTCTAAAACAGTACAAAGTCGTCTTCAAACCTTCTTCTAAAGTGGCATTTTTCTTTATTCAAACTTAAATGATTAAAGGCCTGCACAGTATGAATAATTGGAACATTATGCGCAAATGTTGCTCCTTCACCTCCTCTATAGGATATTTCTTCCTTTGTATTTAACTTAGATTTTATTAAATTAGTGCTCAGATTTTCAGCTCGTAGTATTTGTGCAAAAACTTTAGTAAAATTAAGTAATTGTTGAGATGTTTTTGTATATTTTATGCATAGACATGGTTAAAAATCTCATTTATAAGACGAGGCTTATGTTTATCAATGACTATCTAAGATTCGAGTCTAAATGTATATTTAAATACTTTAATGTGAGTTATTTTTTACCTTGTTTCGGCAAAGCCAATTTTTAGAGAGAGTTATAGTTTTGGTAGACTATGTATGTGTATATTTGTATGTTCCCTGAGCACCTATAACTGATTTTAATGAATGAAATGTCAATAAATTCGTAATAAAGCTCGAATATAGACTTATATAAATTTTATAAAAGTTTTTAGTATTCATAGTCGAGTTATATTTTTTTGTGCAAAAGATTTTTGACTCAGCATATTCAAACATCAGAAAATTACATAGTTTTAGACTAAAGTGGTATAATAATATACTATATCTTATATGCACGGAGCTACCAGATTTTAGTAGATTTAGAAAACTAGTCTTTATAATTTCTAGTTTGATTTTAGTACTATTCTAAGTGCAAGTCTTGTACACAGTGGATAATTCCATAAAAAGTTAACTCAAGTTTATGAAAAATATGAAAAGCAACTCGCTCAAAGCTCCTTATTATGGAAGAAAGATTTTTTAGTGAAGATTTCCCGTACGCTACAACTTTTACAACATACGCATAGTCAAAAGATACTTCAAGGAAAATGTATCGAATATATATATAAAACTGTTCTCATGCATTATCATGACTTTTTATATGCCTCTGCGGAACATCAGCCTGTTCTTCAAAAGGATATTATTATTTATAAAGCACACTGGTAATATTATCGGTTTTTTTCATGGAATAGGGGACAAAAGGGCAGACGTATCGCCTGAGGATAATCGATCACCGCCGCCCATGGATACCCATAACACCAGAGGCGTCATAAGTGCGTTGCCGGCCTTTGAGGGGTGGGAGAAGGGATGGCGGGAGGAGAGGGGTATGGCGGGAGGGGTTGGGTATGCGCCTCCGGTATCCTCACTCATTCAGTGAAAAACAGCGCAAGCGCTGTGTCACACCGGTTTTCTATGAGGCCGTGGTATCACTCCGGTCGAGCTGGTCCATTCGTGCCGAAGCATGGCTCTCCCACGGTTAAAATTTACTGTCAGTTGCCTGAAAGAGACTGCTTTTTGAGCCGCCTCTTGTAATGATTTAACATTAAGTCTTGTATTTAGTTATCTAATGTACTGCGATACGATTTATTGTTATTATTATTTGTTTAAATTTTTTTCTTGTTCTTCTTTAAAAATGATTTCTTAGCACACTTATAAAACTAATTTGTGATCATCTTTATCGATAGCAAGTATATCTATTGAGTAGGTTGTCTTATTTTTGTCCAAGTTTTCAGATACAGATTTAGATTATTTTCATAAGGCCTATATAAATATCATGGTGTTACAACAACTTATGTTCTCAATTTCGTTGCGCAAACTCCTTATATTTTCTATAGTAAAGTTCTTGAGATAACGTTATTATACCATACAGCTAGAGAATATGGACCATTACTGAAAGAAGTTATGAGCACGTACCGCAACTAGAACAATACCATCATGAATCCTATGTCATATTATGGGTATGGTATACTCGTATATGTATGTCAATATTTAAGTGCCTAGTAACACTATAATCCTTATAAAATACATCTTGATCTCTGTGACAGATCGTCATTTTTGGAACTTATGAGGTACATTTTAGGTGTGAATATTTATTTATATTTACAATACTGGCATAGTGAAAATATAAGTGATATAAAATAAAATCGCTTATTCAAAGTAACTTCGACGAGTAACGTTCGGGAGAGAAAGGAGTTCGAGTTTTATCATAGAGATCAAGCTTGATTTTAAGGACTGTACTGGTTTTACTTGCTAAGCTTGTTCATAGTTTATTGAGGCTTCTTGTGACCAGAAGGCCAGCTTTTTTCTAGCACAGAGAATTTGCATTGCCATTCAACGTGGAAATGTTCAGTCTTTTGGGAACGCTATCAGTAGGCGATGATGCGGAGGAATTTTTTGAGGCTTGTATATGAAATATCTGATTTATTAGTATATATTTTATTGTTTTTTAGTATTTCTTCTATAGATATTAATTATATTTATCACGAAATTGTCTACAACTTTAACTTTAGAATCCTATCCACTCCTATCTCTTATGAAAAAATTTAGATTTGGAAAAAAATTTAAAGTTCTAGAGTGTCTTAACTATAGATAATATGTCAACAGTAATAAAAGAGAAATAAAATACTATAAACAATGTATGAACCTAACACTGTCCAAATGTTCGTCTATTGACATTCATTATGAGCTAACGATACAAGCATCAATTCCACTATTTTAATAGAACAATATAATAATGTATTCATAACTACTGGTGTACTTTTCCAAAACTGCAGATTTTAGCAGATTGCGTTTTTATAATACGCTAATTAGGGCACCGTTTTCATCTTATGCCTATAATAGAATTTATTTCTGATACAGCGTTTGGAAAACTTTGTCGGGTCTTTCATCGTCGATCCCACAGTGCCTAAAGACAAAAGTCTATAATCACTGCGTCCGTACTGCGTACGGAGCCGAAACGTGGAGGCTTACGGCACGGTTGGTCTACAAATTCAAACTCACTTAGCGTGCTATGGAGAGGGCTATGCTCTGCGTTTCTCTAAGGGATTGTATTAGAAATGAGGTGATCCAGCAGAGAACCAACGTCACCGACATAGCCCATAGGATTAGCTGGCAGAAGTGGTAGTGGGCTGGCCTTTTTAGCCGCAGAACTGATGACAGTTGGGGTAAACGGGTTCTTGAGTGGAGACCGCGTCTTGGCAAACGTAGTGTGGGACGTCTACAGGCCAGGTAGAGTAATGATCTGCGTAAGACGGCTGGCAGGAGCTGGATGTGAGAAGCCGAAGATCGAACTAAGTAGCGTGAAATCGGAGAGGCCTATGTCCAGCAGTGGACTGCGATAGGCTAATGATGACTCTTTTAAGGAAGGAAAGGAAAAAAATCGATCCGCGCACATTCACATCACACACACAGACTTTAAAATAGAAAGATTCTCTTGTTTAGTTTAAACGCTTCTCATTTTCAAATAGCAAAGCTAACACAGATATATTTTATTATTATATATTAAATTTTATTTATCTCGAACCTCGTTTTCTACAAAATATTCTTTTAATTGATTAGCTATATTTTATTTTACCAATCTGTTATTTTATCGTAGTTCTCAATCAGCCAATTAAACGTCGAGTAATGAAATAAAAGTACTCAATATCGCTCTATTTCCTTTAATTAACTTTTGCTTTCGGGGAAGAAAAACCTTAATTCTTTGATGTTGTTTTTTTGTATTTTCGTAGGGAAACCTACTGTCAAGTAAATTTACGACGTAGTGACAGCATAATTCTAAGATAGTATTCATTTTATAAAGCTTTGATGTATATGTGTGTAATTGCTTTAGTTTACATATGTAGCGGGCTACGATTATAGTCTTAAATAGCAAATAATTTACCTATGTGGCGACTTCCACATACAGCGTCAACATAAATATATGACAACGCCATCCACTGAAGATACACTGAACTACGGAGTAACGTAGTGCACGAAGAAGCTGCCAATCCTACATCGCGCAATAGAAGTTCTCGCGCCGATTAACATATATACAACTTCCCAACATCAACCGTTGGGCAGTGGCCCGCCAGGCATGATCACCTCGCCTGGTCGGAGGATCCTCCCTTTGTATTGGAGGAACATGTGGCCCGTTCCTCCACACCTAAAAAACGTATCAAAAAGAAACCTACTCGAAAACTCTGCACATTCCGGTTTTCGACGCGGTTACACAGCACTACCCTAGTCCATATTACAGAAATCTGTCTGTTTTTGAGAACGGTGAGGTTACAGTTCTAACACTGCTGAAATTTAGTATGCATTTGATACCGTCGACTTTAACATTTTGCTTTATGTATTACGCTTTCTTAATTGTAAATATACTACCTACCGTGCGTCACCATGTAAGTGTATGTTAGACCAAAAACTTACTTCTAAGGAA
>PKRV01000346.1:0-59862 GCA_003709505.1 Hyphantria cunea
GATGAAGTGATGATGAAAGTAACCACAACTTCCAGTTCTCAGTGAGACTTGACGTCACGGCTTAGTTTAGTGTAGTTTTTTTACTATTGACACGGTAAACTAAAACTAAACGGTAAACAATTATTGACACAGAGTGCTGACGAATTAGGTATACAAAATGTCTCTACCCGTGTTGTAAAAGCCCACTTTTGGAGCAAACTAGCAAACTCAGAATAACATCAGTACGAAGAGAAGGAAAACGAAAAACAAACGCCTTTTTTAACGATTGGAAGCCCTCTCAGGCCGTCACCCTACCGGGGTTTGCGGCAAGGCGGTGTGTCGGAATCGCAGCGACTAAAACCAAACGGTGTGCCACTCTGCGCCTGAGATGAAAAGGACCCGGGAACTGCTGTTATTACAACATCCAGACGTACCCAACGCGTCTGAAGTCGATCGTAATCTCCTTGGTAAAGAGAGGCTTACGTACGGGATTGGGATATTATAAATGCTGAAAAAATAAGACATTGGAAACTAGTCGGCTAACATATCAAATGATATGATGAATGTTTTTATATAAACAAATTTCTCGATATACACTGCGCCGCAGCATTGAACTTTACTTCAAGGTTTGATCATTGTAAGACTTTCTTAGATTAGAGATAAAATGCTGTATCATGATGTTATGCATTATTATGTATGTGTATTTTCAAAATAGCTACCATATTCAGTGACTGTATTTTTTGTATATTAGTACAGTGTTGATCACTAAAGCAATCATGATGAAATTTTGTGTAAATATTGTCAGGAGTGCGGAAAAACATATTATTATACATTTAATATTGCATTCGCTCAAATAAAAGTGTTTAGGAACAACACTTCACTAGTTATAAAACTGGTGACATAGAAAGTCTATACAGATAAGAATGTCATTATCAAATCACATCGAGATAAATTAGACATTTAAATAATTAAAATAATTTAAATTCATTATCTTGGTAGACATTCCACCGAAAATTACGTAATTTATTTTTAACAGTGTCGTTAGCCTATGACAATATTGCGGTCTATTAAAATGGCGCTTGATGCAAGGGAATATTTTAATAATTATGTTACTTCGTACTAACGCAGTAACAAACTAGAAATCAGGAAAATATGTATATAGCAATGAAAGTGATAGGATAGAGCTTAAAGGTACAAAAGAAGAGGATATCGAAAGAAAAGATGAATAGTATGAATGAGATGAACACATTAGAATGGAAAGTGAAGATTTTTGCACTGAACCATAATTAAATTAGAATTAGATCTTACAGACGATGGTTATATTTTATTTGTGGATAGTTATCTTCCAAGGTATAACTTAAATCGATTACTTTCATCAATGTTATTGATTGTTTCCTTGAATACACGCAAACTGGAAACCAACCACGTTCATTTCCCAGCCTTCAATTTCTATATGTATCTATAAAATCTAATTAAATATTGCAACAGAAACTATAAAACGTCCAAGTGCGTGCCAGTGACAATCAAATAATTAAAGTTTACAAAAATGGCCTGTAATGAGAACGGTGATGGCTTGGCCTCGATACGATAGCCGGTGTTCTGTATGATTATTAATATTGTAATGCTGGCTAAATTATGGTTATCAGTCTCGACTGACAGATTTATCCTTTAGCGGTGTTTTTATTTAGTTTGATTTCTAAATTTTGAGTTGGTATAGACATATTTCAACTTTATTTTAGCATAATGCTAACAGTGGGACATCATGGGTTGTTGATATTGATGGATGAACGTCCGATATGAACTGTTGGACAGTTTAGTACAAACCGCTCATTGTTAGTTTTTTTATATCTTTAAGGGAAAACTGCGATAATAACGGTTACATAGAATAAAAAGCGTAAAACTGAAGATGGTTTTATCGCCAATGGCAGGTTTAAGTAACATTATAAGATTTTTGATGCTTAAAATCTTTCTTCTTGTTTTCTGCGAGAGTGTTCAGACAGTTTAAAAAAAAGGAACGGAAGTTTTAAAAGATAGTAGACCATGCTGACCGGTGCGGTACTACTCGCGCATAGAAGATTAACTTTAAATACAAGATTAAGCGTTACAGATCACCAAGGCATTTGACGTACGTAAACGAAAGTTTATATCTAGTTGATAAGGAAACAGTACCATATATATTTTGATTATTTTCTTTATAGTCTAGATAACATAGTCCTGGCTCTACACAGTTCAGAATTTGTTCCCCGCTGTGTGTGTTAAGTTCGATTTCCACGGCGCATTGTATATTCTTAATGTGAATGTGGCTTTTAAAAGTAAAACCAAACGTGAGGTGGTTAACTTATAGACGTTTTTTATCAACCCTACAATTTTTAAACAACAAAGAATTAAAAACAATGAAAATGAGAGAGTATTACAACAAACAATGAATAATAGCCACAGGCAATGTTATCAAGAAAATTATACACTTTGATTGAAGTACTACGTCTAGCCTAACTACTGAGTACAGGCTTTGTGCAATACTAGAGAATTGAGAATTTATAGAGAACTAAAACTGTTTTATTGACAACTAGAGACCCGGTCCTGCTACTCACAGTAATCTTTACATTTTCAAATTTCCTCGAATATATTTTAATATGAATGAATTACAATTATTAATCTTCCTATTGAATCAATCTATATATAACTAAAAACTACGATACTATAGCGAAAGCGATTTCATTTTATAAAATGTTAAGAAGACAAAAACACTTAACGCGAAAAACAAAATGTAGTATGACCAAAACAGACGGTCTATAGTAGGCATAGTAGTTTTAACAATTACAACTATAATTAACGATTACTGATCATATAAGCTGGGTAAGACTAGACTATGGAGAGGTTACCACAATGCCAAGAAGAAGAAACAACCTCAATTGAGTTTTACGAGTTATTGTTTTATGTGATAAGTGTCTCCAAGGTTAAGAGACTTTCTGTTCAAAAGTCACAAATACGTTGTCAACCATTAAGTTCCGTCTAGAATCAGGAGTAAAGTGGGTTTGTCTGTGACATCTTTGCTCATTTTTGGCTATAATTAATATACATTTTAATGCAGACTGGAAAATTATATTATTGGTCTGTTTATGCGTTCTTTACACGAGTTGGGACACAGAACTTGTATGATGGTTAAGGCCAAATACACGTAGTCTTAGAATGGTCATGATGACGAAAAATGGATTAGACTAGACTAGAATATAAGACTGTTACTATTGTAACGCGTGTAATCAAGATGGCGGCACAGCATCACATTATATTAGCACAAACTTATAATATTTTTCAATGCACATCAAGTTGAACTGGAATATGAATGTCCCCGCATTATTCTAACCGGCACCATTTATATCATCTGACATTATCGATCATAGTCATACTATACATGACTATGATCATATCATGTATATATATTATCAACCACATTGTTTATCATAATTATTCTAATGATTATCAAAATACAATCATTATTTGATAATACAGGATTGTGTACCATTAAATATTTATGACGCCGAACGTACCATTGTATAAAAAGAGTACAGACCTTATTAACAATATTTCTAAGTAGCGCCGGAAGCCGACAAGCGGAAGGCGCCCAGATATTAATATTATTTAATATAAACCAAATATTTACTTGATTATTAAATTATAAGGTATAATATAAACGAGATTGGACGTAACTTATAACATTGTTCACCGAGCAACATATAAAGCTTGTCAGCTATACAATCTATTTCTTTTATGCATTTTTTTATCCAGAAACTACATCAAAATTTACCGATTCATCATGAGAATACATTGAAATTATTTGGTTTCCTAATCAACATTTCCGTATTCGCAAGGTACCCTATAGGTCAAAGTAATACTTTAACTTAATCTGGAATTAAAGTAATTGTACATTAATTAGTATTATTTTGTTAAGGTTAAGTACAAAATCGTGTTTTTCATTTTTAATCCAGGAAATCATTAGTGATGATCTGTCTTGAATATGAAGGTAAAAATACATTTCTTATAAGCTTTATTCCGTGTTTTAAAATGTTTGTAATAATTAACTGAAATTGTTATTAAGATCATAAAGATGTTTCTTGTGTTATTTTTAAGGGATATATTAATAACATTATTTCAAAAATGGTATAATCTTCTGATAGTATTTCAACAAATATTCATCTACGTGTCGAGCTGGTACATAAGACTTAATTGAAGAAAACCACACATACCTACTTCATCACAGCATTAGATTCCAGGTATTCACCCGTGACAAGAGAATCCCAACAGAATTCGCCACATCTTATAAAAAATCGTTTAGGCATGCTCTTATCTGCCTTCCTATCCAATCTTGTGGATAAATATGTAATTTGAATCTTTTTGAAAAGGGATTTAGCAGTATTATAAAATAATTTTGCATTCTACAAGTTGAATTCGTTTACTAGCTGATGCCATATGGATATCGTTTAAAAAGTGGATCGTTCTAGTGTAGAGTAGATATTTTTAAATACGACCCGTTCTTGAAGTAACTGGTTTTTCAGTTTACTTTACATTGTTTTGTGCTTTTAAAGATGGCGTTGCAATATGATTCCACTTCGGCTATAAAAAATCTCCAATGTGCATAGTTGTTTGTCTCTTTCTATTTATTTGAGCGCGATGAACTCTAAAAGTACTAGATAGCTTTTCAAACGATTTTCACTGTTGGCTAGAGTTATTATTAAGAAATTAGTGTATTGTTGGTTCGAAATATCCACCAGTGGAAGGTATCGAAGAGAATTACCGCAAATGTAAAAAAGGGGTATTATTGACTGAGGAGTGTTGAAGATATGAGAAGATTTATAATAGCAAATACTAATAATATTAAAAAAATATAAACATGTTTAACTAGTAATCAATAAACTATGACAAAAAATGCAAATTGAGAAGAATTAAAAGTATTGCGTTATATTAAAAGGTGATGCTGTTTCGACGTCAACTCAGTCGTGACTAAGATTTATGAAATTAGATCGCTTCAAATATGAAGAGTCTTTGCCTTGAGCATTGTAC
Source organism: Hyphantria cunea (assembly GCA_003709505.1). NCBI lineage: Eukaryota > Metazoa > Arthropoda > Insecta > Lepidoptera > Erebidae > Hyphantria > Hyphantria cunea. The sequence continues at coordinate 5,038 of PKRV01000346.1, forward strand.
GTACTATCATTTCTAATTACATAGGTACTTATGCAAGAAATTGTTTCAAAGGTTTTCTCACTTCTTACCTCAATTCTACTCAACATAATGTAACTATCCTACCTATCAGGATATTATAATTCTGTGTATATATTTATTTGTATTAGAATAGAATAGAATACACTTTATTATACAATAACAGTTTACATAAATATATAGTTTACATAATACATCAATTGAATTACCGTGTACAAATGGCAGCCTTATTGCTAAAAAGCAATTTCTTCCAGACAAACTTGGCATGGGAAAAAAAATATTGTAAAAAAAAACAAATACGAATCCGTGGGCAGTTAAGTGCGAAAAGAGAAAAAGAAAAAAAAATGCATAGGTTAAAAGTGAATTCTATAAAGTGAATGATAAGATAAAAATCACATATCAAAATACATGCTAATACTAATAAATAAAACAGCGACTTCACACAAATTAAATATTTACATTTCCATTGAAAAATAAAATAAAAATAAATAAACAACATAACTAGTAATAGTAAAATATGTTTAAGCACATAACAGACTATGATGACATTGACCATTTTTTTTAAATACCGGCAAAGATTTGGCACGCCGTATAGCCATCGGCAAAGCATTCCACAATCGGACAGCCTGTACAGTAAAGGACTTATAGTAGAATCTTGTAAAATGAGTTGGTACTGCCAGTTCCAGAGATTCAGATGACCTCAGGGATTTCAGATGTGTGTCACTGAGGAAAACAAAGCGTTCCTTTAAGTAAGGTGGAGTAAACGGATGAAATATAACACCATAAAGTACTATTTGTTCTGTTATTTACATATATCTAATTCACTTAAATTATTTTACGTTCGTTTTTTCTTTTCACTCTAAATCTGCCGTAAATACTTTTTTTTTATTCAATTAAGACAATAAGTGCCATTTATGAACGTTTCCCGGTATTTTTTCCCATTTCAAAGTTGCTTGGAATAAATTGCTTTTTAGTGATAAGGCTGCCATTTGTATATGGTAATTCAATTGGTATATTCTTTAATTATTATTATACTATTATATTTATTAAACTGTAGTATCTGGTGTACAATAAAGTTTATTCTATTTTATTCTATCCATACTAATATTATTATAAATACCAAAGAAGCTCTATCTGTCTTCACTGTCTACACTTTCACAGATAAACCACTGCATCAATAAAACCGATCAAATCAATGAAATTTGGCATTGAAATACTTGATACTTGAAAAAGAAATTGACTACTTTTGCTAGTTACACTTAATACTCAACATTATTCCTTATGTTTGGGAAATAGTGAGCTTGTATGTCATGACATCTTTCTTTGTGATCATTCAAATACATTCAATGGATAAACTAAACAATGGACTTATTGTTCATGTTACTGAGAAAAACATATATACCTTCCACCGGCGGACGCCACGACTGGCGAAAAGCCGGCATCCGGCAGCCGATTTTAGTTTAATGATATTGATATTTTGCATATATTTCTTCATTTTTAGGGCTTCCGTAGCCAAAGAGTGAAATGGGGTATTCACTTTATGTGTTTGAAAGATTATTAGTAAATTAAATTTCTAAACTTTTGTCCATCTGATCTAAGAGGTGATGATTCTGAAAGATTGAAGAACAGGGACTCTCCTTGTTCTTTAATCTGTCAGAATCAAAAGAAAACGATCTCAACAATAATCGATTCTTAATTTTCTTTTCTTATATTTAAAAATCGTTTTCAGTTATACGGATTTATGTACAAGATATGTAGAATACCACAGTAGACAGATTGTACATATTGACAAAATAAACAAAGCGAATTATATTGGTTTAGTAAAGGAAAAAAATTGTTTAATTATGCGATTTTATTGACTTTTTTTATCATTAACTTCATTACTCAAAGATTTAAAGACTCGATTTTAAGACCTAAAATACTTGACATTGACAGAAATAGCTAATTTTGCTGAAATAACTAATCTGGCTGAGAAGAAGAAGAATGAAATATATAATAAAAACTTTTGGCTTAAAAAGAACAAGGTATAAATAAGTACGAGTGATGTACAAGTGAATTTTAAAAGTCACAACACATTGCGTATCTATTATTTTGTTCTTTGTTTTAAAGATTTATATTTAGGTATAAAAAATAAAAGCTACATAATTCCATGGTTTTATGGAAAAGGTAAATGGGATTTTGTGAGTTCTCAAGGTAGTAGAGCCACGCTGATTTCAGCACTAACTTCTCATAGAAGACAACTTTAAATTACAGCATTAGTAAGTGAGCGTTGGCGAGTGCTAAATCAAAAGTCCAATGATGCAGAATATCTCATACCACAGTTTAATTCACCATATTGTAATGAGTATATTGACTCTTGGATTATTCTCATGCTTCCCATCTTTCTTTATTTTTATCTATTTTATTTCTATTTTGAATTACTACCATAGTGTAACGATGTAAAACAATTATTCTTGTACCAAGTAATGTTAAATTATAAATGCTCAAAGCATGTGTTTAATTGTTTCTAACTTAATATATTTACCTACATATTCGAGTTTGTAATTACTTCCCTGTCTAAAATTGTATATTTAATCAAACTTAGAATGAAACTGTAAAACATAATATGTAAATTTATTTTACAATCCGATTGTGTTTTACTTTTTTGTAATTTTAATAGTACTATTGTAAAAATGTACACAAATAAACAAAACGGAATGTCTGTTTGTAATAACAAATAAAAGTACACGTGTATACGGTATCTACATTAAAAATGACTTTTCATTGTTTAACCTGTCAGTCTCCGGCTAATCTCTGGAAGAGCTGAACGGAAATTTACTTTTAATTATTTATATTTTTTCAATGAAACAACATTCCAAAATAAAGGAAGTCTTGAAACAAACTTCTCTGAACAGTGTGATATACAAATATCATATTTATAACTTAAGAACTTAATTGAAAATCCACAAATAATATCTCTATCTATAGTTAGAGTCTGGATAATCGAATTTTCGAGCGAGTAGGGAGTTTCGGGAGCTCCTCTAGCTAGGATTCGTCGCACCCGAAACTCCCTGCTTACTAAATTTTATGAATATCGTTGGGGCCGTTTCCAACATTCAGATACAAGAATTGCCCATTTCAAAGGTATTACATTTAATTTGTTTAGAATTTTAATAAACTTCTGTAATATACATACAGAAAACCATTCTCGACAGAAAATCAGACAAAAGTTTGTCCTCTTACCGCCTTGACTGTACGTTAAGACAACAAATTATTGATTTTTAATTAAAGCCTAATCTTAAATCTGCGATAGGCTAATCTAATGATGAATCTTAAATATTTATTCTTCCTTAATTAAAATTTCGTACACGTATTTTTTGAAGGCATGTTTGAGGTCTAAGACATTATCTACCATTCAACATTAGAGTTATCTAAAAACATAGCGTAGATAAGTATCGGTTCACAGCAACTGCTGACTTTTCGTGTATAGATTTGTGTCATTGAGTTATCTAAACTAATACTATAAATTCGAAAGTAACACTGTCCGTCTGGTTTTCACGGCTAAACCGCTTATTCAATTCGAATGAGTTTCGGTATAAAGATAGATTGGGCCATGGAGAAGGACATAGACTACTTTTTATCGCGATAACCATCATACACGCGGGCAAAGCCGGGCAAAAGCTAGTTAACTATACGTACGTATATTACGTAGAACTAAATTTAAATTTATGCCAATTTATTATAGGACTTTTTTAGAGACAACAGACGAACGGAATACGGAGTTTTAAATTAACTTTGTGTTGAAAACATTGAATTATTCATAAGTTTCAGTTATGAATTTAGTTAGTATTATAATTTCAGTTCATATGTTTTTTACATGCAGTCAGTTATTACTTTTCGTCTACTGTTAATCCGTAACCTATGGGCACCTACCTTCTAAAATTTTTCCACCACCCTAAGGTTGACCGGTAGAGAATGGCCTGGGCATTAAGTCCACCGATGTACAAAAGTGCATAAAGTTTATAATAAATAATAAGTAAATAAATAAAAAATGATACATTAGAATGATTTTTGGAAGGACTAGAAAATCTTTCGTTACATTTGATTGCCCGTGAGTCTCTTTCAACAATTTCTTGTACATACCCTTTATCTACATAACCAATTCCTACAAAATTGATTTTCATCTTCTTATTTTGTACCGATCTATACCGATCTTCTTAATTTTGCAAAAGGAGTATCAGTTTGGGGGCATATCATTTTTTTCAGGTTTATTAGGTTATTAATAATAGGAAATGTATTTTTTCTATTGAAAATATTTAATTTAGTTACGATTTCATTCAAGTTTGTAGTAACATTTCTACCCCTAAGGTTTATCGTCATCCTATAGCACTCCACTGCTGGACATAGGCCTCTCCCATTGCATACCACTCTGATTACTTGGGCAGCTCCTGCCAGCCATCTTGCACAAGTCGTTACTTCGCCTGAACTGTGGGTATACACAACGTTTACCGAGATACGGTCTCCACTTCAAAATTATTGTACCCGAACGGTTGTCAGTTCTCCGATTATTATGACCAGCCTATTGCACCTGAGCTTGCTAATTGGGTGAGCTATGTTGGATACCTTATTTCTCTGCCAAATTACCTTATTCCTGATACGAGCCCTCAGAGAAACGCTGAACACATTTCCATAGCACGTTCGGCGACTTTGAGCTTGTGTACCAATCGAGTCTCATTCCCCAGGTTAATTAAAATAAAAACATGAAAAATAATTCTTCATATTGAGGCGCATTGAAGTTGGTTGCAAATTTTGAATATGTTAGGTAGTAGAAGTAAACGAATTATGAAATCGAGAAATTAAGCTTAAAATTTAACTTCCATTTCTCATTAACGAAAATAGCTCATATTTTAGGATGCACTGATGAGTTTAACAACCACGGCTCTGAAAACGTAATTTTTTAGATAGAACTACATCTTTATTGTTGCAATAATGATGTATTTTTAAATGTAATAACGACGTACAAAGCTTACCAAATCTACATTTATGTGAGTTTTTGTTTCACAATAACAGAATCTTGACCGAGATGTATCTTAAATACCTCTAATGAATCTTTACGCTGTGGTGGATATGTACTGCGTAATTTACGCTTAAATTGAAACCGCCCAGCTAGGAAATTAGTTGTATAAAAGAACAAGTTTTTGTTACCATTTTTACTGGTAAAGTCGTTTTGGGATAATGTTTCTGTAGAGACAAATGTTTTAAATAAAGTATATGACAAAAATTACATGTATAATTCAGTAAAACCGTTCAGAGTTATACCGAACTTTTCTCCCTATACCACACGTTTTATAACCTAGGTTTAACTTTACGTAAGCCCTAGAAATATATTTTTCAGCTTGATTAAAAATTATTAATTTTTATTTTGTTCATAAAGTTTTTTTGCTAAAAATCTAACTGATTTTGAAACTTGCATCAGAATCCATGACAGTTAGTTAGTAGTTAGTTAGCAGACATACTAATCGAAACGTAAAGACACTTTGTGATATACAAAATAAAAAAGTGAGTTCCTCCAACACATACCAGATAAAATATTTGTCATTTCTTTCAAATAAAATCTACTTAATTCTTTCTGAAAGCTTTTTCTTTTTTTATATGGAATCGTGGGCAAACGAGGAGACGCTACCCTTGTACTTCTGCAACACCACAGACGTCACAAATACGTTGCCGGACTTTGGGGGACGGAGTGGAGAATGGGAATGGGGGCAGGGGTTGGGGTATAGGACTCCGGTATCCTCACTCACTCGGCGAAACCTAGCGCAAGCACTGTTTCACACCGGTTTTCTGTGAAGCCGGTCGAGCCGGCCCATTCATTTTGCCGGCTTTTTGTCAGTATCTTAAACATTTTCAAGAAAGTCGTTCCAGTGTCATACCTATAGGCAAATAACGTGTCGTATATGTACTTTAATGTTCCTATACTTCTTTCCGACGCTATACGCCCTTTCCGACACTTCATATTAATATAATTCATTATATTGTATTGCCCCCATTCTCTATTAAAATTAAAATAAATTGTGACAAATCGTTATTTTATTCAAAGTTACATCTAAACCTATTAATAGAAATATTACATCATGGTAATTGACTTAAAAAAATATGTTCATATAATACTGAATAAATGTATGCATTAATTTCCTAAATACATTATTTTTATGTGTAATATTTCAAAACCATGTATTTAGTATTGAAAAATGGTATTTTTACCTTGAAACAATATTTAATAAATTTACAACAGTTAAATCTTGATTAAAAGTGACTTTTGCATGTTTACTGCAATATATAATGAATATGATCAATAGTTATTTTAGACCTTAACCTTTTCTATATTTCCATCACCTTATCACTCTATCACCGTGACCAACGGGAAAGTGACTATGTTGTAACGACACAGATAAAATCACGCACGATAGGAAGTAAAGGGTATAAGAAATCAAGATAGTGACCGTGTGGCATTTCAGATAGCCATTATTAAGTACAAGGGTATGTTGTTTTTTAGTTGTTAATTTCTTCAAAATATATAAAGCCCTGTCAAGTGTGTGTTGGATCACGTGTAATTCTATACTACACTATTCATGCAACTTGTCGTTCCTCAGGCCAAGTAGAGTGTCACACCAACCGAAGAATGTACTATCGTAGAGTAGCTTCTAAGAAATATCTCAAATGCCCAGGTGGTATGCCGAGCCCCCACTCACCCACTCTGTGAACATCATCCTATATCCATGAACGGCAGTGGTCATTTAATATTAAGCAACCCATTTGTTATTAAATCATTATCTTCCTAGCTTTATTATTTCTAAGATTATTTGGGACTGGCTACTATAGTCACTATATTTTTTTCCACGACGCGACAGATAACTAACGTCCGTAACCTTGAGAGTAAACTGAATTTGAAGGTTATACTAGTTGTTAGTATATTTGAGACCACTGCCTTCCCATTTACAATTATAATTATCAAAGATGTTCATGACAACCAGTACCGACAGCCTAACGTATTCTCCAAAGCACGGTCTTAAAACGCCGCCAGCCATTTTCTTACTCTGAGATGTTATTAAAAATTTCTTGTAAGAGAAACCTATAACACCTTTGGCTCGAACCGGGAATCAAACTCGAGACCTCTTGATTGCCAGTCGCGTTTGCTAACCGCAAGACCATCACGGTTTTTTGATTAAATAATAATGCTTTTACTTTTTCTTTTAAATAATACTTCTTATTCTGTTGTTGCGTCAATAAATTAAAATTTCTCTATGAAAATTGTTTTATTGTTTTGTAAATCGATTTGCTAAATACTGTTTCTGCATGTATGTATTTAGGATAGCATCTATTTTTATTGTAATATTTCAAATTATAGAGTATTTATATGTAATATTCGATCTCTTTGTCAACGTTTCACTGTAGTGAAACCCTTTAATCTTAATACGAATTAATATATCAAAGACTAATATAAAAAAAGCTAAATATAAAAAAAAAACCCACTTCAGAGAGATTTACCAAAATCGTTAACACATAATATCTAATTAAAATGAGAGGTTAAACTTAAATTAACACGCGGAATAAAAACCCCTAAAATAAAACCATATCACAAAATAGTTATGTACTATTTTTTTAATAATTTTTACAACTTATATTCCTTAATCCCATTTGAGTTTGGATAGATTAAGGGATTCTTACACCAGATTAAATTTATTAAATAATCGTACGTGACTCTACTCCACTTCCACACTAAGGTCGTCATAGTCAGGTAGATATTACGACAGATGCAATGCATAATACGTTTCAAAATCAACCTTGTATAAATTTAATTCGAAGTAATAAAGACGGAATATCCGAAATCCTTCACATTGTTATCTTCACTGTGAATAACAACTATAGCACCACATCTGGTAATGACTCCTGATAATTTTATTGCCAATGCAACTGAAAAACTGAAAACTTAATTACTTTGGTTTTACTAAGGTTTGGGCCACCGATAACTTCACTCAGATAGTGAAACAAAGCGCAGGTGCTGTTTCACAACGCTTTTCTTTGAGGCCGTAATAACAATCCAGTCGTGCCGGGCCGGCATGCCAAAGCGTGGCTCTCCCGCGGTTCAAACACAATTCTTTTTTAAATTTCGTTTTCTACAACATAATGAAAACTTTTACTATCTAACTATCATACAATAAGCTATAATTAATTTACTTCAAACAATATTTATCCCAAATTTAGAAACACAGAAATCAAAATACATAATATTTTTAAATCAACTCTGTGTACCCTTTGTAATATATATTTATTTTTAAGTGATTTAACTAACACGACCATAAAGAAACAACCATAAAGAAAGAAAGAGCAACAGAATAGCTGTAGGTATTGATAAAAACAATGACCTTGAACTTTCTGCCTACTTTTGAATCTTTTCTCACACAAAAACACAGACATTTTTGAAACAAATCAATCCATTTGCAATGGTGACCATCAATAAATATTACAGTCTTTATTACGACACAAACATTGACCTTAAACTAACTACTCTTTGTTGCAAGATATCCAGCTATTAATGTATTGTGATTCGGTTTAGTTTGCATATACTTGTCGGCTTTGTCTTAGTTTTTTTCCTGGATTAGTACAGTTACTTTTCATCATCGGCTCATCGTAGTATACGACTGAATGAAAGTCTTCCTTTTTATCTTTCAAAAATCCTTTCAGATACTTCTCATCGGACGATCGTTGGAAGGTTATGTCAAACTTAAACTGTCTAAGAACGATCTCAGGTACTAGTTGGTCGGAGAACCAGGTTTAGTCTAGACATAATAGCGAACAATCCTTAAGGATACCAATTACAAATTTACTAGTTACTTCATAATAACTTCAAAAAAAAACTGGTATTAAATATCTTTGAACCATACAATGCAAGACGAAGAACAAATTTACTTAAGTGTTGAAAGCATGGCTAAATACCAATTTGTTATTTGCTTTGTATTTCGCAGTCAAATGTCAAGAACTTAGTACCTTTGATTGTAATAGAAAGAGCTTTAAACTATACAAATTGATTTGGAGGGAATTCCATAATTCCCTTTAACATACTCATAATAGCATAAAAAATATAAATACTTATGTTCCGGGAACGAAGCAACCAAATATTTTAGTGCAATATGAATGTTCAATAGTCTAGTGCAAGACATTGCCTCTTTTTAGAAATCTTTTGGTCTACTATATCAGGTTTGGTTGGTATAGAGTTTATTGCAAGATCGCCTTCTCTTTGAAAGTCATGATGCTTCACATAGTTTGGTTCTTTGATCGGTGTTTGGGACACCCGTTGGACAAATGGGTGATAGTACTCCGCATTCTTTAGGTCGCTTTAATCTATCGCTACACGGAACGCGCAAAATGATTTTGTTTTTCGCATATGAATATTTAATGATAAAACTACAAAACTAGTTTAATCACTAAACGAGCATATAACAATAATAAACTTTTGACGCAGCCTTATTGCTCAACGGCAATCTCTTCCAGGCAAACGCGATACCTTAGGGCAAGTAAGAAATTTAGAATCAGTGCAACGCAATCGTGAGAAAACCTTTTTTTAATTTCTCAGACTTTATGATAAATCTGTTGAACAATGGTCAATATGCACATGGATCGACTAACCAGTTTTTCTATTGTTTGGCAATAAATTTCATATAAGTAGTATGAATTACAACACATCAATCATCAAACATCAATCTTTTTAGAATAATTCAATATTTGTAAACTAAAAATATTGTGTGGACTGCTAAAGGCTGTTAATGATGATAGTATTAAAACAAAACTTAATAAGACAAAATCCGACACCGCAAAAATGGTATAACGTTCTATAACATTTTTTTTATACCCACTCGATGGTACATGTAATTGCGATTAAAACTGTCCATTTTCTAATTTTGATAGTCTCATTGTCAAGCACAATCAATGAAAGTTGAATTTAACGACACATCTCACGGCCAGACCCAAAGAGTTACATTCAGTCATATAGTCAGGTATAAACACACTGAAAACTTCTACGCGTGTTCTTATTTATGGAAAATAGTATGTTTAATATGAAAATATTTCATACGTTATTAACATAGACAGCGGAAAACGACAATTATAGGGTAATTGGTTAGATAAACGGAAATCTCCCTTACAAGTGTTCACTACATTGCATGAACAGATTACACAAGCTTGAAATGGACTTGCGACTATTTGCTTATGCATAGTTTAGATTCAATCATTTTTTGATGATTAGCTCATAACCATGAGGGTGAACTGAATTCAAACTTTGAACTAGTTTTCAGTATATTTGAGGGCACTGACTTCCCAATTTCAAGTCTATTAAATGGAGTAATAAGTGGAAATTAAAGGAATGACAAATATAGTATTCTTACACTTTATTAAAATCCAGGTGCATTGATACTATTTCGTCATCATCATCATCACGCCTGGTACTAAACAAAGACCTCTTCAAGGGACACCAACTATTCCGCTTTCGGGCAGTTTGCATCCATGTTAATGTTATTTAAATTTTGTTATTTATATTATTTACAAGTTTTATGTTATTATTTGGTAATTATTTATTTAGCATATGCACATTATAATAATAACTGTCGCAGACGCAAGTGTTTAAGCAACCTTACGTCTATTATCTGCATTTAAATAGAAAACAAGTTACCTTTTGTTGACGTCAGAGTACGGTACTGTAGAATGATTTTTATTTTTATCTAAGATGAAGCGAATGAGCAAAATCATAGCTTCGGGGGAGGATTGGACCTCACAACGCTCGGTGAATACCAATGACAGAATTGCTATCATAAAATTATCCCATTGTTGTCGAAGCGTACCTCTTGCGTAGTTTTATTAATAAGACTTGCTATTGATGCCAGTTCTGTTGTTCGAAAACTCTCTAAACTGTTGTCAAAAGCACTAAAATTGAGTTTCGTCCTGTCAATTGACGTTTAAAATACAAAGATTGACTAAAATTAAATACGTCACACAAAAAATAGTAAAACCTGTTAAGTGTGTACAATAAAGATATATAAATAAAAAAATAAAATAAAACTAGACGTTATCTAAATACATAGCGTACATGAATAGGAAATAAGTTTAGAAAAGAATCAGTTGAGTGACACAATCACAGGATCAGCACCATTGTCTTATAGACATTTGATATTAATCAGCACTACAAGTGTAGGTACAGTTTTATTTGTAGCATTATTCAAGACGGTACCTTATAATCTGTAGGTACAATTCTGTGAAATGAAATGAAAATGAATAGCAAAAAGTTGGGAAAGAGAGCGCCAATCAATTTCACCTGTGAGTCATCGTCTTCCTAGCCCTTATTATTCCTAAGATTATTTTAGGGTTTTACCTGAAAGTCAGTCGCATATACTAACCGCTAGCCAAATGAGGCAATGTAATGGCTTATTTCCAACACTTTATCACTTTTTAAATTGAAAATCTCAATTTTTATTTTGGAGTCGTTTTAAAATATGTTACTCAAATAATTTCTTTTCACATGCATAAATCTAATACCTTTAAACGATGAATTATTGTATATATACCTATGTATATATTTTATATTCATGGATTTTCATTAAATTAGTATGCATGGGTCTTCGAGGGCAGTAAATCGATTGGGCTGGAATTCATTTTTGGAACGTTTAATATGATTCACAGATAATCATATCTTCAGATAATCATCAAAGATATCATAATCCTTTGTTTTTCTTCAAAGTACTCTGTTGCATTACATATGATGTGTAGATATTGTAATCTTCTACATTTGTATCTAAAGAAGCCCATAAATTGAATTAGAACAGGAAACATCAACGCGCTTTTGTTTAGGCATTTATCACATATATAACACTATAAAGTAGCGTGGAGAACAAGTATTTATATGCACATAAGTATACGTCGTGAACAGCGATATTAATCACGCCACATTATATTATCTTTAATGTCACCACAATTGCACATACTTATTTAAAACCGTAAATTTATCATACAGAATATGTTTCCTTTACCAAGCCAGGCCAAGCAAGTATTTGCCAGTATCGCTAGTTGTAGTGTGATTTTCTAGTATTTTTTCAAATAGCCTATTCAGCATCAAATTTCATCTCAACTCTTCTAGCGGTTCTGGCTTTTTTGAGTAACAAAGTATTAAATATGAAATGAAAGAATTTTATTTTGCAATTACGTTACGTACGAAACTACTTTGGACAGATGAGTTTTGCCTTTCCTAGCTAGACTAGTCCAGTTTTAAGAAGAAAGTTCAAAGTAAACTCAGGGTCCATCATCTTTTTGAAAGTTCAGACAATCTTGTTCAAATACTAATGACCTTTGCATTTGAAGAAGATTGTCTATCAGTAAATCAATTCAAGGAAATTAATAAAATGAATAAAAAGTAGAGGGACATAATTATGATTCAGTACATTATGTTTATAGTTCTTAGATATATAGAGATATATAGAACTTAGAAACATAATCAAAATGTTGTAATATATACATTTTTTTAAGCTCACTAACCTCCTTGTCCCTCCCCGTTTTCACGACCCCATTCGGTTACTGATCAAGTATTTAAAAATCAATTTTCGGCATACTAACCCTTTCATTTTGTGATTAAATATTTAAAAAATCTATTTCACAGCATCCTAAAGGATATTTATTAGTATTGACTGTCTTTGTAGCGTATAGATCTTGGGTTCGATTCTACTTGTATGTTATATGATCTGCAAATGTTTGTTTTGGAGTTCGGGTGTTTTCTATGCAAAATATGCATGTATTAACAAAAAAAGTATGTAGGTATTTGTATTAATTATTTAGTATCCATAGTACAAGCTCTGCTCGGTTTAGGGTTTAATGGCGTTGTTTGTTAAGATGTCCGAAATATTATTGTCTGTCTCTCCTATACAATTCGATCCATCCTAAGGTTGTCTGGAAGACATCGCTTTTTGCAATAAGGCCACCCTTTGTCACTCCGTCTCACATTTTATGTAGTCTCTTCTAACTGTAATATTATAGTGTGCAAATAAAGAGTTTTCTATATATCTATTATTGACATTAAAAACTAGCCTGAATAACGTGTGACATAAACATTTTCTCATGTCCGAATATTCGGAAAATAATTGATTCATGTACGATCGATAGCAACCGTATCGCTTTCGTTACCATGATATTTTCAATGCGATTGCCAACTGTTATTGTACTTTAAAACTCTTTATTGTGCACAATAGTAGGTAGTATTTGCAATCTTGGTTACATTAATGGCAACTTGAGTAGATTGTTCTTTACTGAGAAAACGAACAAAAGAGCCAATATGAATATATTTTTTCTGATTCAATTGAAATTGTTAATTTATTATATACATATTCAGGTTAAATTTTGCATCTAAACTTTAAAGCCGTATGTCATCCTCAATTCAGATTCTAGAATGTTGTATACGTACATTTACTTCGGGAGATCTTAAAAATAACAAACAACAATATTAAAAAGTATAATTCTACATTAGCAAGCTAATCTGCATTTTTTCTCTTTGTTGTCTTCAACAATAAAACAAAGTAAACTGTTTGTTTTAAAATTTATAAATTACTGTTACGTTCTCTTTTGCCTATCCAAGAAAGCATGATGTGCAAAGGACAAGAAAATATATCGAAAATAACCCTTTAAAACTACTGTCCTAAAAATAAAGGTATCGTAGTTTTACTTGCAACGAGATAATGTCCCAATGATTTCGTTGATTTATTATAGAACATGGCTTTGTTTCTTGGGCGTATTTTGAAAAATATTATGGTCAGTTGGTTAAGCCGTAAAAACTAAACAAACAAAGATATAACTAAACTCATAACTTAGGATATTGCGAATAACACTATTCAATATTCATGGCGTTTAAGTATTCACGATTACCTTCAATGATTTATCTCCACGATACAATGTAATCTTATGTACTTTTATGAATATCGCGATGTAATTAGTTCTTCTATAGTACCAATATTGCACGGTTGGCCTAGTCGTTTAAGTAGTTTATAAAAGTGAGTTTAGCACTTTTATCCCTTGATATCCATAAGTCGAGTGGCACTGACGGAATCCCCCCTAAAGTCACTAGCTTTCCAGCAGATAGAAGCTTAAAGTTCGTAGTCGACTTGTACTCCATCTTAAAAGGCCGGCATCGCATTTGTGACGCCTCTGCGCAATCTCTCTGACGTACGTTGCGGGTGTCCACGGGCGGCAGTAATCTCTTACCATCAGGCGATACGTCTGCTCGTTTGCCCAATATTACATAAAAAAGTAGTCCTCCGCAGCTCAGGATAAAAATACGTAGTAATGATATTATATATGTCACCATCCCTATTCATCCCGTGAATATAGTATAAGCCGAATAAGAGAACCAAATGTGCAGTACAGCAGCACAAAGAAAAGGAAAACTCAACAAAAACCCAATACCAACCCAGCCTACATGACAAGCCAGCCCTGACTAGTAACCATGGTAAAATAGCAAAATTACCCCGCCGCAAACCTTGGTGGTGACGGCCCGTGGAGGACCTCCACACGTAAAAAAAATGAAGCCTTTGATGAGGTATTTCAATTACCTTCAGTTATTGCCTTCAACGCTGCATGTACTTATAATCGTACGTACTTATATGAACATCACGGGACAAATAGTTATTGTTGAGTACCATTAAGTAGTAATGATATTATACCATTAGTCAATCCATAAATTGAATGATCAGCATGATTAAGCAAACGGCTTGTGTTATGAATCAAAAGAATAAAGTCTTTGATCATGATTATGACCAATACCACAAACTTCATATAAAAGGGATTTAAATTATGATGAATGAATCATGCAATGTGATTAATTAATACTAAACTCATAAACGCATTTTTTAACTATTTCTTCTATACATTTTGTACAGTAACATGATTTGAACATATCGCTCTTCCTTACAACTGTTCGGATTTCATTTTTAATTGGTTGCTAAGAACATAATATTTCCATATTTCCAGAGTATTATTTCCTCTGGAAATATTTGTAGTTTGAAGCCCATTTTTACGTGGGTATTGCTTTTCGCGCCATACTCTCCATGGGGAGACGAGGGGCGTATGTGGGACTCCCGGAAGACCGGTCTACCCACTAAACCTCGCCTACCTCGGCAGTCGGGAGGAGCTCCTGGAATACATCGGCGGCGGGAGTCCTCTCCGCCGTACCCAAGCTGAGTCACATCTCCTTCGTCGCCTCATTCGAGCGAGATCAGGCCAGCACAATGTCCTCACAGAAGGAGACTAAGGCATCCCATCCCTCACCACTCTCTTCACAAGTTTCGTTCGATCTATCCGCCCAAAACTTGACGCTCGGACTCCCAAGCAGGACAGTCTTCCAATTTGTGCTGGGCGGAGTCCCGTTCGTGGTGGCAGTGTGCTGTATTCTCCCGTCCTATTCGATGTAGTTTATAGCCCTAGCGTTTTAGGTTCTGTGTTGATGGATCAGTTTTATGTTTGCTTAGAGTGTTTGTGTAAATTAATTATATGTACGTAATTAAAAATATAAGTTTATTTGTTAAAAAATATATGTGCCTGGTTTATTAATTTAATAACATTAGGCACGAAAGAGCAATGGTGGACTTATTGCCTCAGGCATTCCCTACTTGGTCTACCGTAGGGTGCAATGTCTCTTGGAAATTAATCAAAAGGTGCACTATCCTTTGTTTAAGAGTTTTACAAAGTAAGCCGTTAACGAGGTTGCGTGGGTCAGCTAGTAATAATACAAAGATTTAAATATAATGTAAAGATTTCCTTCTTTACATTATTACTAGCTGACCCACGCAACCTTGTTAACGGCTCCTATAGCCCATAGCGTAACCTTTTCCCGCTTTTGTAGCATTCGTCGTTAGTGCTCCGCTCCTAATGGTCTTAGCGTGATGTCATGTCATAGACAAAAGAAAGCCTAAAAACTTATAACTAAAAAAATTAAAAGAATTGTGGTCGAATTTTGACCTCTGGGCAATCACTAGTATTCATAAAACAACCTGTTTGTTTGTTACATACATGGACATACGTATATTACACTAATTAAAACGCATATGTCCTAATTAAGTATAAGGATGTTTCTAGTGTTTAGCCAATAGTTTCAAACAATTTCCATCATATTATTTTATATTAAACTCACTATAGAAAAACTGCCTTAAGAAATATAGGTATGTTAATGTTACCACAGCTGCATAATAGTAATGACTATAATGGCATAAGAATGCAATGAATCGTTAGATGGTTATTCCTTAATTAGTTGCAGCATCTGATAACCGGTTTATCACCTTCATTGTGTAATGGTATTATAATTGTATATAGGACAGGCTAATGACGCAATAGTTGGACTATTCCATTATATTCTAGAATGTTTAAAAATATGTATTCCATGCAAAAGAATCATCGTGGCAGTTCTTTAAGATATTATGGAGAGCCACGCGTCGGTATTAATGGGCCGGTACGACTGAATAGATACCACGGTCTCATAGAAAACTGGTGTGAAACAGTGCCTGCGCTGTGTTTCACCGAGTTAGTGAGGATACCGGAAACCCATACCCAACCGCTTCCTCCATCCCCCTACCAATCTCCCAAAGGCCAGCAACGCACTTGTGACGACTCTGGTGTTGTGGGTGTCCATGGACGGCGGTAATGGCTTACCATCAGGCGATACGTCTTATCAGATAAACTGTTCACCTAATGAATAGTAACAGTTGCTGCTAAGCGAAAGATCGTGGTTTCAAGTCACACACATGCAATTATTTTTTTATCCATTTTTTCATATTTGAGGCAGCTAAAGAGATATTATTGTCGCATGTCCCATTTGGAATTAGAACCCACGACACTTGGCGTAGAAGAAAGCGGCGTTGCGACTGCTTCTACCACTTGGCCAACCGTATTACGGTTGCGGATTGCCTAAGACCGAGATGAGAGGTCCTCTTTAGGGTAGGCCTTTGTTCAGCAGTAGTAAAAACATTATTGTAAAACTAAATATTGTTTGATTTAACATGCTAATCTCAGAAATTATTAGTTCGAATAAAAAAAAATCGATTTTTTACATTCTTTTTTTTGAAGACTATAGGCTAAATAACAGTATGCTATTATTGAATAAAAGGATCCTAGTATCAATGGAGAACATTAAAAATACTGAGTAAATTTATTGCGTTTAAGAAACGCTGGTAAAGTAGCGCGTCAGCCAGTAACGTAGTTACATTTTTTAAGGTTCCGCACCCAAAGGTTGTAAAGGAGACCCTATTACTGAGACGGACGGTCGGCAGAATCTTAGTAGATTCTGCCGTCCGTCCGTCAGGCTGTCATCAGACTGTAATCTCATGAACCGTGATAGCTACACTTGATATTTTCACAAGTAATGTATTTCTGTTGCCGCTATAAAAACAAATATTAGAAACAGAATAAAGTTAATATTTAAGGAGAGCTCCTGGATTTTGATAACGGCAACATGTAAACACTTTAAATATAAAGATAATTACCATTGTAAGGAACCTTTCATACGCGAGTCCCACTCGTACTTGGCCGATTTTCGGTTTATGCAACATTTTCAACCTTGACTTGAAAGGTTACTTTCATATGGATAGTGTAAATTTGAGCTTCAGGTTGTCGAGCTTATCGGCAACGAGTACAAGTATTATAATCGTAACATAAATTTTTAATGGTAATTAAGTTAGTTAAGTTAGTGTGCATGCACCGGTGAATACGATTTGTATGGTGACGAATTTTGAATACAAATATCAGCATTTCTATTCATTTCGTGGTGCCGTAACAGCCGAGTAAAAGAGCAAACTATACGTCTCCTCGTTTGCCACCTATATCAAAAAAAAAGTAAAACTTGATATAAACCCGTTATTAACACTTTGGCTTCTATTTTAACCTGACTGTGAAAAAAGGAGGATTAAGTTATTTGAGTGTATGTATGAATGTATGTATATTTCTTTGGCACGGCCTTGAGCCTAAATGGTTTGACATATTTCTATGTGAGTGGTGTCAATATATTCGTCTTAGTCGTCAGAGTGACACTGAGTTCATCAGATAAACAAAAACAAATTTAGAAAATTATACGCAGTCGGGTTTTTACCCGAATGCGTATAATTTTCTTAACTTCCAGACTAATCTAAGCTCAATCTTTCAATCCCTATTCCCCCCTTTTAGGGGTAGATACCCAGAAACGCTTAAATATGTATCTACTCATTTTATATCAGTAGCCTAAAAATAAAGTTTCATGTTTCTAGCTTAAAAAATAACAGACTTCCATACAAACTGTCAGCCCCTATTTCACCCCCCTTAGGGGTAGATATACCTAAATACCTTTTTCAGAGGGTGTCTATTTAGTAAAATGATCCTACTCACCAAACTTCATAGCCCTAACTTTAATAGTTTCGCACGGCGATAATGAATCAGTCAGTCAGTCAGGACATGTTATTTTATAAGTATATATATAGATAGATAAGATAGCGGCCGAAGAAAATACACAATACCTCCGTAATGTATAACTAATTTATAAAAATTTTAAAACTTAAAACGAATCGAAATTAAAAAAGTTTCAAAAATATAATGTTTAACTTTTGCTCGCCTCTCCACCTGCTTTTATCTTGGTTATCGCAGTAAAAAGTAGCTTATGTCCTTCCTCCAGAATCAAAGTATCTCCACGCCAAATTTCATTGAAATCGGCGCAGTGGTTTAGACGTGAAAGCAGGACAGATAGACTGAGTTACTTTTGCATTTATAATGTATTGATTTTTGTATGATCCTCTACTTGAAAAAATTGCATGAATAAATAAATTAAATAGATAGATAAAAAAAATTGCATAAAGAAATAAATTGAAAGGAGTAAATATTTATGAGAATTGAATATTAATGATAAAAGTTTTTGATAAGGAAATGTCCCGCTACCATGATTACACTTTCTAAAGTTTGTTACAGACATGAGAAATAATTGGCATTTAAACTTCGATTACTTTTGTATAAAAAGATTACTTTTTACTTAATTACAAGTATTTTTTGTAGAAATGACACGTAAATAAGACCTGTATGCAAGAAGCCGAGGATCAGTCTAAATGAGGTCCATGTCTGTCAATTGGGGAAGACTACACCTAGTCGACTGCGATAAGCTGATGACGATTATAAAATGAACACCTGTAACTCAAGAGCTACAAATGTGCCACCTCCTTCGCCTCTTTCCATTGAACCAGAATCAAACTGATTCGTTTGAGTTGTCACGAAGAAAATATTTATTTCATTCAGAAATACTGACGAGAGTACAACGAATAACCACAAAACAGGTCAAGCACTGTTGGAAGATATGGTAAGAGACTTAAGTACTTTCATAGATAACACTGCTTCAGGTTCTAAACCATAATAACCTTGCTATTAGCCGCGGCCGGTTTAACCGAATATAAAAAGGAGTAATTAGTCATCGGTGAAGTTGTAGTTTCAAAAGCAAAAACTGTTGACTTAAGCAATTGTATATTAATTAATGGAAAAATAAATAAAATAACTATGGTAAAAAGAGACGCTCATAGCCCAGTTGCACTCGGTGATTAGAAACAATCACCGAGGGTAAGCAACGACGGCGGGGTCGGTACCTGGAAGGGTGGCCGCTGGTGGCATGTTACCATGAGCGTTTTCGTGATTCGGAGGTCACGTTAAGCAATCGGTCCCGGTTGTTATCATAGGATAACAGTCGTGAAGCTTAGTTGGAGGCCCTAGGGCGGCTTAAAAACATCCAACGGCAAGATTTACGTAGCCACAACGTAGTCTTGCCAGTTGGGACTGGCCAAGTGCGGGTTAGGACCCGCACTTGGCCAGTGTGTGGACGTATGGCCTTAACCCTCACCTGAGAGGGGACCCGAGCCAGCAGTGGGACATTATGGGTTATTGATGATGAAACAAGAAAAGGTTAAAAACTATAGTTTACCTAACCACGTAGAAAATGTGAAAAATAGTAATGTGGCATATTACCAGGGTCATTACTACGAATCCATATACACATCATTCATTGAACTCAGTTCAGTATTTTAACTGCTATGGTGAAACACACACATACATAGACTATCAAATCCCTTCATTTATCTTCACCGCTAGTAAATATAGCTGATATTTATTCAGTCAAAATTGAGATACAATTTGGCATAGATCTTTGAGTCAAACACGATCCTTTGATAATGTTTCTATCTGGATTAATGAATCAATAATCCTTAAAATAGACACCAAACATATCAGCATTGCCTATTGTTATCAACTGATGAATAATCTTTAG
The DNA here is from genome assembly GCA_003709505.1 of Hyphantria cunea. Lineage (NCBI taxonomy): Eukaryota > Metazoa > Arthropoda > Insecta > Lepidoptera > Erebidae > Hyphantria > Hyphantria cunea. Next base: position 25,373 of record PKRV01000346.1, read on the forward strand.
GGTTCCTAAAAGCAACGCCAATAAATTATTCATGTTATTATTTTGTGCATTTCCCATTCATTCATTGCCAGGCACTCTCTTTAAGTAATCGATCCATTGTACCATAGAGTGTCATATGCCCTAGTTTACTTATTAGTACGATTAGCAGCCTTATTATACTGTGGCAATCTTTTAGGGGCGATTATGGGTTGAAGTCATTGAAACATAATGTTTGTTGATAACGGTGAAAAGTCAAGAACAATGTTAGGTAGCATATTGATCGTCTCAATATGAGTTCGATAAACAGTAAATAATGTTTTGCCATTTTGTAACAACTAAACTCATATAATATAAACAGTTTTGTTAAAGCTGTAGTTATTTGGCTTAACTCGATCTGTTACTTACTGAGCGTTTCTAAGTCTTTCGAAATTCACAAAAGGAAATTATCTTATTTTTTGCTTATCTTGGAGCTTTGCCACAATAATAACTATGTCGCTCAAACAAGAAAATCTTAAGACATAAAAACATAAAAAAACTTCTTTTAAAACAGCAATTTATATTAACATTAGCTTTTGCCCGCGGCTCCCCCTCGTGTTTCTGTCGGTTATTGCTCTAAATATAAGCCTATACCTTTCTGGAAAATTCAGAAGAACCCTGAAATCGTTTTAACAATTTTGCCGTATAAGCGTAAAAGACAGAGTTTACATTTTTAATAATAGTTTGGATCATTAAAATTTATTTCACAAAACCAAAGGTACTCTACCAATAAGCAAAGGTAATCTATCTTAGCTTTATGGTTGTAAATATAATCCAAAAAGATATACTTATGAAAATAGGTTCCATGATGGTATTTTAACAAAATCTTTTAAAGGCCAAAATGCCAAACCACATATAGAGTTTACCATTATATTACAAAAGAACATCAAGTTAATCTGCTATAAATAACCGGTAACGTCTCCGTAAAAGTCAAAACGTTGAACTTGATCCAGTGACTGGTATAAATGCTGAAATACTCGTATATATACTGACAGAACTTCACTTGTAAAATAATTATGATCTTATGACAGAATTTCATCCATTTATTTCATGGGTTCGATTGTGTGATGAGAATTACCGTATTTTGTATTTAAAAATACAAGTTGTCACCCAGAGGTAGATACTAGAGATAGGTAGAACTTCGGCCATATTTTTTTTAGTGTTCTGCATTCCTCCTGATATGGAGTTTAAGTGTGCCTAATTCATACCTACACATAATTTTCGTACAAAGGGGTACAAATATTTTGGTTCACGTATTAATATATAGAGTACCCGAATGACTGGTATTCTCTTTGATAAATTTTCTAAAAATTAATCCTAATTAGATCGATTTATCGTTGATATATATTTCGTTGTTATATATATATGACTCCCCGTTCCGGCTCGTCCCTGGTGCAAAGGCTGTCCATTGCCATTCAACACGGCAATGTTGCATTTATGATGGATACCTATCCATCGGTTTAAAAGTAGGATAATATTTTTTAAAATGACCTGTAATATTTTTCATTTAATATATGATAATGCAATGGATGATGTCCTATGAAATAATAAATCTATGGATAATACACATAACAATACAAATGATCAGCATATATATGTATATATATATATATATATATATTAACATGCTCATCATCAGTATTGTTACCATAGTTACACATATTCAATTTTTTTTAGATTGGACTATAATGATATGATCGATGATATATTTATAAGATTTTTTTGTAGGAGGAGTCTGAAAAAATAGAAGACTAAAAGAAACATCGGCTTAAAATTATAAAAAAAAATCAAAAATATAAAAAAATATAAGTGTACAAAAATTGAAGCCAAATAAAAACAGTAGTTTATATAGTCAGTTGAAATTTACAGTTTGTGTCATGAACAGAGGCATTACGTTTTATCTATATATATAAAAATGAATCGCCTGTATGTATGTACCCGCAAAACTTCCGATCGACTATGCCGAATTGAATAATTCTTTTTCATGTGTTCGCTATTGTTAAGAAAAAAAGTTAATAGAATCAAATTAAAAGATAACCGGAAAAGTTTATTTTTGTCTGTAGCTTTTTTTTAATTATAATATTTCTTTTAGGATTTACAAAAAAAAATTCAATGTCTTCTATACTCATATCAACTAAAAACCACTAAGGTTTATCGTTGTGCTACCAATCTAGATATAACAACAAAAAAAATTACAGCCACAAAACAAAACAAAAGAAAAAAAAAATACCACACACATAAATATTATTTACGCGAATACATAAATATCGCATCATGCTAGTTAAGAAATAATATTTAATTTTTAATTTTTAAAGTTTTATCTCAGCATCACAAAAGCATGAATCAAATTATTGAGTAAGAACTGAAGGTCTCTGGTAGTCTCAGAGAAACAGAAAACCGGAATCAAATTTGGTAACTGCAATGCCTTTTGTGAAAGAATTGCGTAAAGTATAAACAACATGTATCGGTAAAGCGGTAAAGAGCTATTAACAATCTTTATTTGATTACTTATAATAAAACATTTTTTATTCAAATTGAACATACATGTTTTTTAGTAAGTAAAGTAGTAAATAATCTAGTATATTCATGTTTAGCAAAATAAAAATTAAACTATCTTGTTATTATTACACAAACCTTTAACTTTTCTCTACAAAAATCACAGTCAATGTAACGTTCAATGGGTTTCCATAACAATATATCCATTAAGAGACTAATGAGGCAATGATTAATTGTTCTATCATTAACAAAGGAAATGTGAACATAGACAAAAACGTAGAACGCATTATCCACCTAATAAGAGCAAGTTAATAAATCACATTAAACAGGCGGTTGCGCAAAAAATTCCGGAACGAACAAACGAAACTAGATAAAAAGTCAATAACTTACCGTTCATATTGATGATTATCAATTCCAACACAAATTTCCCAAACCACAAAAATAATTAATAACACTAATTATTAATAATTGAATTTTAAATGTAACACTAATCACATTAAAATTACATACACAAGCGTAATTCTATAATTTTATTTTTTTAATTATTACTTTTTGTTATAATTTTGAAAAATGTTTAAACAAAATAAATAACAATAATCGAAATTGTTCAAAAGTCTGTGCGAGCAAGCGCGCTGGCTGTAAGATCGCAATAAAATACAAGGGAGCTGCCCAGGCGGCTGATATAACAAACATATGCTGAGTGCGACTGCGATAAAAAATCAATATGATACCCATACGTGACGATAGGTATTAAGTACGTGCTCAAATTATTTTTTTTATATATTTACTAGGCACATCAGAGTTGGTATAATGTGTTGAAAACTTTTTATTTTCAAATTTTATTTCAGGATTTGATTTCTCGGATAGGCTTAAGTTAAACATAAATCACAACATTACATAAAAGTAATGGTGTCTTCTTCTCTCTCTACAAATCTGTGGAAGCTCGACTCATAAACCGCAAACTAGACAGTGTTGTAAGTGCTAACTGTTTGAATCACCTGAAATCCTTTTACGGTCGAAATCGATGTAATAATTTATAGATACTTTTTATTAAGATTTATTCACGAGTACAAGTAATATATTATTAAAAAACTAGAAACCAAATGCGTCAACATCATATATAAAACATAAAAGTTATATACATTTTCGTAATCACCGTTAAAAATTCTCTATTTTGATATCACACTCGTTATATTTTCAACAAAAAAAATGTTGAAATTACTTATTACGCCATGCTCCATTGTTGTATTGTCTGCATTCGTAATGAGTATGGTGACCACTACTTTCGATTTCACTCATGCTTTCCATCAGGCAGAATAGTGTCACCTGGGTAGGCTTACAAAAAAAACCTTACTAAACTTAATCAACGATTGTAGTTAGGAGTTCATTAACACTGCAGAGGTCATACACCTAAATGAGACAGCACTAGTCGCATGAACTACATACGCTGTCCGTTTTTTTTATTAAATCAAAAAAATAGTTAAATGGAATTTCTTTATTTTCTTTATTAGTCTTTTACATTTATTGTTAGGGACTTTGGCAGCAAGTTTTTTCAATGCACTTTTGAGTCATTAGTTAACTCTAAGCCAGAGACAAGTTGATGAGGAAGTCACGGCGGCAAACACTTCCGTAATTCAACAACCCCTCAATATGAGTAGTTTAGCGAGGGCCCATTTTTTGCTAAAAATATAAATAAAAGGCCAACTTACAAAAATAGTAAACAATAACACGAAGTTGAAATTTGGTATTTATGTAAATTTTAACATAAAAAAATAAACAACTAAAATAAAAGATTGAGATTGAGGGTGTGGTGAGCCTTACAGAAAACTCACACCTAGCCAAGCAGATAGCTTTGGAGTTTACATGCTTGGAACACCAACAACTTGTGAACAGCAGAAAAAAAAATACTTAAAAAATAATTTCGTATTTGGTCACGCGGACTAACTGTGTAGCAGAACTATGATTAGCTTCTGTAACACCTGGGCATGCGACAGGGCCTGCTTGCATAGCACTGAGCACGTTCCTTGATTGTTCATTAGATAGAACCCAAAGAAATTATTTGATCGAACTTGTAACTGTTCCAGAGAAGTTTTTGATTTTGTAACACTGGATTACTGCAGGCTTAATAGATTCTAGTTTTCTTTTTCAGTTCTTTTTTGCTACTATAGTGTAGGAAGTAGTACGAGTTATTAAATTCGATTCAAATATTTCTATAGGTTTTTTCTACATAAGAATTGATATTTTTTTTATATATTTCTGTACATTTTTCAGGCCCTGATCAAATCTTCAATTACAGAAAAATAGTTAATTTATAGATAAATTACTTTATGAGGGAATAAAATAATAGAAGTCACCCAGTAGTTGAAATTCGACCATAATTCATTTATACCATTTTATTTTTTATCTTTTCGCACTCCTTCTTAAAATCTAATCTATTTATTGACTTTAAACGAGCATTTTTACACACAAAAATTGCTCGTTCTCATATAATGACTTCAGAAATGATTCCAACGATTATCATGCCATTTCGTATGCAGGGGGTTTCAGAGGCGATAAATCGATCTAGCTAACATTCATTTTTAAAAATGTAGTTTATTCTTGTTTTCAACAATTTACTTTGTTGATAATAAAGCGCCATCTATCGCAATTCGAGCGAACTACATTGAACTATGCTAGAATAAGATCCATAGACCTTGTCTAGAGTATTTGCTATCGTGATAATTAAGTCGTTCGAGAAGACACCTGCTCCGGTACCTTTTTGTGCTTTGGATCCGCCAAACACAATCTAGCTAAACACAATCTTCCAAGCAGAAAGTGCTAGCATAATCAAAGCAGCACAAGCAATTGCAGCCACAGATGTGAGAGACTCAAACATCAAAATCCGTGCATCCGTGCTTTAAGCTCTACAAAACAACAAGATGACCTCTGCCCTCATTAAGGTGTCAGGTGTCATTATAATCTCTAGTTCATTACAACCACAAACAAAGTTACCCTGCAATGGATTGAAGGGCATAGTAACTCAATGGCTAACTAAGCTGTCTGAGCATGACTGGTGTCAGCATCGGCATTAAAACAAGTATCAAACTGCTGGGACTCACAATTGACCACAGGCTGACATTCAACAAGCACACAGCCAATGTTTGTAACAAAATAGTGGACATCTACAATAAATGTCATGCGTGGCAAAGATCAGCTGGAGACTCAACATAGAGGTCATATTACCATCTACATGGCCGTGATTAAGCCGATCATGACGTAAGCGGCACGCGCCTGAGCTTCAGCCGTCGGGAAGCTGGGAATACGGAGGAGGCTAGACACTATCCAACGAGGATTTGCGCAGAAGTTCTGCAAGTCTTACCGCACCGTCTCTCTCAATGCGGCACTGGTGTTGTCCGGGATACTTCCTCTCGACTTGCGTGTACAAGAAGCAGCTGCCATGTATACAGGGTCGTTTAGGTTTGTACCAGGAGTCCGGGAGATTGAAGGTGTGGTGAGACTTACAGAAAACTCACACCTGGCCAAGCAGATAGCTTTGGAGTTTACATGCTTGCAACACCAACAACTTGTGAACAGCAGAAACGTGCAGACAGTGCAAATATTCACTGATGGCAGCAAGATTGAGTGGAAGGTCAGAGCCGTATTATCCTTGTGGGATAATGATGGCGAAGTCCACAGTCTTCCAGGCGGAACTGCTCGCTATTTGCAAGGCTGCAGAGGTTATTCTTAAGCACAAAGATGGTAGCTGTGAATTGCATAGTGATTCTAGGTCAGCACTACTGGCAGTAGTGGATGGTGCCTCACTTCATCCGCTGGCGTTTCGCGCTCGTGCGAACTTTTTAGCAGTGATGAATCAGGGCAAAGTTGTTTCTTTGTACTGGATAAAGGCACATGCAGGACATTCGGGGAACGAGCGTGCAGACGAATTGGCGAAGGGGGCGGTATTGTCGTACGGAGGAAGCCGAACTATGACCGATGTCCAGTTTCATACATCAGGCATCAAATCCGTTTGGATTCGCTTGGTGAGTAGAATCGGAGGTATGTGTCTGGCGAGACTGCCTCCATTACGAAAATGTTCTTTCCCAACGCCATAGAAGCATTCCGGGTTGTGAGACGATTGAGACCGACAGGCGTGATCATGCAAGTCCTAACACGAGCACGAGGGGTTCTCCTAATACTTGAACCGCTTCAGGTGTAGGGAGAGCCCATCATGTAGCTGTGACCCAAGTGTGGACCAAACAGTCCCTTGCTTATTGCTGCAGTGTTCTATCTTTTCAGTGGACCTTTTAACTAAGAAAATGAAATAAATGTAAAACTTGAAAGAGAAATAGTATGTGAAATTATGATAGGAAAAAGAAAAATGTTTTATTTTTGTTACATATTGTATGTATATAAATGTAAGCATTTAAATAATAGTAATAGTGGCATGTTACCATGAGCGTCTCCGTGATTCGGAGGTCACGTTAAGCAGTCGGTCCCGGTTGTTATCATACGATAACAGTCGTGAAGCTTAATTGGAGGCCTTCGGGCGGCTTAAAAACATCAAACGGCAAGATTTACTTAGCCACAACGTGTCCTTGCCAGTCCCCAACCCGCACTTGGCCAGCGTGGGGATGTATGGCCTTAACCCTCTCCTGAGAGGAGACCCGAGCCCAGCAGTGGGACATTATGGGTTGTTGTTGTTGTTGTTAAATAATAGTAACAATAAATAGCAATTAATTAATACAATAGAATAAGAAAAATAATAAAATAGGATAAATAAGAATGTAATTAGGCTAAGAATTTGTAATAAAATACAATCAGTAACATCATTTATAGCAGTAAATAGAATAGGTTTTAAAAGTGCAGCATATCAGTGCGAGAGGCATAACTGATGGACTTGAATGAGAAAAAGAATCGGGTTTAATAAGGGCGCCAATCACGTTGGCGGTTAATGTGCGAAAAAAAATAGGATATTTTTTTTATGTTCGTTATTGTTAGGACAAGGTTTATATTGGAAAAACTTAAAAGATAACGGTTAAGTTATTTATTTGTCCGAGACTGTACACTACATGGAAAGTTGAAGCGGGTATAATTACTAAGTTTTTTAGAAAACAAAATATTTAAGAATGAAAAAATTGGCGGCAAGAAGTTTCAAGGATTTGCACTAGCAAATCCATGTATTACCATTATTCACCATGACCTTTATGTATATACTAATATACATAAAGGTCATGGTGAATAAACTTTTCACTAAAATATGTATTTTGCTACTTGTAAATACATATTTACAAAACTTTAAATGTTTATTTATGTACATAATTGTTTATAACAATAATAAAATAATATAAACTATGTGTGAAATTTTTCAAACAAATTATCAATAACTTATTTTCTATATTTAAAACATTCTAGAATTGAAGACTCTATGATGCAGACGCATCACTAGACCGCCATGGTGTGGATCACCATGTTGCATTATTGCATTTTCTGCATTCGCAATGTTTACGGTAACTCTCCCACTCCTGAATTCTGCTTATGCCTTCTATTAGGCAGAGAATAGTCGAGTCACTTTGGCAGGCCTTTATATAAAAAAATGCTACCTCTTTATTATGTCTTTGAAAGCATGTTAATTCCTAGATCCTAAAAAACAACGCTCTCATAGCCCCTTGCACTTGGTAATTAGAAACAATCACCGAGGGTAATAAATGACAGCGCGGTCAGTACCTGGATTAGTGACCGCTGGTGGCATATTACCATTGGCGTCAAAAAAATCCAACGACAAGATTTACGTAGCCACAACATTGCCTTGCCAGTCCCAAACCCGCAATTGGCCAGTGTGGGGAGGTATGGCCTTAACCCTATCCTGAGAGGGGACGTTATGAGTTGTTGATTGATTGATTGAAAAAAAACAGCACCATCTGAACATTTGGATGAAATTTTGATTGTATTTTATCATATTTTCTTAAAATATCAGTTGAAGTAAATAAACGGTACAGTATTGAACGTCTCAACAAAATAACTGCATTCGTTTTTGTAAACAATTCAAGTTCAACAACTTTTACTACATTTTTTTAAAGAGTTTATTGACTTTATGTATATTTAAATTCTTATACACTTTAATTCGTCCTTGCATTTCAATTAATTTTAGTTGTATGTGAATATAGAACTAAACGTCATAAAAATTGCTTACGTATTTAAAGTAACGCGTCATTTAATTGTTGTGTAATTAAATTGCTTTGGGAAATGCACCGTTTAACTTCAGGAAATTACTGTCTAACATGTGACTTTTTTGTTCTTTGAATAAGCCTTCCTCTATTCATTGAATCATTTGGTGTGATGCATCTATCTAAGCACTAAATTCTGGAATTCTAAAATTTTAGTTTCCAAGTTGCCAACGTTCTTGAAATAAATTACAATTTCTTGGATATTATTCACGTTTCCCATTAGGTAGAGTCATTTTCATACGAAAAATATACGAACTTTATCACGAATTTTACGAACTAACTGACCCGGCAAGCGTAGTCTTGTCTAAACTATTAATATTAAATTCGCACAATTAACTATACATATAGAAATGAATGCTTATTTATTTAATTTTATAAACTTTACGCACTATGTTTGTACATCGGTGGACTTATACCCAAGGCATTCTCTTCCAGTCAACCTTCGGGTGGTGTAGAAATTTTATAGGATGCACAGAGGTTACATACCTATTATATAGTCAATTACAATGTAAACAAATGCATATTTGAACGTATACATATACACACAGACCAAAATTTAAAAATACATATATTTAAAAATATATATTTACGTTTATATTTTAGATTGACATGCACAGAAATAGTATATTTGTATAAATACCATGAAATGGCTATGGATTAGATCGTTCTGCCTGTTCATGGAGAAGATGATCATGTACTTTTTTTAAATCCTGATCCTGCTTGAAATCCTGAATTTAAGTGGGAGTGCTTTCCTGAGTAGTACTGCTTGCAAAATGAGCGAACAGTTCATAAAGTCGGAGTTGTAAAAGAGACTTGAGAGAAGGATATTATTAACTAAATGAAGATTTCTGTCGTGATTAGAGCACAGCAATGAAGTAAGGTAGGTACTTAGGTAAGAACGGAAGAACATGGTGGTAGGTGCTCACTAATTGCGCTGGAGGCGAACAGGTAACCATTTTAGTTTGGAACGCAAAGCAGACACGTGGTGATACGTACGAAAATGTGTTGAAAGCAGTAATTAAAAATGAAAATGGAGGTTTACATTCAGGTGGAAGTCCTCATTTCCCTTTGTCACGACATCACTCATGCACAGTTTTGCAAAAATTTGCAATTTTTTTGTTGAAATAATATTCTGTGCAACTTTCTTAATTTCTTATTTCAGTTAAAAGTGTTATATCAGTTTGAAGAATCACCGCGATGATCGACCTTTACTAGGGCGGAGCTGCAGGCAAAAGTTCGCCTAAAATACATTCGTGAATAATTTTACGAGAAACTTTTTGATCATCAGCCTATCACAGTCCACTGCTGGACATAGGGCTCTCCAATTACATGCCAATTGGTTTGATTCTCGGATTCCTGCATCGAGCTCCTGCCTGGTTCTACATTACGTTTGCCGAGACGCGATCTCCACCCAAAAAGCCAACACAAATAAGATCAATAAATTAAACTTCTTAATAACAAAAAACAATTCTAAATCCAAATTAAGAAGTGCTGCTTTTTTAAAAGACTTAGACTTAAAAAAACATAGTTTAATTATTACATACGAATAAGAGAAACATAAATGAGTCATAACGAAACTCTAACTTACAATTAAAACATCATATATTGTAGTTACATACCTACTAATTACCTACAAACTTCAGACTCTGAAAAAATCCCATGTTGTTAAAGAAACAAAAACACCATTTGCATTAAACAACTGCACATCGGTTTGGTTGATTTTTAATGATATCAGAAGAAACGAATTGACAGTTGACTGAACGTTTGGCCTAGTGGTTTAAGTGGTCGGCACGCCGCTTTTTACTGCGGCAAATATTTCACACTTCGTGTGATACACAAATTATTGTTCTGAGTCCGAGTGGGTCTGGTTCTCTGTGTCCGTTTCATGTATGCATGTATTTCTTGCCCCCGCGATACAGGGTTTATATTTCTAATGCTTGAGTTGTGTTTTTAAAAAAGGAAAGTTTGACTTGTTTGCTGACTTTTCATAACGTGAACTTTTCACGTGATGAAAAGTCAGCTATAAGCATTTATGATAATGAAGTTCTTTTTGCCAATTTCGGCCGCGTTAGCCAGACTCAAAGAAGACCAGGCAAGTGAGCAGGAGAAATTATAGTGCACAAGCGTGTGCGCAAACACAAGTGTAATTTCTGTCCCCTCACTCTCATAATCTGATATAAATATTATAAACAAAACAAAGTTTTAAGCTTGATTGGTTCTAATTTTCACAGTTTTAAAAACGGCAAAAGCCGTTCAAAACCTGTTCCTGAGATACGCCCAAATATACTTACTTTTTTAATAGTCTACAGTAAAGTTATAACAGTTACGAAATATATTCATGATTTAATCCAAATACCATACCTACCTTATATAACATAAACGCAATGTCAAGTTTAAATTACACCATACCGGCGCAGGCGGTGAAAAATACACATTTTTGATAGCAACCTTCGAGATTGCAACACTTGTGTCAGAAACGTAGCTAAGTTTCTGTTTATACTAAAGTGTTTAATAAATTGGGAATATATGAGTACAAGTAAGTGAATAGCAACTTTGTCTCAGAGGTATAAGGTTCAAAACATGTCGTATATTTACATGGTATCTGTTTTATCTACTATTTTCTCAAATTTAACAGTTCTTTTTTAAATTCAACTAGTGACAATCGAACCCCAATTCAATGGAATTAACAGACGTTTTGTCAAAGAACGTTTTAAATCTATTAAATGGAGTAAAATCATTTTACTTAAGTTAATTTAATTTTAATTATTTCGTAACATGCTGTATTACAGATCTAGTGGGCACCGTCTTGATTTGTTCATTATTTGTGCTTAAAAAACACCGATAAAATATTTTAGCTACTGATTTATATTATAGTTACTATATACCTAATATTTAAGTCTAAGTGGCGCTCATAGCCCAGTTGCACTCGGTGATTAGAAACAATCATCGAGGGTAAGCAACGATGGCGCGGTCAGTACCTGGATGGGTGACCGCTGGTGGCATGTTACCATGAGCGTCTCCGTGATTCGGAGGTCACGTTAAGCAGTCGGTCCCGGTTGTTATCATACGATAACAGTCGTGAAGCTTAGTTGGAGGCCTTCGGGCGGCTTTAAAACATCCAACGGCAAGATTTACGTAGCCACAACGTATTCTTGCCAGTCCCCAAACCGCACTTGGCCAGCGTGGGGACATTATGGGTTGTAGTAGTACTACTTTACTTTTAACGTATAAAAGTATTCATACATAATTATTTGTATTAATTATTTTACTATATATATATTATAATAGATAAATATTTATTTGACATTCAGTTAAATAAGGTATTGTAGGTAGTAAGAAAAACATTTTTAAATGTTATAAGTTGTATAAATCCATAAGTACATTTATGTTCAATTTATATATTTCTATGAAATTGCAAGGGTTGCCTAGGAAATAGCTAAAATAATAAATAAAATGTGCGATACAAAATAAAATTTTCATTATCTTACTAAAAAAAAATAGCTTTTAGAATACAACAGTAGTAAATATATACCTTTTCAAGGTGACTAGGCACCGTTTACCGAGTGTGGCCTTGTACATGCGTAATTCCCTTTTATTTCCGACTAACCTATCAAAGATCACTGAACGTATTTTTTTACATGTTAAGCTAGGTATATTAAGCCTTGCTAGATATACATGAGGTTGGGTTATCCATCGCGATTATTATTATAACTCTCTCGTAAGACAATATGCTCTTGCTGACTTTCCGTATTTGTCATGCCCGTCAATCACTCTAAAAAGCACTTTAGCATGGAGTGTTTAGGTATATATTACGGTGCATTTAAAAAAATGTATTCGCTGACCAAAAATTTCAAATTTTTTTTTACATTCTCTTGACTTGGCGATGTACATATATAGTTTGGATTAGGGTTACGATTAGCACTGACTGTGATGTCTCTTCTCTCTATCTTCATACATCTTTAATCATTGTAGATAAATAGAGAGAAGAAATGTTCATACCAAAATTATAGAAAATATTTGGGTGGAAGAAGATTTTGTTACGTCACGGAGTTGACTTGACTTGCAGTACAAGGTGATCAGTGATAACCCTCATATGTCTGGCCAAAAACCGCCTGTCTTTTGTCTTATTATTATGTTGTTGTGTATTGTTCCTTATTATTAAAGTTTTCTCTCTCCATGTAAGATCTATATGACGGATTTCCTTGAAATCGGTGCATAGGTTTAGCCTTGAAAGTGTAACGGACAGACATATTTACTTTCGAATTCGTAATATTAGTAGTAATGAATTGAAAAATTACTAGGACTAAGCAATCCACTGACTCGACAAATTATTGTATTGAGGTTTGTTTTGCCTGTAAAGGTATCATTAAGTATAAAGAGTTCAACGGGAGACTAACAATTACGTTTCGTATTGCGGTAAAGAGGAGTCATGGCAATTTCTTTGCAATTAGTACAGCGGTTTAGCCATGAAAGCGTGATAGATAGATATACAGAATTACAATCAAACTTATAATATAGTATTTTTTATGGTATGGGGGAGCAAACGAACGGTCGTATCCCCCGATGGCAAGCGATAACCGCCGCCCATGGACACCCACAACACCAGAGGTATCAGATGTGCGTTGCCGGCCTTTGGGGATGAATAGCGGAGATGTTCTGGTAAAGGCCTACGGCATGCTCACTCACTCAGTGAAACACAGCGAATGCACTATATCACACTGGTTTTCTGTGAGGCCGTGGTATCACGCCGGTAGAGTCAGCCCATTCGTCCCGTAGCGTGGCTCTCTCACGGTGTATATATAATATAGTATGAATAAAGTTAAAAAATATCAAACCGTCCGACCGACCGAGATTGATAAGTCGTGGGATAATATGGAGTAAAAATACGGAGTACATCCCTTACTCCTTAGGTGGGTAAGATAACATTAAGAGAGCAAGCTATGTAAGACAACAAACTATACTGTTGGTATAGTGATTTTAGCAGTTGCCAAGTGTTCTGGATCTAAATCCCAAATGGAACAACACTTTGTGTGATCTACAAATTGTTGTTCTGAGTCTGGGTGTTGTTTGTGTCCATTTCATATATATTTATAAAGTCCCTGTAATAAAAATAATTATAAATCTCTGTCCTGAGCATTAAATATATTCTCAATCGAGGTAATGTTCACAAGACATGATTTTTATGAAATTCTTTTTAATTTATTCCAATTCATATGTTTAGATTAAATACATTATGTATAGTAGGTCGATAGACCTACTCGAATTTGATTACAGCAGGATATTAATGGAACATTTGCGTAAAACTTCTGTAATAAATTTAAGAAAAAAAATATCTTTAAGAAAATAGCGTACCTCTACTTTAAGCGAAATGCACTCATCATTTGCATTTACTTCATATAAGCAGCTTACAGTAATAGCAATACTGAGTCTTGAGCGCATCCCCTGACTGTTCATTTAAAAGTACCTAGCAGCACATGAATCTAATACTGTTTTTCAGGAATTTTTGATTTTGTATCAGTGGACTACATACCTAGTCCACGCTACCATAAAGGTATATGTATAGATTATCTTACCTATGATTTTTGTTAAGAATTCACAGTGTTATATTGTTAATTACAAAAACATTGTAGATCTTACGAAAACCACTAATCTAAACACTTAAAAAAATGTTAACTTCATAAAAACTACTACCATTATAGTTGATTTTCAAAAATAAACCGTGCTGTTTTTAAAACGATGCTCTCCGATTACGGGATTCCCACAAAAGCCACAGACAAAATTATTCACGTACCAAATGGATTATCGGTCATTAGCAACGACTTAACAAAAAAAGGAAATTTTTCTATGACGCAGTAAGTAAATCAATGATTTACACGCCGATGATGAGAGCATCCTGACTCTCTAGCCAAGTTGGAATGACGTGTCTCAACACTTAAGTCGTGTAGTCAATATAAAATATTAGCTAATATTACAAGACAATAGAGGCGTTAGAGTTTGTAGAAGGGGAATCGACGCGAAATACTTTTATCGTGGCTAAGGTAAAGGCTGAGTGGATTTGTCTACCGGTTGTAACAATGTTTTATGTACCTCGGGTTTATTGTGTGTTAATTTAATGTGTATTTCATAAGTTTAAGTGTAAGTCTATTTATTATAAAGTTCGTTAAAGTCTACGGCAGCTATGTTTTGCAGTTGCATATTAGTTTTAGTTTACACGCTGTTATGTCATGGGTTAACAAAAACACTAACAGTACAATTCACAAAAATGAAGATGGTTTATGTTTTTAAGTATGTGTATTTTAAGAAAAAATTGTGAAATGAGAAACTTTGAATGCCATTCGGAAAAACTTTCACAAGAATAGTGACTGTTATGTTGAGGCTTCTCCCGTTGAATATCGTGATTGTTCATCAATTCTGGGTAATCTATGTTTGCACCGAATCCCGAATATTAGTATATTATGATTATTACTCATAGGAGTTTTCGCAGACCAGGTCGAGTGATGATTTGCGCAAGACTGCTGTCAGGAGCTGGATGCGAGAAGCCATAGATCGAGCTAAGTGGCGTGAAATTGGAGAGGCCTATGTCCAGCAGTGGACTGCGATAGGCTGATGATGATGATGGTGATGATGATTCGATTGGGGCGGTACTACCCTCGCATAGAAGATCAATTTCTAAAAAGAGCATTCGTGCTGTAATTTTTCGTTGGTGAGTGCGACACCGGAGGCCCATGTGGGTCTCCATGCTGGATTGTTGCAATGTCTGCAATGAGTATGGTGACCTTGGATTCTGCTTATGCTTTCCATCCGGCAGAGTACACTTCATTTGGCAGGCCCATGAACAAGAAAAAAAATTGTAAGTAAATACGATGTAATAAAGCAAAGGCGATGTAAATTTTCTTTTTTATAAAGTTTGTTTCTCATTTGGTACCATTTATACTTGAAAAATAAGTTGATAATAGCCATCAAGAACTGAAAATAAGAAATGAGAAAGAATATCGCTTTTTACAATTCATTACTCAGGCACGGTGGCGCAGTGGTAGCGTATGCGGCCGCTGTGCTTGAAATCTCGGGTTCCATTTCCGGGTTGGAAATAAATGTTTGTTCGATCTGCAAATGTTTGTTTCGGAGTTTGAGTGTTTTCTATGTATAATATGTATGTACTTACGAAAAAAGTATTTGTGTATATATATCAGCTATCACATAGTAGCCGAAATTATATATTTATTTATTTATGAAAAGAGTATATACTTCAAGAGTATTTATGTCAGTACCCGCCTTGCTTGGTTTGGGACTAGACGGCATTGTTTATAAGATGTCCGAAATATTTATTATTATTACTATTTTTATAATGTAGGCGTATTTCAAATAATAACACTCTTTTTAATAAATTATTTTACTTGCTAACGAGCTGCAAACTTATTCACTTTAAATACTGATTTATTTATAAACAAACACATATGAAGCAGATCACATTTGATTATACAGTTGGAAAGGAGAAATAATTATCTCAAAATTTGTAAGAAGAATCAGTCAAGCCGGTAAACATTCCACAGATTGCAGTTCCGTTCAAAAAGACCTGTCAAGTGGAGTCGCTCTCTCAAGGCTGTTCTGTATACCTTTTAAAATCTGCGTACCTTTTGGTGTACAATAAAAACAATGTTTTAAAATACCAAATGAACAAGTTTGATACGAATAAAGCCTATATAGAGCAGCATTCTTTCTGTATGTTACAATATGCTACTGTTTACAGATTGTGCATTTTTGTTTTTCCCTCAATTTTTCCTGTTTCTGCTCCTGAGGCATTTGAGGCTTTTAGCGTGATACTACGCAGTTTAACAGTTTAGCCAATGAAATGAATATTTCCGATTTCTTTGTGTAATATTAGTATGGTAATACTTATATTACACAAAGACTACTATTCACCTGGTGAAGGTCACGAGAAGCCGTTGGCAGCTCAGGACGGGTCGTTGTGGAGAACGTTGGGGGAAGCCTAGGTTTAGCAATAGATGTCCTTTGGCTGTGTTAAGAGTGTGTGGCTTCTCTATTTTCCATAGATGTTTGTGATTTATTTTAAATATTTTTCTCAGGTAGTCAGTAATAGATGGAGGATTTTATAGTTACGATTTCGCAGTTTTTAATGCCTATTGGTCCCCCGACTGAAGTGGGCAGCTTAATACTACTCCGGCTTTGCTAGCAATTTATTTTTTATACATCAAAATATCTTAAAAAATGGAGACAGTTCCCTGGAGAACCCTTTTTTATGCGAGTATCCCCTCGGATACTACCCTAGGAATAAATACCCTGGAACCCCGACGAACCTTGGGCCACCTACGGTTTCAAGATGGTTCCCTCCTGTGTGGAAACCCTGATGTTTTCATTGCTGCCCCCAAGAGGACCCGAGTCTGCTTCTACTAAGGCGACAGATGGCCTCATTTGTCACCTCTAAGCTAGCGCTTATGTAGGACGGAGATCATTTAGCGGTCTCCGGCGCCCGAGTCGTCTACGATAGCTGGCCCGTTCCTGGGCCAGGGAAGAGTTCTAAACTTCTCCCGGTCCCGCTCCGCCGTTCCTGGAGAACCCTAAAAAGAAAAGCGTGTTAATAATGTGTGAATTGGATTTTAAGTTTTGGCTGACTCATCTAAATGTATTAAATCATACAGGCAGCATCGCTAATGGCATACATATTATACTTCATTAAGATGATGACACAATTATATATGAAATTGCATGTGTACAAGAAATGCTTGTAACGAATAAAATCATGTTAATTTCCAAACCAATTTTTTGTAAGTAGTCATATGTATTTTAAAATTCCAAAACAGTTACGAATGAAATGTGTTTTATTTTTCCTGTGTGCAATATATATTATAGGTTATTAAATAGACAAAAGGTTTTGTTTTTTCTTCGGAAGTCTTTTAGACAATGGGCTTTTGTCGAAAATTGATGGGTCATGTGAACCACCAGGAGACCTTTTTAGAAAAATATAGGGGTGTAAAACAATAACATTCAGCACTATCCCGTCACTTGTAAGCTGTCCAACTGAGTACAGGTGAAGGGGAGGGGGGTAGCAACCCTCGATTTTTCTCCTTTAGCACATGATTTATATACGAAGTTGCGGAACAATGGATTAGAAGAGGTATTAAAATTTCATGAAACCGATGTGCCCTACAAAAACAGTGCGCCACAAATATTTATATAAATTTATGTACATTCTTACATATTACCTTCAATAAATACACTTATAAGAAAAACTTAATTTAAACATTTGCTGTAAAGTTGCGTCGCAATTATCAAGTAACGAATCATTTAAAATGAAATAAACCCGACTGCGTATATTTTTTTTTATGTACCCGGGTTTAACCAGTGACACTCTCACGACTAAGTTGAATCTATTGACATCACTCACATAAAAATACGACAAGCCGTTTAGGCTCTAGGTAGCTCTAGAGGTAGAAAACATAAAATAAAATATTGTCGAAATGAGAACCTCCTCCTTTTTTGTATTCGGTTTATAAACCTAGACTCATAGAGATTTAATTTCCTGATTCATAGTTCAATACCTCGTAAGCATAATTTGGAGCCCTCAGGGGCAGCCTTGACATCCGAATTATCTGTGTGTCAAGATCGTTTGTTGATATATTATGTTCTGAGATATGCTATATAATTATTACTTTACAGTCATAGACTGCCTCTGTGGCAGTGGTAGCATATGCGACTGCTGTGCCTGAGGTCTCGGGTTTGATTCCCCGACTAAATGTTTGTATGATCTGCATACATTTGTTTCGCAGTTGGGATATTTTCTCTGTTTAATATGTAGGTATTAACAAAAAAAGTATATCTGAATTTATATCAGTTGTCTAGTACCCATAACACAAGCTCTGCTTAGCTTGGGACTAGATGACGTCGTGTGTAAGATGACCGAAGTATTTATTTATTATTATTTATTTATTATTATTNTCATGACCGGCCATCACATGTTACTAGCGGTACAGGACTCTATTCTCTATTCTCCTATGTCTCGCCTTGTCTTTGATACTAGCAATCAGCATACCAAAAAAATACTTAATAGATTTCTTTGTGTGCGACAATCCCCACAATTTTTGTATTAAGACTGGTGGCTATGTCGAACCGACTAAAACCGCACACCGTCTCAGATACTAGAAGCTGGAAAACTAGGTGTACTCTTGAAAGGAAATCCCTGAAACCCCGACGTATCTCAGGCTATCTACCGCTCGTATATGGCCCCCTTTTTACTTACTCAATACCTTCACCGTAAACGGTAATCATTTTTTATCATATTTTTAGATTCTTCTTCTATTCTTTTACATTTGTAAAAAATAAATAAAATGTACCTATCATATAACAATGTTTATATAATATGTTTTCACACGTTAGTTAGCCAATAGCACATCTGAAAGTACACACTACTGAGTAATTTTTCCATTATTTAGGTGATTTACAACGTGCATTATTTGACGGATACATTTTTTGAAGTAAAATACTGAGAATTATTTTGATTACTTAATACAAAATATATTTTGTGCGTATTAACAGTTGTATCTGTATTTGATTGATTGAACTTATCATTAACTTATAAGCTTTATAAGATTGCCTGTAAAATTAGTTATTGTGTACTCTTTGAGGTTATTATTTTCTTATAAAAGCTATAAGAGAAATCCTGTGACAATGACCAAAATAGGCGTTTTACCGGTCCTTTGCTATGCGTGACTGTACTAGATAATCTAAATTGGACGTGTCTTAACATGCTATCAATAATAGTTAGGTATAAAACATAAATTTTTAACTCATTCCGTAGACTAAAATCTCTTAACATTTTAAGCGGGGATGTAATATACGTATTCGGCAATTTATATTTTGAAACATTTGGCATTTGGAGTTTAGTTTTGAACTTCCATATCTTTTATGATATGTACGCGTTTATTTACGAAATTAAACATGTATATAGCTATGCAGTTTTAGAAAGATTAGATAAGTTTTTTACCTTGCATCTTTGTTAGTGAAAGGACTGTACGGTATTTACCGTTCAAATATACTTGCAGGGTCGTTCTTCAGTCTTGACTTTTAATGTCCTTAAAAATTCACATTATATAATTCTAGTAAAAGCTACCAAATGATTGTATTATTGATGTCAGAGAGTACTGATTGAAATTACTTTAGTGTTGACAGGCCCGTTTATCGAAGGCTATGACCATTAAAATGCGATTATCAACGAAAAATATAAAGCTTATATTTACATAGTATAAAATAAAATCACTTTCGCTGTCTGGTCGTTTAGATTTTTAAACTACTCAACGGATTTAAATGCAACCGTCAGCCATAGTGATTTAAAAAGAAGGTTTTTATGTATTTAAAGGAAGCAGAACGAGGTTGACCACACTGCCCAATGATGCAGAAGCATCACTAGGCCGCCATGGTGCGGCTGCATTGTTACATTGTCTGGATTTGCAATGAGTATAGTGGCCACCACTTTTCTGCTTATGCTTTCCAACAGGCAGGGTAGTCACTTTGGTAAGTCCATACACAAAAAATGTATTTGTGTACTTATGTACGAAACTAGATCTACAAATTTTCACCCTGAAGTTGTACTTTAACTATGAATTTAAAACTGGCTTTTTGAAGTCTAATCATTAGTCACTAAGTATTGCGGGTTACATACAGTATTAGGTTAAGGTCGCAATGTTTTAACATACATGCAATAAATGGTTTTACGATGAATGAAGTGACGTAAGTGTAACATGAGGATAATTAATGATACCTTTTGACTGTCAAACATGGGTCGTGTACTATGTTTGTCAGTTTCGTATATAAGTATTTACATGCGTTACTAATGAGCACTGAGAAATCTATTATTACTAATATTTTTTTCTTACTACGTTTTATCAATAGTAAGTAAAAGCAAGCTAGTAAAAAATTGATAATGCTATGTACAATCATAATATGATTAAAGAGTATTATGTGACAATCAATGTCTGGAAGTCTGCCTTTTTCATATCTGAAATTGCTAAAATTACTATACTCTGCCTGACGGACGGCATGACCAGATTCCAAGAGCGGTGGCCACCATACTCATTGCGAATGTAGTCTGTCATGATGTACCTACAGAATGTAACATTTTTGAGTTCTTCCATGAAAAAGATTGAACACTTGAATTCTACCTAATCCACCTTGATAATAGAGTACATCTGGCGTCTGTTTGTGACGATCTATGATCTTTATCTGTAGCTTCAATTTAATGTTCATAAATTTCACTTAGTCTCCATTGAATAAATGATTTTGAATTTGAATACGTTCTAGATTTTCGTTGATCGTGTTCGTGTGTGGATGGCGATCGTATGATTAGGGCAGAGGGAGAGCGATTCTTTCCGAAAAAGATGCACGCAGTACGAGTGAGTGATTTATCTATGAGATCTGAAGTTGGAACCACTCATTATCTTAATGCGTGTAGCGGGCATTACAATATTATGTTTACGAACAGTTATCAAGATCCGAAAACCGTGTAATCGCAATATAAAGGTTTATTTTTATTTAATGCAGTTCATATGTGCATATTATAGGCATACAATGTAGTAGAACCATGCTGATTTCAGCACAAACGGGCCAGCTCTACCAGGGCGGTTTTACCCGCTCACAGAAAACCAACATAAAATGACAGCATTCGAGCTGTTGTGTTTCGTAGGTGAGTGCGAGACCGGAGGCCCAATGATGCAGTTGCATTGTTGCATTGTCTGCATTCACAATGAGTATGGTGACCGAGCAGACATATCGCCTGATAACCGCCGCCCATAGACATCTGCAACACCAGAGGCGTCACAAGTGCGTTGCCGGCCTTCCGGGGATGGGGAGGAAGATAGGAATGGAGGGACAGGGTTGGGGTATGGCTTCCGGTATACTCACTCGGTGAAATACAGCGCAAGCGCTATTTCACACCGGTTTTATGTGAGGCCGTGGTATTACTCCGGTCGAGCCGGTCCATTCATGAATTTATCATTCAAACACCTTCGTAGGGCGTTAATGTATTGAATTTTGTTAAAGTTACGGGTATTCCCAAATTAGTTATTCCAAAGTATTTTATGTAAGGACTGAATACCCATTAAATTTGATGTAAGTGTTCTTGTGTTGGCTACATATGTATTTTCTGGAAAATATAAGCTCGCAGTACAAGTTTAATTATTTTTTATTTTTTTTAACACCTTATGCACATGTTGTACAAAGGCGGACTTGATTGATGTCTAGAGGTATTCTCTCCCAGTCAACCTTCAGGTGACGTAGAAATAAGATCGGGTAGGTGCAAAGTTCTGCTTGATTAGTGAGTCAATAGCAATGTATTAAATTTTCCAAATATGTTTGTAATTTAACAGCATTTCACTAAATTCGTATGAAAACACTGTTTTTATACACAATATACAAATACCTTAAATAAATTTAGGTATTTATATAAGAAAACAGTGCTTTAAATTTTTATCTGTTAACATCTGTTCCAGAGATTAGCGTTATGCTAATCTCTGGAACAGATGTTCTGATTGTAAAGAACTTTCATTATCATTGCATATATAATATTAAGTTTGTGAATGTATTTATGTATATATGAGTAGTATGGGTAGATGTGTATTTATATATGAATGTTGAATATTTTGAATTTGGTGTTTTTTTTATAAATATTCACATTTGAACAGATCTGAGATTTGTGCACCCTACTACCTACTACTGGTACCCTTATTAATGTTACCACGGTTACGGTGGGACAGGGGGTGCTACGAATCACCGGGTTACGGGAGGCCACCACAAAAGACTGACCCTGGCAACGTACAACGGCCGCACGTTACGGCTAGACTCGCATCTGGTACAGCTTGAGGAGGAACTTGGGAAGATTAGGTGGCATATCTTAGGGTTATGTGAAGTCCGAAGAGAGGGGGAGGATACCATAATCCTGGACTCAGGTCACCTGATGTACTTCCGCGAGGGAGACTAACGATCTCAAGGTGGCGTGGGGTTTCTGGTAAACAAGTCGCTTTCTGGCAACGTTGTGGAAATTTCCAGTGTGTCGAACAGGGTAGCGTACCTCATTGTCAAGCTTACCGAGAGGTATAGACTCAAGGTAATACAAGTGTACGCACCGACCTCAGCTCACTCAGACGATGAGGTGGAGGATATGTTCGATGACATATCGAGGGCCCTCCACTNGAATTTCGTTAAAGTTACGGGTATTCCCAAATTAGTTATTCCAAAGTATTTTATGTAAGAACTGAATACCCAATAAATTTGATCTAGGTGTTCTTGTGTTGGCTACATATGTATTTTCTGGAAAATGTAAACTCGCAGTACAAGTTTAATTATTTTTAATTTTTTTAACACCTAATGCACATGTTGTACAAAGGCGGACTTGATTGATGCCTAGAGGTATTCTCTCCCAGTCAACCTTCAGGTGACGTAGAAATAAGATCGAGTAGGTGCAAAGTTCTGCTTGATTAGTGAGTCAATAGCAATGTATTAAATTTTCCAAATATGTTTGTAATTTAACAGCATTTCACTAAATTCGTATGAAAACACTGTTTTTTATACACAATATACAAATACCTTAAATACATTTAGGTATTTATATAAGAAAACAGTGCTTTAAATTTTTATCTGTTTGTTAACGCTAATCTCTGGAACAGATGTTCTGATTGTATGGAACTTTCATTAGCATTGCATATATAATATTAAGTTTGTGTATGTATTTATGTATATGTATGTATATATGAATAGTATGAGTAGATGTGTATTTATATATGAATGTTGAATATTTTGAATTTGGTGTTTTTTTATAAATATTCACATTTGAACAGATCTGAGATTTGTGCACCCTACTACTGGTACCCTTATTAATGTCACCAAATTATCCGTATAAAGGTTGTCTGTAAGAGATCGCGATGAGCGATAAGACCGCCAATTGTCACATTTCTATGTTGTAATTATTTTTTTCTATATTTGTTAAGTGTGTACAAAAAAGATAAATAAAAAACAATAAGGAGAAACTTAGACTATTTATTTTAGACTATCTTCATCTTGTGTTCTAAACATATACTACTAAATCCTTTAATACATGATTAACCACAGTCAATTTTGACCCCCCATTAGTGTAGTGGTCATGGGCCTGACTGCTAAGATAGAGGTCGCAGGCTAGATTCTATCCAGGACAAATATTATCTGATGAGCACGATCATTTGTTATGTGTCTGGGTGTATATAAGTATGTTTCTTTATCATAGTACAGGCTCTGCCCAGTTTGGGATCAGATCGATTGCAATTAAGATCAACTGCACGTTTAGCCTAGTGGTTTAATCCACAATCCCATAAAATTGTTATTCTGAAACTCAGAACAGACTCAGTCAGTCTCTAACACAAAGACACAAAGATGACCTGGGTGCTCTTTGTGTCCGATTCATGCATATATGTAAAGTCCCTCGCGACATAGGAAGTATATCCTTAATGCGGGAGATGTTTTTTAAAAGAAAATAAAAAGATAACATGTGTGAGATACGAAGATAGTCACTTGCTATAATTTTGTCGTCGCCTATCCTATATCGTTTTCTACTTTCCAATAAAAATAAGCAAAAGAGGAACAAGTGTAAGCCACGTGGATTACCTATACGCATAAGCTATTCACACATCGATATAGTTTTACTAGCTAACCCGCTTGTCCGTAGCGTGATACAGCGCGAATAAATTTATTTACTAAAAAAGGTAGAAAGAAACTATCACAATTTTCTTTTACAACTTTTAAAGGAAAAACTAGGAGAGATATTTTGCGAAATTTTAACAGTTTGCGCAACGCACGCAATGAAAGCTCTCAACACAAATAGTGTGTCCCCTTGCAATATTTTTGTTTGATATTCCGCTCCTTTTGGTCATAGCGTGATGATATGTATTGCCTATAGCCTTCCTCAATCCTTGTCTACCACAATAAGTTACAAATCGGATCATTAATTTCTAAGATTAGCGCGCTCAACCACACAAACAAACAAAGTCTTCAGCTGTATAATATTGGCACAGATTGTAATCGTGTCAAGACACCATCACTCGTGAAGTCACTCAGGAAGATTGATGGTACCTACAAAAGTTAACAATTCATTACTCTTCAAAGATCCTTCATTTAACAATGTAAACCTAAGTGTGTCTACAAACGGTAAAACCTTTTTAACCGAATTCGAAAAAGTTAATAATCTGACCCATAAATGGGTGCCTACTACTAACTAATCTTTGTAAAGTACTTTACCCGCTTTTGTAACATTTTCATTAAGGGTCGTAACATTATATTAACCTTTCTCAATAAATAGGCATTCCAAAATACTATGGATTTTTCCAATTTGAACCAGTAGTTCCTGAGATTAGCACATACAACAAAACAATATCTCCTTAGTTTTACTAATGATAAAACTTTACTGTACCTACTATTCATATTATGGGTACTAATTGTTTTTGTGTTTATGTTTACACATATGTATTAGTATTTATATTTCCCAATTTCGGATCAAATTATAAGCATTGTTTTTTTTTATAAAACAGTAAGAGTTAAATTCAGAGAACAACTATCCGGGAATAATCTCGAGTAATTATTTTCTATTCAGTTTTTCTAAATTTCAAAATGATTAACTTCCTTACATAGGTGACCGCCGAGTTGACCCCAGGGATAACGTTTTTAATTATTCTTTCTTAGTAACCATAAAATGCTTTCTTATTGGGTGCTCACAATATTAAAAGGGTGTGAACTAGTAGGTATGCAACAGTATTTGAGTGTGCGCTTGGTCTTAAGTAATTTAAAGTTGTGGTTGGACAAGCAATTATAAGGACCTACTCATACTTAAAAGCTGTTGCCACAGGCTATAACATACACAGCCATTAACAATTGTTAAAAATATTCCTTGTTAAAGGAATTCCTTTATAATATTATACCACCCATCTCACGCAACCTTGCCTGCATCTCCTATTGCCGCTAGCGTAATGTTATACCAATTTGAACACGTTTGTCTATCATAACGAAACGTAAGTAACTATTATAGTGTATTCAATAGATAGACAGATACTGTGTCGGATTTTTGAAGGGAAAACTTCTTTAGCGGCTTTATGCACTTTTGGGTAAAAAAATTTAAGCTCTCGTCAGGACACGTAACCTGATCGAAAATTTGTAAGGTTTTTGTGATGGTTTAAAAATGCCAAACTCGCGTCAGGTCACGTGACCTGATTGAAAATACGGTTTACAGAGAAAGAGTAGACCTTAAAATGTCATGTTTATCTAGGATAGCGCAATATATAAATATTGTATTTTACCACATAAATGATAGTACTTTTATACTGGTAATCAAAGCAATTCGTACAAAATTATTCCCTAACAATTCCAAAATATAAAAATGCACAATGTTAATATTCCAGTTTTCACTTCTGCCGCCACTTCCGGAGTGCATCGCGTTTTTTTAACCTTAGCTTTACACGCAGCGCACGCAACGGAAGCTCTCAAAAGGAATAATTTCCCCCATTTTTGCAAAAAAATGTGTTATTTGAGTCACAGAGTGATGGTGTACAGCCTACGGTCTTTCAAAACAAACTCTTCAGCAAACATTAGTATACGTGTAATAATGGTTTAAATATTTAGTTGTTTACTTTATATCACTGATACCTACATGTTGGTAACTTTATATAACTTTCAAGTTCCAGTAGCTCCATCTGTTTTGAGTTTTATGACAGTTTTCCCGTTGTCTTATCACAGATTTTGGATACGTTTATCATAATTTTTGTTATAAATACCAGTTCAACTGTCTTTATTTTAGAATTGAATCGTCAGGCTGGCTGAGGCATAAATTTGAATTAGTTTTGCAATGTTTTAAAAAACTTGTTGTAAGCGACATCTGTTCATTTATACATAAACTAGCAGATATTATGACAACCACGTTAATGTTATTACACATAAGTACATAAAGAATACGATAGATAGAGTTGATATAAATTTTGAATATCATATTTCATATTGAAACTGCGCTGTTTAAATTGAGGCAATGATATACGGGTTGGCAGTTTGGAACACAGAAAACCTGATTAAAACTTAAGGAAAAAGATTTTCAGGAAACTGTTTGTGTTTTCTTTTTTTATAAAGAAGTTTTCTTAACTATGAAAATATTCAAGTATGTTTAAGAACATTTTTAAAATATCTAATGAGTATAAGTTATGAAAGCCGAAATTGCCTAGACCTCCATTTGACGACCTGAAAGAGAGAGAGAGAAGAGTTGTATGCGTACAATACGGGATCATCTGTTTTGGCGAGGCTTCTGTCGTGCAATGGAAATCCTAAAATAAGACCTGGAATTAAGACATTGTTATCGCCTGAAATTATGATGAAACTATCTAAACAGTCATTTGAACTTTTTTTCCAAATTCAAAAATTTATTTTAGTAATCCACTACGAACAAACAAACCATTGAAATAAGTCACGAACCCGACGAATGTATCAACAAACTCTTTATCAAAACTTTGAATTGTATTCTAATAGTATTCAACCACAAAAATGAATTTTAGCAATTCGTTTTAATATATTTACAATTTGAAACACGATATACCCAAGTTGTGGTTATAAACTTTGTTCATGTTCATGTAAAATGACTTTGGTATAACAATTAGCAGTCTGGTTTTAATGTTATTGTGGTTTTGTTAGCCGTTCTCTACTGCATCTATCCACTCCTAAAGTTTGTAACTTGTTACTCTAAATATTTCTTTATTAAATAAATCTCTCATCATCTTTATAAAAAATAACAATATAAATCCTTAAGGAACAAAAGAACTGTATCTTTAAAGAAACAATTCAGTCAAATAAAAGATTCGGATTTTTAAGTTTCTTGCAAATCCATACTTCAAATATACAAAAATCTTGTGTCGTGGTGTTTGTTGCCAAACTCCTCCGAAACCACAAGATCGATTTTTAAAGAATTTCGTGTGTATATCGGGTAGGTCTGAAAATCAACCATTTTTCATACCTGTAAATAATAAGTTAAGGGATGCTATAATTATTATTTTTATATATTTATTATCTTAAACATATACTTTTCGGCTAAACTACTGCACCGATTTCAATGAAATGTGACAATAGGTACTATGAATCTTATGGAAAGACTTTACAAGACAATCGATATAAACGCCGTACGAGTCGCTGACAAACCATTTCAATATTGCACACGACGGACTTGATTTCAAATACATTTTATACCAGTTGACCTACGGGTGATAAGTATTGTTGATTCTTCCTTCAAAGGCAAACTTTGTATGATACCCTTTTATATACGCACTGTAATTTAACTAACAACCGCACCACAAGAGACGAATTTCTTAGTAAATTTATTACTGAGAATTAGTATTCAAAACTTGGACGAATTGACTATTCTAGTTAGTGTTTTAATACATTGGGGTTATTAATTAATGACTAAGTGACGTAGGCTTTTAAATATTACTTAGTAAAAAAATCATTTTAATCATCCTAAACCAGAATTTTCATAACTAAATTATAGCATTGTAAAGACATCGATAATACTGCCAATGTCAGGGGAGCTGACTTATTCAACAGATAAATTACGCTTTAGACAATTCTTATTGTGATACAGACATATCGATTCTTCCTAGAAAAGTGTTTTTATTTTTGTTTTCTTCTTAGAAAAGTTGAGTTGGTGGTTAATAATACTATACTTAATCAAATTCAAGTTCATTTCTTGAAGTGACAGTTATAAAATGTTTGATATTGATGTATGAAACAGATTAGTTTAAAGTAATACAAACGCAGTCTCTCTCTCTCTCTCTCTCTCTCTCTCTCTCTCTCTCTCTCTCTCTCTCGCACACACACACACACACACACACACATACACACACACACACACACGCACGCACCCATACACACGCACGCGCCCGCGCACCCACNGTTGATAGTGTTTTATAGGTGACTTCCATGAGACTTGGGTAGGCCCGTGATGACAACAACAGAATTACCACCAGTACCTAGTTTGTATTATGTACTTATTCACGTAGTGAAGCATAATACACGTTAACTTCTTATTACTGTATTAGTACTTCACAACAGAACAGAAAAGAATCATATAGTTTACAAAAAACTGACAGTTATACTTCTCGAATTTTTAGAGCAATAGTAAGAGATGTAGCGATAATTTATTTTTCTGGTTGATAACCTACGACAATCACAAATGTTTCTTGCTATTGGTTAAAGAATTTTCTAAATCGGTTCAAAACCTATGTCTAGAGATTACACCTCACAATTTCACAAACTTTACTTCTTTACAATATTAGTATAATTTATATCTATATTTTAGCACGGCTAAATACCCAAATTGTGTTTTTATGTGCTTTTTTTACTTTTTTTGTGTATTGGCAGTGCTACCAGATTATGAATTAGTACCTGAATGACCACAACCTTTGCTCGGTATTTTTGCTATCTCGGTAAGATTTCTAAAAATAAATCCCAGCTAGAAGGATTCATTGCCTCCAAAAATCTCTATACACTAATTTCATGAAAATCTTTGTCTTGTAGCCATTTTCTAGATTTAGATTATATACATTCAAGAATTGTTCATGTAATACAAGACGAATAAAATTGTGAATAAATGTGTAGTAGGAGCCTTTGGTACTTCTTAGAAATTTGGAATAGTTTTAAAAAATCGCGCAAAAAAAATGAATAGCGCACGAGTCAAGTATTATATTACAAACTATTACAATATAATACTTGACTCGTGCGCTATTCGTTATCTGTTAATTCATTACATTATCTATTGTTGTCTGGTTGTGATGTGGTTTAAACCACAGAGACAACAATAGATACTCGTAAGGCAGATAAGTCTTCATCAGTGATTAATTTCATATCATTTTTCTTACCAAATCCTTGAAATTTAATCCACTATCGCCTATATACTTACAAACTGTCTGGTTCTATAACAGATTAATAAAGCCCCAAAGACCCTTGAACTGTTCGCCCATTTGTTCGCACAACCATTTATTATCGTCCACCATTATTCACTAAGTAATTTTCGTATTTCTGTTGCTATAATGAACGCAAAAATTTGTTCCGAGTCGCAGATTTTACATCGACGAAGGGAAGATTTGTTTGTTTGAGGACAATATGGGTTTTTCTTTTGAATGTAAGCCGATTATATTTGACAAAAATGTAAAGAAATAAGTATGCTTGTTGTGTATGACTATACACGTGACAAACATTTTTGTTATTTGAATATTTGTATCGAAAATACTCCACAAGATGGCTCAGTTTAAATATTCTCAATATGGACATTAATACTTAGATGGCGTCTTTTGAGTTTAGTTCCCGTGTTCATAGTCCATAACCTAGTCAAAGAGAAATTCCTCTTTTGATAAGTGTCCTGTGTCCATCGCAAAAGCCATGTCATGGCAAATTTGGTACAGTTGCCTGAATTGTAATTCCGCCGGGGTGAGAGCGGGGAAGAGCAAAACGAGTTTGAAATGCGGCGGAACGCTCACTGACAGGCACTGGCACAGTGGCACGCACGCGCTGTTGGTGCTGTTCTGCCTAACCTCAAAGCTATGAGGCCTAGTCTAGTCGGCCAAATCGTCTGAGACCTGTCCCCGCCAGCAATAATTGCTGCCATGCTGGCGAGTGAGGAGAGCTGGGGCGCAGAGGTCTCTTTCTACGACGCTGTAATGTTCCAGAAAGAGACCGCTGAACGGAATCGGGAGAAGGCCGATCCCGAGCGTAGGTGCTATCACTGGAAACACCAGCTGCCGATTGGGCCACAAACTGCCAGAGTGAAGGGACCTTTGGTAGCTGATTAATTGACGCGGTCAGCGATTGGTAGACGGCCTAGTCACAAACCTGCGGTCAAGTCGCAACATATAACGATTGGGCCGACAAATAGGGCGAAGCCCAGGCTTCCTCTAAGATAGACGAACCCTGGGCTTCTGAATAGACGCGGCGTCGTTCTTGGGGAGACTGAAATAACATGGTCCGGGTCCTCTTCCGGGCCGAACGAGACCGGCTGTTGGGCTTTTTTTTTTGGTTTTTTTACCACTACTTTGGTGGTTTATACCTGGCTCCTCAGTCCCCAAGGAGCCTGAGCTCCGAAGGGATTTAAAGATGGAACACGATGTTGGAACTCCATACCACTACCAATTAGGGATCTGAAATCAACATTCGCTTTTAAATTCAAATTTAAAAAATACCTTATTGTCCAGCAAGGAGACTCATAAGCAGCACAGTTTTTGTGTCCACAGGTATTGGCTTCCCAGCCTGATGTGTCCTGGGCATGTTGGCAGTTTCTACTTATTTTTGTAGATTTGGATTGGGTTTTTGGTATAGTTTTAGTTACAATGTGTTATGTCTGAAAATAATTGTAAGTGGTCTATGAATAATTCTTGAAAATTGAACATTCGAACGTGTTCAAAAAAATAAGTAATAAAAAATTGTAAAGATAAGCACACTTCAGTTTTGGAGAAAATTGACTTTTGGAATTAATCTGTGGGTAAGAGAGGAGACAGATAGAACCTCTGATGGTAGCAGTGCCTATCGGCGTCAAGTCAACTGCAGAGGTGGCTCTGAAAAACAGTACTGGGATGGGCCGTGCCCATCGCAATGAACGCTGAGAAGTCCGGCTATTTGTGAGCCATGGCGTACAACGTACAACTATTGTTGCCACTATTGATCATTCTAAACTAATATATAATACAAAAAAAAAGAAAAAAAAAAGAGGGTTGGGGAGACTTCTTTTAACAATTTTTAACAAAAATATAGAGGGTTCTTTGAGCAGAAAGATATTCAGGAGCTACTTTATTTAATTTAGTCTAAGTGATAGCGAATATGTCCAAATTCATGAAGCGATTGGGACATTTCACCTCAAAAAAATGCCTGCCTTCGTAATTTGAGATTACTTAAATTCATATACCGAAAATTTAATGTGAATACACTTTATTAGTTTCCTTATACTGTTACCCATCAAAAAATACTAACAAAAAATAAAACCACTAATCTTTTAAAGTAGCTCCAGCACAGTGTATGTCGGTTATTGCGGTAAAGAGTAGCCTGAGAGAGGAAGGCCATTCCTCGAGAATCAAAGTAACTTCATTCCGAAGTTTATTGAAATCGGTGCAGCAGTTCATCCGTAACAGAGCTATTTCGAATTCAAAATATTAATGTGTATATTGGATTCAATAAAATAAATTGATTTATCTTTGAAAATGAAGAAAATTTGGGTTTAAATCCACGAACGAAATAAGTGTTAACGTAATAACTACAACCAAATCACAGATTTTTGTAATAGATCTAGAATTCGGTTGATCTTGTGGCGACTTCCTCAGCGCATTAACATAAAATATATAACAGTGCCATCTACCGAAGAAACATCAAACTACGGAGCAAGGAAGAAACTAAGAAACTACCAATCCTAAATTGCGCAATAGAAGTTCTCGCGCCGATTAACATATATACAACTTCCCAACATCAACCGTTAGGATAGTGGCCCGCCAGGCATGATCACCTCGTCTGGTTGGAGGATCCTCCCTTTGTGTTGGAGAGACATGACACCCATTCCTCTACAGTGGTGACCCCGACGCCAGCCAGTGATAGCGCCACCATCAGCCAGCTAGCAACTTCGGCCTCAACAGGGATACAACACATTCAGGGAGCGACCGCTCCAGCCTGGTTTACCCCTACGGCCTCAACAGCGTCTAGGCACAGCACACTGCAACTACTGTCCATGTAAGCAGAGCATTTCTCTCCCGTCTATGCAGCAGCCAGCCACTACGCAGCAACCGCCCTGACTCACTGGGGACCTCACCGCAGCACCGCGCACCACCTG
Source organism: Hyphantria cunea (assembly GCA_003709505.1). Lineage (NCBI taxonomy): Eukaryota > Metazoa > Arthropoda > Insecta > Lepidoptera > Erebidae > Hyphantria > Hyphantria cunea. Next base: position 57,950 of record PKRV01000346.1, read on the forward strand.
CGTTCCCGACTCACTGGGATCAGCGGACTTCAGCCCCGACTCACTGGGACTAGCGGCACTCAGTTCCGACTCACTCGAACTATTCAATCCTGGCATGGGCAAGCTCCGCAACAGAGCACAGACAGCTGACTCATCCAGATATCAACCTCCGGTCTTGGAGGGGAGTGATGTGGCGACTTCCACATACAGTGCAACAACATAATATATATAACAGAGCCATCTGCCGAAGAAACATCGAACTACGGAGTAACGAAGAAAACTAAGAGACTACCAATCCTAAATCGCGCAATAGAAGTTTTCGCGCCGATTAACATATATACAGCTTCCCAACATCAACCGTTGGGCAGTGGCCCACTAGGCATGATCACCTTTGGTCGGAGGATCTTCCCTTTGTGTTGGGGGAATGTGAGTCCCGTTTCTCCACAATCTTACTAGATCACCAGTTATAAGGTGTAGACGAGTCGCCCATTATGTATTTCATACACAGTTAAAAAAGTGGCTCGGTCTTCGGGGACTGCCGATAGAAAAAAATCTAATTAACTTGTGAATTGTGTATCGTGGAGCTATTAGACTATTGCTTACCCGACTGTGAAAAAGAAGGGCTTAGTGGTAAGAGTGTATGTATGTATGTATTTATATTTCTTTGGTGATGGTAAATCATTAATAATTAATAATAATAATATTATTTAATATTTCGCCTAAATGGCTTGTTATATTTTTATGTGAGTGGTCACTAGATTCTTCTTAGTCGTGAGTGACACAGGGTACAAAATAAAAAAATATACGCAACCGAGTTTAAAAAAAGTGTTAATGACGTGTATATATATGTATATATATACATATATATATGTGTGTGTATATGTAGATGATATACATTCTTTGTATAAAATATATATATATATATATAATGTATACTAATAACGCAAAGAGGTATATCTATGTACATATAAATATAATATACACACAGCTCATGGGAAGCGTGCAGTGATGATGACGCGAGTTACACGCTTTTCCTTTACCCGAAAAGTACTCAACGCGCCTAAAGAAGATTTAATTTCAAATAACCAATTTCTTAAAACATCATTGAAAAAAATAACTTGAGTCAACAGTTGAGTTGCTTTGTGAACATAATTATGAGAATTGTCATCACAAACAGCTTGAAATATCCTACTACTGGACTTAAGCCTCTTTTAAGAAGCGAGATTTTTTGGCTTACCATATCACCCTGGCCCGACAGATGTTTTAGTATAATCTACGAGCGACGATTTCTCCACTAGCTGTTAATTTAAAACCTTTAAACAAGCTATACTTGTATATATATAAATATAATATATATTACACACTAGGTGAGCCCAGGGGTGTTACCCGCGATATAACTTTACATGTAGGTATTGCCGTGGGTCGAATTAATTAGCTACACAAATATATTTTTCTATTTTTTTACCGAATTGTAAATCTATACCTGTCTTAATAAAAGAAACATTCAAATCGGTTCAGCCGTGAAGGAAAAGTTTAGTCGCATACATTCGCATAAAATATTTATTATTTATTTTAGATTTATTAACATTTCTTTTATAATAAATACTAGTTGAGGTAAAATTTCTGTATGAAATGGCGCCCTTCGCCGAAATACAGGGTTTTACCTAGTTTGGCAACACAGCCAAATTCGATATAACTTAAACTAGTTTTAAGTTGAACAGATTTTTTTATTTATTTATTTATTTATTTATTTTTGAAGAAGGCTTACAGACTAATAAACATAATTGTGGTTAATTCAAATAGGTGATCAAATTGCTAACAACAAGCCTCCATATATAGGTAACAATATATTACACTGGTCGAGTGCCAGGTCATAGACTTACATGATATGTATTCACAGATACAGATACATTACCATAGGAAAACATGCGTAT
>PKRV01000346.1:61168-79419 GCA_003709505.1 Hyphantria cunea
AATAATACCAAATGAGTAAGTCAAAGTAGGAATAGCAAATTATTTATAGCTTTAATAATGTTTTTAGAGTTTAGGTGAGTTTTCAAAATGAATGCTTAAATCCTGAGCGCGTAACTGTCCATTGGTTCAATATCCCCACCAGATTCAAAAATATATCTATTACTTTCAATTTTACCTTTATTATTTGATACAATTTTGCACTTATTGACTTCAAATTCTATACATATGTCTTTGGAAAAATGTTGAGTGATATCAGCTCGGTGAAATATGTCGATATTATTATTATTATTATCAAATGTAAAGATAATAAGAATCTCGTAAACGGCTCCAACGATTTTTATGAAATTTATTATGCAGAGTATTTCGGGAGCGATAAATCTATGTAGTAGGATCCATTTTCAGAAAAATTACCAAAAAAATAATACGAAGCAAAGTTTGATCTTCCAGACACTAAAAGAGATATAAAAAGTGAATTTCATTACTCTTTGTATTGTGAACATACAGCCAATCCAATGTATAGTTTGTTTGTCTTTAAACCGCTCTACAGACTATTGGAATAGAAATAGTCTGAAGTATTTGCACTACACCCTCATAAAGGAATGTCCCTTTACAAGTATACTTTGCTAACTGCTGTGCTTGAGGTCTCGGGTTCAACTCCCGGGTCGGCCCTAATTGTTTGGTTGACCTACAAATATTTGTTTCGGAGTTTGAGTGTTTTCTATGGAAAGTATATATGTAAAAAATATATATATATCCAAGTATTCTACAAATCAATCACGCTATCGTAATACAAACTACGGATTGAAGCTAGATGGTGTTAATTATTTATAATTGAAATCTTCCTGCTTACAAGCTGCCGTGGTTGCATGCCAGTATCCATTGATGGTCAAAATATTAAGCTATTTTGGTTTGTGTTTTGGTTCGAATACATTTTTGTGTTTGCAAACGGTTATATTTAACTACATGTTTATTTCCTAAGGTCGAATCCAGTAATTGAAATTTGACCCCCTTCCTGTTGACATATTGATCTAAAATTTTAGCTTTAGTGACAATGCAATTAAATAAATTCTGTTTCATTGTGAATCTAAGATGGCCGCCGCCATAAAATGGTAGTTTACACATTTTGTCACGGTCACAACACACATATCCATAAGGATATTAAATGAAAGGGCTTGAACAGTTCACTATGGAAAATTAAAAACTTGATAATAACAAATTATGTCAATAATAATAATATATTAAGGCCCGTGTTTCCACCCAATCAACTCAGCTTACGCTACGCCCAACGATTTTATTTTCCTGTTTTGGGAGAGGGGTATGATGACTGGAACCTGGGACCTTCCGAAATATTTTTTTAGCTTTTAGTACAATATTTTCAATATAACCCTTTAAATAAAAACAAACATATTTTTTATACATTTAGAAGCGTACGAGCGAATATTTAGTTACGAGCGAACGTAACTAATTAAATTGAGCAAATCAAATCATATTCGAGACTTTAAATATTCTTGAAATATTTCAATCAATATTTACAGCTAATGTGATTATCACAAATTACTTTCAAAGGTAAGTTGTCTGCTTCAAAACGGAACATTTAATTTTAATTCAAAATGTTAACTCTTTTTTATATCGCCGAAGCGATAGCTGCCGTCCGATAGCACGATCTATCAGAAAATCGGTGTTAAGTAGGTAGTAAGTTTTAAATAAGTGAGAAGGTTTCATGTTTCGCAAATAACTCAGTAATGAATGGACTTGATTGTTAAACCTAATCGATCAGTTATAGACGTTCTGATTTTAATAGTGTTTCCATCATTACAGCTACATTCAGTTTCAATATGATCGAAGTTATAGTTTTACAATTCTTACACAAGAATCGTTAAATTATAACATTAAATACGAAAACTCGAACGTTTGCGTAGGAACACTATAGAGAGTGGTGGCATGTCACCATGAGCGTCTCCGTGATTCGGACGTCACGTTAAGCAGTCGGTCCCGGTTGTTATCATACGATAACAGTCGTGAAGCTGAGTTGAAAGCCTTCGGGCGGCTTAAAAACATCCAACGGCAAGATTTACGTAGCCACAACTTATTCTTGCCAGTCCCCAACCCGTACTTGGCCAGCGTGGGGACGTATGGCCTTAACCCTCTCCTGAGAGGAGACCCGAGCCCAGCAGTGGGACATTATGGGTTGTTGATTGATTGATTGATTGGCTATAGAGAGAGAACATTTATGTTCTAGGCTTCTTAAATTAAATATTTTGATCTTTGAACTTGACTTGTTTCAATGGTCAGAGCTACATACAATACCTAGAACTGGACTGGACTTTAGTTTTTGTTTCATTTTAATCGATATCAGTAAAAAAATGTATTTCATAGGTGGTACTTTTTACAATCTATACTATGCAAAAAAATAAAAATTGAAGTATCAGTTTGTAATTTTGAATTAACAGGTTTTCAATAAATACTTCAATATATGGTATATTAAATCATTATCTTTTTATAAATTTTTGTCTGTCTGATTGTATGAATATTCTTGCTTATCTCTGAAACGGTTCAACCGATTATGATGGTACTTTCACTGGCACAAATCTGATGATATAAGGAGTAACTTAGGTTCTTCTTCTTCTAGGTCTTCGACTCAGCTAGAAAAGTATAAAATTGTCACTGGAGTCAAAATACGGTAGAGTGGCCACCACGATTAGGCTAACGTATTGTAGGGCACCCTGCGGTACGAAGGACAGACAATTAAACGAAAGTGACCGGTAGCGGATGGATGCGGACTGCTTAAGTCCCGGATAATAAATATTTCTTGAGGGAGACCTTCGTTCCACGGGACTGTCGAGAATATCAAGAGAAGAGAATATTTCTATTCTACTCGTATTTAAGAAAAAGAAATGGGATAACATCTTTTGTCAAAAGTAGGCTATGTCCAAGTCCAAATGTTGAAATAGGATAAACGATAGGAGTGATATCACGATATTATATGAGACTGAATTTTTGGAAATATTCTGCTTCTTTTTACCGACCGAGTGAAGTAACCCGAAGCCCTATAACATTAATTTAGTTCTAAGGAATGTCTGGAACCGGAGGCACCGGGCTTCTGACTAATTTTTTTTCCCGATAAAATGCTGTTTCTTTGTCTAAATTATATGAAAGTCGATAACAGTAATTCAAATTTAAAATACCTTGACTGGGCAGACGGCGATTGGTTTAAGTAGTCGCTACGCCGTTTTCTATATTGCTGTGTGTTAAAAAATCTGTAGTTTCAGACCCGACATGAGAAAATACTTTGTGCAATACACAAATTATTGTTCTGAGTCTGAGTGTACCTGGTATGTAAAGACCTCCGCTATAAAGGAATCATTCCTAGTTAGAGAGTGGTTTTTTTTAGTGGTTTTAGTTTACACTGATACGTTATTTTTTGTCGTTATTTTATATTTTCAATATGATTACCCAATATTATGGCCAGGATTATACTCTCAAAGTGGGATCTTCATCAGTATTTTTTGTTCATATCGAGAGGTGATATATTATCAGTGAGACGTCAAATTGACGAGGGTCAAGGGACAGCTTTCATTTATGTTTTCGATATCATGGAATGATATCATGGAATATGTTTACAAATAGGGTTATTAAATACCTACACATTATATATATATATTCCACGTATGTAAGTCCATTGCCACCAACTAGATCCCTATTTTTGAACGAATGTACTCATAATAATGATACTTAGATTTTTCTTAAAATTTACACTTGATCATACTCAACATACAATTTTGTAGTCAGGAATGCATGGGCTCCGCCGTTGAACCGATGCCTTCTGGTACTTGAGGGGATACGCCTCCATATGTATAGCATACTCCTGCAAAATGGCTCCACCTGTGGCGCATGATCCGCCTAGTGTTGCTGACGACGACGCGCCTGAGATGACTTGGGCAGAACTTGATCCAAAAAATACCACCGCAAGACCCGATGGCATTCTAGGCCGAGCGTGGGTCTTGGCTCTAGACGACGAGATGCTGGCTCTCGAGTCTCGGCTCATAGGGGTTTTCAGCAGGGTATTTTCAGTGAGCAGGGCCGGTTTCCGAAAATGTGGAACACTGGGAAACTAGTCCTCAAACGAAAGAAGAGGCGGCGCCCATTGGACTCACCATCTGCCTACCGGTCCGTAGTATTGCTTGAAGAGGAATGCAAACTCTTTAATAAATAATAATAAATATTTCGGACATCTAACACACAAAGCCATCTAGTCCCAAACTAAGTAGAGCTTGTTATAAATCACATTGTTTATTTTTTATGTATTTAAAAATGTAATAAATATGTATATATAGATGTAACAAAGAGAATAATAATTCTCAAAAAATAGATACAAAGGTTATAAATGAAAACACTATAAGTTACACAATTAATTATAAAGGCATGTACCTAGGCATTCAGTAAAGTGACATGCCGACCCAAAACTGAGAAAAACTCGTATCTTGGTAAAATATGGATACTAGTCAACTGATATAAATACATAGATGTACTTTTTTTGTAAATACATATATATCATACATAGAATACACCCCAATTTCGTAACAAACATTTATAGATCATACAAACATTTGATCCGATCCGGGAATCGAACCCGAGTCCTCAAGAACAGCAGTCGCATACGCTACCGCTGCGCCACCAAGGCAGTCAGATCAGTCTTTGAACGAGAGGAATCGTATTAGGTAGGCACTCGAGTATCGCCAAGTGCCTGGGGCTCTACTCGACGGCCGATGGTACTTCGAATATCACTTCTCAACACACATGGCAGCTAACCTCGTTGAGGGCTGGCACGTATCAAGTGAGCTATCCTTTACGGACCACCGCCGTGTGTGTTTTCAATTAAGATACAAACCACCAGACCCTGTCCCATATCGCAACCCCCGTTAAAAAGAAATAACAAGGTACACAGAATCTCTAACAAAGCACTAAGTGACACAAGACCAATCATTTAGGCCCATCAGTCTCACATCTTTATTCCTTTGAATATTTTCATCATTGAAAAGATTAATGGATAGACTTAAGGGATGGAGTTTTTAAGAATACTGCATCCTAACAATATGCATATAGAAAAGCAGATCAATAGAGTCAGCCCTACTTAAGGTAGTACAGAAGGTAGAGTCGACTTTCACAAACAACCACAGCACTAAACAACCCGCTACGAAAATTCAAAGCCAAACCAGTCATTACAGATTGGATCACTGAGCTGGACAGTAAAAGGGTGGTTCAGACAACGGTGAATACTATCGTGAGAGCAAGGCTAGTCAGAGGATGTCCATAAGGTGGTGTCCTATCACCACTTCTATGGAACTATGTAGTAGATAGTCTTCTAAAGAGACTCAATGACCGAAGATACACTACTATCGGTTATGCAGGTGACCTAACATTTCTGATAAGCGGGTGCACGAAAAATGTTCCATAGAGGGTCATTTGCTAACATTTTCAGATTGTAGAAGAATGGTGTGATGAACAGTAACTATCAGTAAATCCGAAAAGGAAACAGACAAACAGAACTCTTCACCAACAAAAGGAAGTTACCGGAACTATAGCTATCAAAATTTTTAAAACCAATTTCTCGCTGTCACTTCAAGTAAAATATGTGAGCGTTAATCTTGACAACAAATAGAACTGAGCAAGTCACATTGAAACACATATAAAAAGAGGTCCTTTTTATATTTAACTTTTAATTGGTTGGATGAGGTAAACAACAAGTTCAGTTCCAGTGAGATCAAGAAGACTAGCCCGCAACCTGATCAGACTGAAAAGGACCTATCCGAACTGGATGTTGTCCCCTAAACAAGTTGCTATTCACAATAGGTGCAACAGCCAGTAGATGCATGGCAGGCAGAAGAAACGCCGCAGCACGTTCTCACAAAATGTACAAGTGTGGCAGATCAACGGGCAGACATCCAACAATCAACGTCACTCCCGAAAACATGTATCTGTCTTGTCTGGTCACGCGGTCCATGGCCTTTTATAGGGCTTCAGTATAGGAGGAGGCCTTGATGACCAACAACGTCATGCTATTATGGTGACCGCAGTGAGTGTTGGCCATCATGATCATAAAGTGTACCGCATAATTTCATATAAATAAAATTAATCCAAATAAAAACCAAGGTTATCCAGATACTCAATTATTGACATTCGTAGTAATGGAATCATCACTGCTCCTTTCTAAAATAATATTAAAATGCATAATAGAATATTGCTATAAATATTTTATCAGGCACTTTCACCAAATACACTGGCTAAATAAAATCGCCATTAATTTTAATACCTCATCTCTAAGTAAAAACTTATATTATCCTCATATCAAAACAAATCTCACAATTCTTTTTTTAATAACGAAGAATACAAAAATAAATCATCCTGAATTTACTTCAAATATTTTTATCTCAGCTGTACCTGTCATGGCACACAGGGGCTGTCTATTGACCAATCCTTAACTGATTTTCGTAAGGAAAAGGCTGGCAATAAAGAATACTTAATACTTTAACTTTAGTTCAAAAATGCCGGGTTAGCTTAAAGCTTTGCGCAATAAGTCGCAGTTATTGTGAACTGATGACATATTCTAGTCAATATGAAATATTTGAATACTTTTAGCAACTCTCTCTGTGTGTTTATCTATCTGTCGATCATTTTGGATGTCTTTCTATATATATAGAGATGAATTGGATCTTTGAAAAGGACATATGCTACTTTTTGTCGCAGTAACCGAAATACACGCAGCCATGGGTAAAGGCTTCCCGAATATAGCCTATTTTAAGCGTAGTAATGACATCCCATGTCGGTTCGATTCGACAGGCTAAGCTAAAATTGAGAAGTATTTGTAATTTTTAGATTAACTTTTCACTAAATGCATAAGAAAAAATATATTTTTAGATTTTTACATGTCTGTCTATACATTTATCCGTCGGTTCTTTCTGACTAAACCCTGGAAAGATTAGACCGGTTTTTACGAGGGTTTCACACCCAGATACCTGATAATATAGGGAGTAACTTAAGTTTATTTTTTGTTTAGACTAGCTACGTCATCGTCATCAACAGCCTTTAATAGTCCATTGTTGCTCATAAGCTTCTCCATAGAAAGCAAGTTTTGCCCTCCAATACCTCCCTGGTCAGATGGATTGGTATAGAGTTTATTTCAAGACTTCCTCTTTTTTGCAATAATTTTGCCCAGCGTACTTCCTTTAGTACCCTCACCACACCAACATCACAAGCTTTACCACGGCATTACCCTGGGTTATTGTTGTAAAGGTATAACAACAAATGTGGATAACAGTGCTTGGCTCAGAAACTAAAATAATATAATTCATCAACATCATCAGCCTTTCGCAGTCCACTGCTGGACATAGGCCTCTACACGCTGGACCTGGCATGGCATAGGCATGTGGGAGAGCCACGCTTCGGCATGGCCGGCTCGACCGGAGTGATACCACGGCCTCACAGAAAACCGGTGCGAAACAGCGCTTGCGCTGTGTTTCATCGAGTGAGTAACGATACCGGAGGCCCATATCCCAATCTCTCCCCCTATCCCCCTCCTCATCCTTCAAAGGCCGGCAACGCACTTGTGATACCTCTGGTGTTACAGGTGTCCATCGGCGGCGGTAATCGTTTACCATCAGGCGATACGTCTGCTCGGTTGCCCCTTATACCATAAAAAATATAAAAAAACAGGCCAGTTGGAGTGACCATATACACAAAACTGCTAGAAGGAGCTGGATGCGAAAAACCGAGGACCGAGCAATTTGAAAGGCCTGGTAATATAATAAGTAGCGTAAAATATGCAAAAATAAATTTGTAACCTAAACCTATAGCGCGGAATTGGGACTACAGACACTTTATTTTTAACTGTTGATTCAATTATTCAGATGTTTCTTTGGCTTGATGACATTGTTTATTTGTATTTCTTTTCATACTTAATGAAATTACTTCGTTTGTGCGAACATTACTTATCCTTTTAATTTTCACTTCGCTTATATCTTTGTTTTAGTTTTCGCCTTGTCACCACCTAGTGAGTATTCTTTACTTTACTAAACTTAACAGTAATTATAGTCTAAGTTAATAGCAAGGATTAAATTATCTATCTAACTAGCTCTATCTAATTAACTGTTTTATTCGAGACTAGCGGACCCGGAGAACTTCGTACCGCCATATTTATTTTCTTTGAAATTTTTTGAATAACCGAAAAACTTATTTGAGTAAACCCTTGTTAACTTTCTGCAGAGCCGCAGTGTATACGACTAAGCAGACTAAGAAAATGTCCAATTAAACCGAAAAAAAGAAATGTCCAATTTGGTGCAGTCGATTGAAAAATATGCGCGTACATATATTTCGGTGATTCATTTTTATTTATCTAGATTCAGCAAACTAACGCTTTAAAATCCTTCGCAATAGAACATTCCTAAATACATTGGATTTAAAACTTAGTCGCCGTTTGTGATCTAGTTAGTGTCGAGCAATCCCATTTACTGGTTTGAAAACTTTTCAGAGCAATTTATTTAGTTTTTAACTATGTTAAATGAACTAATTGATGAAAGCAACGTTTGCTGAAATAAAGCTTTATTTATATATAACTCTTTATTATAAAACGTTGTCATACTAGGCCCTATAAACAGTATACAGTAGTAGCCACAAAAATTCTCGTTCGAACTTATAAAGTAGCTAATTAGAAAGCTATGACATTTATTAAGGTTTATGTTTACTAAACACAAACATGGCCACATTTACCGAAGAACCGATAACCGTTGGGGTAAACGGGTTCTTGAGTGGAGACCGCGTCTCGGCAAACGTAGTGTAGGACGTCCACAGGCCAGGTGGAGTGATGATTTGCGCTAGACGGTTGGCAGGAGCTGGATGCGAGAAGCCATACATCGAACTAAATGGTGTGAAAGTGTAGAGGCCTATGTCCAGCTGTGGACTGCGATAGGCTGATGATGATGATGATGATGATGATGATGTTTACTACATCTAAAAAGTTATTTAGTATGTAGTAGTAGTTGTAGTTGAAAATTATGTGAGTATTGTTTTGTAAAAATCAGAAAAACATTTTTCAATAGCAATAACAGCAGATACCCATCAGATATTGCTATTAAAAAAATATTTTTATAGAAACCATCAACATAGGACATGACAAAAGACTTAAAGTGTGTAGACTATGCACATTGAACTATACTTAATCTTGCCATAAATATTGTTACAAAGAAAATCCATTTTTTATTGAAAGCAACATATAATAATCTGCCAAATATATTGTAGTGTGTTAGTTTTATATATTAATATCAGTCTTCCGTGGCTGCAATGCAGGCCAAGAAATGTTAAGATCAGCTATCAACAGCAGCACGCACACTTTCTATGGGAAAATGTATCACTGCCAATTGTATAGATTGTTTTAGGAACTCCAAATTTTTGGGTGAACTTCCTGTGCGTACAGCCTAAGTATTTGTTTTGATTTTACCACCATATTCATTTTTAAGTTATCAGTTAAGAAATAACCAGTGTGTCTCTAATAGACTGCTCATCTTTTAAGATACGCGAGGTATGATCTTTTGCTTTTTCCTCGCTGGCGCAGTGGTAGTGTTTGCAACTGCTGTCCATGAGGTCTCGGGTTCAAATCCTGGGTCGGACCAACTATTTGTTTGATTGTACACCGTTTTTACAATTTTAAGTGAGTAGATAAAATGATCAACATATAATATAATGTACAAAGTGCGGACTTATTACCAAAAGCAATCTCTTCCAGGCAACCTTAGGATTGATCAAAAAGTATTGGAGAGACTGTAACAGTTGACACACATACATACATATACATACATACACATACACTACTTACCATAATTATTTTAACTATAGCACATATGAAAACGAAAAACCTTCAATCATACCCTCATTCGTGACTGAATCAGTTATGAGCTATAAAATTGTTGTACCAGTGTCTTAAAGCTATTGACTGTTTTGGTTTTTGGGGTGCTTTAGGATTGAAAAAGAGGTTATAAAGGAAAACAAGGATATGAATATTCCAGCGAGAGCGACTCGGAAGCCACTTAAGTAATCGATGGAATTCAAAAACGTAATCATATTAGCGTAGTCAAATACAAATCGTAAGCAAAGATTTTATAGTCGCTCAAGCCAATCCAATTGTGCTTCGTTGAGATTCAGATAGCTGACATCGGCATAGTCGAGAATTGGGAGGAGAAGTGCTTGTACAAGTGCAGCCCTAGTTGCAATCGGAAGACAGTTACGCAGTCTGCGCAAAGACCCGCCAGAAGCAAATATCTTTCGACTGATTTCTTCCATATGTGTACCCCAAGATAAAGTATTATCTACGTAGATCCCATTGAATTGAATTATTATTCATTTTATTTTATTTTCACTGAATATATATGTATTTACAAAAAAAGTATATATACTGTAACAGTATTTTTGGCCAGACTAAGACAACTTTTGCTGTCAACCACAAGATAATGATCAAGTAGTCTCATTGCAGATAGGACTACTCATACAAAACTAGGTGTGATATTTCTTCCTGTTATTTATGATATTTTTACCGAAAAATAAATATAGAAACGTCTACTTTAAAATATTATATCATTTATATGAAAGAATGGTTTTTGTTTTGGGCACAGGTTTTTTCACAAATAACTTCTACATATTTTTGATGTGCTATTATTGCACGTTGTTTTCCTTTTATATATTCTTTGAACTGTGTGAATCCATACTAATATTGAAAATTTTAAAGTAATTCTGTCTGTTAGGGTTTCACAGTTTAATCGCTTAACCAATTTCACTGAAATTTGTCATGGAGATACCTTGATTCTTGAGGAGGACATAGGCTGCTAACCATGATAGTCGACATATGCGAATGAGCTGCAAACAAAAGCTCAAAAAGTTCAAACATCTAAAAATAATATTATGAATTCGGTTCTAAACTGGAAACCTAATTATACTGACTGATTCAGATCAGTAAAACAAGTATCATAAAAAAAAAGAAAAAGGCGGCGAAGCTCGTTTTTACTCTTCAGTATACCTGAATTAGTAGTATTCCTTTCATTAATCGGTTATATATATTCATCTGTTTTAATACAGTTCCAATTTATCTATCTGAATTTTCTTGACCCACACCGCCTCGTCTATGTCTCCTATTTCCCGTAGTAGATGAACACATTTATTTACCATAAAAAGTTTATAGTGAGCCAACCTTAAACGACAAATATATGCTGTCGTAGAGTTTATTTTAGAAGTTTAAAAGGTTAAAATCTTTTATACATTGTTTTAGTAAAACTTTACTTAACAAATTACGCAGTATACACATTAAACGAAGCTCTTCGAAGATAGCCTTCCTCGATAACTGGGCTATGTAAAAAAACCTTGAAATTAATCCAGTCTTTCCTGAGATTATCGCGTTCTAGCTAACGACAAAAGTCATAAGCTTTATAATTTTAGTCTCAGATTATAAAATTAAATATTAGTATCGATTAGTGATTAACACTCGTAACTCGAGTGACCAAAATTAGGTTGAATATGACATTTGAGGCACAGTCACTTCTGCAATATCACTAGTCATTGCATAGAATATCCTTTCGATACGTTTATATTAAAACTCGATGCGTCCAGGAAATTGCTATCATACTTGATCTCAAACTGTCACTGCTTTACGGCTGTGGTTTTATATGGGCGAAGCGGAATAGTTTCCTTGATCAAGTTACAATTGTTTCTCCTTAACATGATTATTCTCTTGGATTTATATTTAGTTTTGACTTGGTAATTTACTCGTAGCGTAGAACGATGTCGTTTCCATTTATTTGTTAGTTTTCTCTTAATATTTACGTTTGTAGAACGCACTAGAATTAGAAGGACAGAGCAGAAAATATTATCCTAAGAATTCACTGTGATTTAGTAAAGGACTATTTTACTTAGAAATTACTATCCTGCGCGGAAGATACGGTGAGTTTATTGAGACTGCTCAGTTAAATAGGAGTATTCTTATAATATTCCAGAAAATAAATATTTTCTAAATTCTATCAGACTTAAGATGACTATCTGTACTATTTTTACTTAAAAAGTAATAGTAAAAAAATGATGGAATATGCATATCTAAGTATAATATCTTATGCTTATAAATCGCTGCGATACCCGCTAGATATATTACAATAACCATACCTTCTAACTCTGTAGCGCATTCGACTTGCATACACCGTCAACAGAATACCAACTTTAACGCTCTGTAAATAAGATTTACTTTATTTAAACGAAACCTATAAATGAGGATGTTCATAACATAGAAAACGTAAGCCCGGCTACAGATCAAAGCATGTTTAGCTTTGTGTTGCATTGTGGAGTGGTGCTATCTCTGAGATGTCATGTTAAGCGGTGCAGCTAGTCGGCATTGGCAATCGATACAGCTTATTAGATATTTTTAGGAATCTAAAATATTCAAGAGTATTTGCACTATCAGGATAGATTGATCTGAAATGTACTAGGAGAGAAGTCATAACATATTGGAAGACTTACTTTGGAAATATAAAGACTAGACAGACAGAAGGTAGCTGAGCCACGCTGATTTCAGGACGAACAGGCCGGCTTGACCGGGGCGGAATTATCTTCGCACAGAGAATCAACGTATAATGGCAGCGTTTGTACTTTTGTGTTTCAGCATTACTAGGCTCCCATAGTGTGTGTGGTCTGCATTTGCCAATGTGTATGGTGATCACCACTCTTGGATTCTGCTTATGCTTTCCATCAGGCAGAGCAGAGTCATTTTGGCAGGGTTATTCATAAAAAAAATTAAGGTCTGGTTTTTTAAGTATTTATTTTTACTCATGTTATTACTGCTATGATATTATTCAGGACTTAAGTTATGTTGTAATATTTCGCCTATAGAATACGATAACTATCTGTTACTTTAAGAATATCCTAGTATCCAGTAAAAAAAATTACACTACGTGATAAGAAATTTCCTTTTAGCAATACTTATTCTATTATTTATTAGCAATACTTATATAATTTGTAATACTTTTATCATGATATTTGGTATACCATCTTTTCTTGTATTAAGTATGGGTAAGTGTATTTTTATGCTGAGTACGTGAATCAAAAATTTTTGTCGCTATTAAGAAAAGTTTTACGAACGGTTAAGTGTTAAATTTGGCATATTTACAGTTTATTTAGAGGAGCGTAAAAAAGTAAAAAACAAAAAAGAGAATTATGGTCCAGGGCAACCACTAGTTATATTAAATATGCATGTAATGATAAAACTTATTAATATTCTCCTTTAATACAGTGCTATTTTAAATAAATATTTTGAAACTTTTTATTTCTTTGCTATCGATTCCTTCCAACCTTCTTATCTAAAACATACTCATCATCACAAACAAGACGAAGACAAAAATGATGTCCACATAAGATAAAGATTTTTTTTCGAAAATTTCAAACTGGATTTGCAAGTATTTTATATAAATCAGGCTTTATTGGCATCGGGAGGGCCATATCATTTTAGTAGATATCTATTCAGAGGCTATGCCAGCCGTACGTGGTTGGAATACCAACTATTGTTTTGCAAGACTTAGTTTGCATTTTTGAAAAAGAAAATCTGTTGACGCGAGATCTTAAAATCTGAAACATAAGGCTCTTTATTGAATGTTGAGATTTTGAATAGGGTTTTGTGGTAGGGTTGGACTTATACAATGTACCGAACACTATCTGTCAAAGCATGATATAAAGTGAGAATAAATCGATGTATTATAGTATTAAATTTAGAATGTTCTTCGATTATGGACGAATGTATATTTAAAGACATACATAAAATAATTAATACATAATGGTTAATAAGATTAAAATAAATAATAAAAGATAATAGTAACTTTAAGAACCTTGCACGTTTAGGAAGGTAGAAAAATTAAGAACGGAGTCTAAACTAAGTGCTAATAATTTAAAATTAAAGTTGAAGGGTCAAGTGCTCGGCGATGTTAATTATACTGATAGCGATGTCCATTTACGCGTTGTAAATGCTTCATAGGTATTTAATTAGATATGAAAATTTTGTGCTGTTAAAAGTATATCTCGCCAACGAGCGGTGTAGCTTGGCGAGCAATTTGTTTAGGAATATATATTTTTTAAATTTGATGAATAAAAGACTTAAAAAAATGTCTTAGATCTCAAACTTGGCATTACTGGTAAAGAGACTGCTGATAAACATATTTCTCAATACATACATTTAGTAGATAAAATACAACCAGACAGAAGCGATGATCTTGTTCATCACACAATTGTTTGTCTCCAGTTCTCTCAGAATCTGTATATCAGGTGTCAGAACCAATGATATCGAAAAAATAAACGTGTAAAAAAATTGGACTACCAGTGGAATAATTTTAAAATACAACACCCAGCCAGCATTTTAAATAAAATCTTAAGGTCAAGCTAGTTCAAAGTATAAGTAGACTAAGCATCTGAAAGTTCGGTCTAAATTGATCAGGCCGTTCCAGAGATAAACCGGAGCAAATAAGTAGACAAACAGGCAAACAAAAATATGAAATATATTTTTTATGAAAGTACCGTAAAAAAAGGTTTTATATAGAGAGATTTTTTGCTGCCGTAACATAGATAAATATAAAGATTTTCCAACAAATAACATTTGGTAATAACGTTTTGGACAATAGTCTAAAGCCTGTTATTGTTACCCATCAACGATAACGATATCCTATAACGGTTGGAAGTTTTCCAAAACCATTACCTATTCTTTGCAATACCGTGATTGTAGCATCTATGTTTAAAAAAACTATAAGTTTTACTTAACTTATAGTAACAACACACAGTCAATTACAACTATAAAATAAATCTAATTCCACCACACAGAGTACACTACAGTACAGAGCATACTAGCCTTCGATTCCTATCGAATCAAGTTTCCTAATGCTTTATAAATGATTAATTACACTAAAAAATAAATAAATGTTTGAAATTCGAGTGCCGTTAGCGAAAACCTTACCCCACCGAAATTCATTGAAACCAAATTGATATTAAATAAACTTGATATTATTCACTTCATGGCCTTTATTCGATATGAAACCAAAAATTCTATTATAACCTAGATTGGTGGTCAATATATTATACTTGGATATCATTTCCATATCGGATTCTATTGGAGGTTCAATATGCATAACAATACAATTTAGTGTACCAATAAAGCTCATCCGAATATCAAAGGCGGATAGTGCTTTACAAAAATTTACAACGCGCTTAAAATTTTACTGCAGCTCATTTGTTTTTGTGCCAAAAATACTCCCTCGGGAGCATAACCACAATGTATGATGGGAGATGAACACAAATTTTATTTAACCTTTTAAAAGATCTAATGAAGATATTTTCTGAGTAACCTAAGAGACCAGGAGGAATACTTTGGGATATTGGGATAAACATGATGAAATTCGTTTTAGGAGGGCTCTGAAAATATCGGGGTTGTCGACAAACTTGATTATTTATTTTAGTATATTTGATTGAATCATAACATACACCACCAGCGTACGTTAAAACAACTTCTCGTGTAATGAAATCAAAGTTTATAATGTTAATAACCCCAAATAATAAGTTGATAACTTTCTTATTTTTCCTAAGTTGTTTTCTTCTCGATGCTAAGTCAATTTATCATAATTGATCGAATCGATAAATTGTTAAATGGTTGAACAGTATTCATTATTGCAATAACTCAAGGGACCGCAGGTAGACGCATTCTTTTAAATGATAACTGACAGACTCATTGCTTTGTTTGAAGAAACGGAATATGAAAA
Source organism: Hyphantria cunea (assembly GCA_003709505.1). Taxonomy (NCBI): domain Eukaryota; kingdom Metazoa; phylum Arthropoda; class Insecta; order Lepidoptera; family Erebidae; genus Hyphantria; species Hyphantria cunea. The sequence continues at coordinate 76,984 of PKRV01000346.1, forward strand.
GAAAAATGTTTCTTTGTTCTTTCATTTTGAAAAATACAAAATTGATAAACATCTTCAATTATCGCCACCATATTGCATTGTTTAATTTAATAACTTAAACAATTTTGAGGAGTTCAAAAACAATAATGTAAATATTATTTTTTAAAAGCTACTCAAAGTTTGCGTATATGTGCATCTCAAAACGAAATAAATAAGGTTTGCAAAGGAAACCGCATTCATAACAGTAAATGGTCCGTTTAAAAAGGAATACATTAAGAACTTTATCGTCTGGAAACGATTTTACGCGTTGATGTTCTACTTCTTTGATATATTGTAAGTATTTACCAAAAATTATAATAATTATGTTAATTTTATTTGATTTGACATCTGTTTTTGTCATACCAGGCTTTTTAATACAGTGTTTATCTTAGTTAAACCAGATTTTTCCTTATTTTTCTGCGGTCATCAAATGAGGTTATTTTCTTAATTATTAGAAGTGAAAATAACTTCTCTGTTAATATTTTGCTCGCAGATCGCTGCTGATCTTGGTGTCCAAGAGAAGGTGCAGAAGCGTGAGATGATCTGGTGTACTTGTGAGTATATGGGGAGGGTTAGTCCTATTAAGAAACTTACGTGTAAAGTCAAAATATTAAAAGCTGACTTTATAGTTCATGAAATAGAAATTATTCTACTTAAAGGGGCTCTATTCAATTACCACAAGAAATTTTCCTGTTGGATGATACCTATTTATGTCTTCCAGTCCTTTATTATTCCTAAAATCATTTGGGGTCAGCCGCTAGACCAACCGATTTACACTAAATATTAGTTTTTAACGAAGTGACTGTCATGGGACCCCAGCAATCTTAAGGGCAAACGGAATTCAACGATGGACTAGTTGTCAGCATATTTAAGGGCACTGACATAATTACAACTAGAATCGACAAACTTTCACATGCCGGACTGTTAAATGATGCCTATCGTGAAGAAACGGTTCCTTGTAAATAATATATTTCATCAAACTATATTTGTAAGTCGATGAACACACAGAATAAGAAAGTAAAAAAGAAGAGAGAAGTGAGATTGAAGTCTAAATATTTAATCTTACACACTTGCGATCTGTTTTCTTTGAAAGTATATTTATTAAGATTAATTTTTCTTCAATATAGGGTAACCATTTTTTTTAAATATCCTAAGATAACTATAGGCTACGATGTTGTTGACTTGAACTAAACGCAATATGTATATTTTAATATTATCTATTGGTTTCCTATTCAACATTGTAAATTTAAAGGTCTTTAGAAGTATGATATAAAAAGTAAAGTTGAAGTTAATGTCATCTAAATAAGAAAATATGTAAGAAAGAATAATAAAAAATCACGTACATAAGGATAAGTTTGTGTCAGTTCTATATACCCATTGTCAGTTGTTCAAACAAAAGTTACTAATGTCAATAATTTTAAACTCAGTGCCCTGTCCTTACTAGATCTCCAACCCCGCAATGCCTAGGACATTAAGTGCGCCGATGGACATAAGTGCATAACATTGAAAATAAATAGGTTACATATATTTACTATCCATTTTTGGGTATTTTAACTTAATAAACAGGTATTAAATAATATAATTCGATGTAGATTCAGCCTGTTTCAGTTAAGTACTGCATAAAGGCCTCTCACATTGCACGCCATTTTAATAAATGATCAATAAAAACACTAATTAATACAATATTAAGTAAACACGCAATCTACTGTCATCCGACAAGATCCCAAACAAATACAGAGACATAAAGACACGTCCTCACCCTACAAAATAACATACTCATTGAGACCACATGTTCAAGTTTCTTTTTTCAATTTTTTCTTTGTAGATTTTTTGCAACGAACTCCGAAAGAGCTCACACGTGTCAAGATTATAATTTTAAAAGGATTTATAACTCCCTCGGCTAACTATTTTTTTTCGAGATCAGACACAGTTTTTGTGAAACAGCTCAGTCTGTTTTTCGAAAATATGTCCGCCTCTTTAGTTCTAAAAATTTATGGTCTCATTAATATTATTAACCCTTTACATCATAGTAGAAATACATATTTAAAATTTATTTATTTGGCTTTTGTGTACAAACAGGTTCAAAGGTGATTGTTAAGTCCAGCTTTGACATTTTATCATAGATGAAGTGAGAGGGATCTCGAGATGAAAGGCTTTTTGCATTAGATGAGTATTGAGTAAGCAAGGTAAACCTACCGAGTCATATAAGAATGCTTAAGATTTTAGATAAACGGGAACCACTTAAATAATCATGGTCTTCAAATAAATTAAAGTTAAATCCGCGTACTCTAGCTTTATCTAAATCTTAATCACTCACTATATAAGGCTTCCCAATATTCTAAATTATATATATATATATATATATATATATATATATATATATATATATATATATATATATATATATATATATATATA
>PKRV01000346.1:79684-114831 GCA_003709505.1 Hyphantria cunea
AATTTAGAATATTGGGAAGCCTTATATAGTGAGTGATTAAGATTTCGTTATTTTTAAGATTTATCGTTAGAAAGAAGTACGTTTGCAAACAGGAGCTATTTTCGGTGACTCGTCGACGTTTCTGTAGAGGTCTTGTTTTTTGAATATTCACAACTAAGTTGCTTTTTGAACGTCTCTATAAGTTTATTTAGTTTTTTTAACCAATTTAACTAGCATTAGCTATAAGATATATAACTAATTATAGTAATTAAAGTCATAATTTTGTGATGCCTTACTGGATATTTTGTTGAGATATTAGAATGGAATAAGAAGAAAAATGAAAAAATCACAAGATATTTAACATTAATTTCAACCATATAAAAACCATATGTAACCAATATGTTTCTATAAAAAAATATGTGCCAAGAAGTGAGTGGATCACACACACATACACACACGCAAGAACACAGGCACGCACGCATGCACGCAAGCACACACGCACGCACGCACGTACGCACTCACGCACTCACTCACGCACGCACGCACACACATAGACACACACATAAAACTAGGACGAGTCTGTGTTTGTTAACCTAATAAGACCTAAGTAGAATCATTCTACATAGGTCTACCTAATGATAGTGTTGCAATATGCATTCAAAAGCAAAGGAAATAAGGTTCATAGGGCAATTTAAATTTTTCATCCTCGTCAAAAGTCGTCCACTATCGTACTGAATTATTCAACGAAACTTTAATTGAGGGGGGTTGGGTGGTGTCAATAGTGTTGCCAGAGTGCAGAGAGCAATTTTTTGCTTTAAAACAAGAATAAAAATAAATTATTGCAATATACTTTGTTAAAAACCTTTTATTTTTACCATTTTTTTTTGCAGAATTTCTCTATAATTGATGTCGTTTATATCTCATTCGGGATTTGACATTTTATATTGATTATATGATTGACTATTTAAAAACCACTCTTATTTTGTTATTGAAGGGTCAGCTGTGAGATCTTTTTTTAGTTCATATACAGAACTATGGACACGGCGTGATCTCGCACGGATGTATTTGAAATTCTAGTATTTCCTCCACTATAATATGTATATATTAAGCACAAAAAACTTCCTCTTGACTTACCCTATCTATTACTAAGAACTGCTTTAAAATCCGTTCAATAGTGGAAAAACAAACAGCGGAAGCGAACTCATTTTATACTATCTAAAGAATTACTATAAATAAATATATGATAAAAATGTCCAATGTGTCAAAAATTAAGCTCAACAACAATTATAAAAGTACAATTTTTTCCTTTAATGGCAACCCAGAGAGGTACGATTTAATTTATTTTTATACGGTAGATGGGCTCAAAGAGAGCTTTATTGGAGTTTTTACTAAAATCAGTTCTAGAAGGTAGGTTATATTATTCAAGTGCGATATTTTTTGAATTTATTATTCATAGAAAATCTAGATTAAAAATATAAGTAATTGATTAAAATATATCGTAAAATTGGTCTCAGGAGGTGGTTCAATGTTTACACAAGGAGACACCTTTCAATTTGAGACATTAAATGCGTTTAATGTCATAGTATATTTATCCCTAGTTTTCTTAATAAATCAGTTATTTAAAATAAAATTATGACTAAATAAGGTGAAAAAGCTAATTGATATTCTATTTTAAGTTAATACGAACGTTCTAAATATTCAGTACTATTAAATACGTATAATACAACGACCAATTCTGCCTTAAGTAAAACTTCCCTTAAAACATATTTCCAAATGTTTATAATTTATATTAATAATATTTTTTCAAGATCGTCATCTCTCGAAAGTGGTTTATTGTAAGAAACGTTCCCATAAATTTTTAACTTCTTCATAATACACTTTTCTTTGATTTCTTACTTTCAACAGAGATTTTGAGGTTTTTTTCTTTATTGTTTGTGAATTTCTTTATTGTTCACAAACAATAAAGAATTTTTATTTATTTTAAGGTCTTTGAACTGCTTATCTTTTTGATTAACATGTAGTTCATATTTTTTTAAGAAATTTCTATCAATATCTATGGCTGATAATGCTATGTTGGAGACATAACGACATGACCGAAAATATCTTGTCTTCTAAAATTTTTGAACTTCTACAAATATATTTTCCAGCTTCTTCCTCTCTATACGAATATGCAGGAAAATTGGGGAAGTTTGAGAAATTAATTTTGGATAAATTAATCGGGAAAAATCTGAGAACATGTTTGAAACTGTATGAGTGAACATAGAAATATTAATTTTCAGGCATTTTCAAACTTTCCGGAACCTATCCAATTAAAATTTATAATAATGTATTACGGGAATCAATACAGCCATGATAGGTTTAAGCGCAAACTTTGAATTTAATTTTCATGAACTGAATTCTTATTTAATAATTATGAACTTAATATTTAAAATTGATAAATTTCATTTTTATGCAAAAAGTAGACCAAATTTTATGTGGAGTAACGGGAACGTGCTACAGGAAATACAAGAAACGCAGGACATCTGGTTTCAGCAACATTCCTCGTCGTACCAGAGAGGAGCCGCCAGAGTGTCTTTTCGCGATACAAAACAATCTATAATTTTTCGTGGGTGAAATCTTCATACATACACATTTTAAACTCACATACAAAAGCAATTACCTGTCACTAAGATCTTAAATAAAAAATTAAAATACAACATTTAAAATTTCGCACACACATAAACACATTCAATAATAAAACAGTGTAATACATGGGCCCATTTGGGCATACATTTACAGAAAGGAATGCCTACATCTGTTTATTCCCTACCTTGTTGCTCTATGGGTTTCAGACGCAATTGGTAAATATTTAAAACAGGTAGATAATGGCTAAATAGTAATAAATAAATAAATATTTCGGACATCTTACACATAAAACTATCTAGTCCCAAGCTTGCTTAGCTTGGGCTTGTGTTATGATTATTATAAAACTAATATAAATATAATTTTTTTTTGGAAATACTTACATATTATATATAGATATTATATATATGGAAAACACCAAAACTCCGAAACAAATATTTATAGATCAGACAAACATTTGGTCCGACCGGGGAATCGAACCTCAAGCATAGCAGTCGTATACGCCAACAAGGCAGTCTAACTTTATTAAGATTTACCTGAAGTTATGGCACCATACGCCATAGTACATAGGCACGTAAAGTTAGATATCCGTTACGGGGACATACTCCGAACTGTTTTCAAACTTTCTCTGCTACAAACTTGGACGTGCTTGCTTGGCCTACATTCTGTCTCCTTACTGTCATATAAGGCCATGAAAATAACGGGTAAAATATTAAAAATAACATTGAATTCAATGCGTCAGTCATGATAAACAAATTTTTTATTAAATTTATTTTCATTCCATGTAAGCCAAAGTAGCAGAAGTTACCAAACCTTGCAAACCACCTTATACAACAGCCTCATATAGGTCTATTTATTTATTGCCAATAATATCTAAGTTATTTAAAAATTATTAAAAAAGTTGAAACCAATAGTAGAATCAAAGCATCTAATATCCGACTATCAGTTTGGCTTTTTAGGAAAACAATCTACCATAGACCATGTTCAAAGAATTACCCATCATAGAAAAAATTTTGAATAAAAGAAAGAGTGTTCCACAGTCTTTCTAGACGTAGCACAAGCTTTTGATAAAGTATGGCATGATGGACTTGTGCACAACTTAAGAAAATTGCTACCAAAACCTTTTGCGAAAATCTTAAAGTTCTAGATATCGGATAGAATATTTAGAGTATGAGAAGGACCTGCATATTCTAATTTGACACCTATTAAAGCCAGGGTACCACAAGGAATTGTTCTAGGCCCAGTCCTGTACCTGTTATACACTTCGGATATCTCCAAAATTAGATGAAAATATCATTGCAACCTTTGCAGATGACAATGCTATTAGGCTCATTGGGTCTACACAAGAAAGCAGTAGATAAACTTCATGTAGCAGTGAACACCATATGTGATTGGACGAGTAAATGGTGAATAAAATTAAACTTTACAAATAAAGCTCTTAACTATCACCTGGTAAACATAAATAGTTATATAATACCCTATGTCAATAATGCCAAATCTTTGGGAACGACACTAGACGCCAAGCTTCGCTGGAAAGCCCATGTCAAAAAGAAACACGACGAGTTGAATCGCTTCGCTACAAAAAAATGTACTGACTTTTGGGTAAACTCTCAACAGTGTTTTTCATAAGGATACTAATTTTTCACCGTGGGAGAGCCACGCTTCGGCATGAATGGGCCGGCTCGACCAGAGTGATACCACGGCCTCACAGAAAACCGGTGTGAAACAGCGCTTACGCTGTGTTTCATCGAGTGATTGAAGATACCGGAGGCCCATACCCCAATCCAACGCCCCCTATCCCCCTCACCATCCCCCTTCTCCCCAGGCTGTCATAGTGTGGGTCACCATACTGCATTGTTCTTTTTCGCATTGAGGATGGTGACCACCACTCTTGAATTCTGCTCATGCTTTCCAGCAGGCAATACAGAGTCAATTTTGGCAGCATAAATATAAAAAAAAAGAAGTGTCCGTACACATATGACTGTGTCCTTATTGTATCTAGTTAAGGGGATGTACCAAAAACAATCCAATACACTGATGATACGTTTCAAAATAAAGTTCTCAGCGGTATAAATCTTGTATGTATGTAGATTAACTTTTATGTATTACTTGTTTTTGATATATTGCCAGATCTGTATATTTTGATACATATTTTCTTACAAAATGCACCTACATCTTGTCTTCTCTGCATCACCCGATGGTTGACTGGTAGAGAATGCCTTAGGCATTAAGTCCGCCAATGCACCTAAAGTGCATGATGTATTAAATAAATAAATAAATAAATAAATGCACTCTGGTACATTCGAATGAGCGACCTCCATCTGGCCCTAAAGTAAAATTTTTCGCAGACATAACATCGAAGTATGCCGAAGCTCATGAACGCCGTCTTCATCATCACGTGAACTTTGAGGCTATCTTGACACTAGTGACGTTACAAAGAGACTTAAAATTAATAAACCCTTTGAGTGAGTTAAGTGACAGTGCAAAGTGAACAAAATACTACCATTATAGTGCAGTGTATTTTAAGAACACCCAACAGAGTGTCCTAAATTAATTAGCAAAAAAAAAAAGAAAAGTGTTAATGGACACAACCTTATTATTGTTTTGTTTTATTAATTTAGGTCAAAGTAAAATTACTCATTAGTCAGTAGACTAGATCGTAATAACAATGTTATACTTGTATTAGTCTGGTATTTACAGATGTTATTTAAATAGGATAGGTATAAAATTAAAAAATCATAAAAGTATTCTATTAGTCTATCTGACTTTTATAGTACAGCGCTGTTTAATTCGAAGTAGGGTTACATTCTGTGTCAGATATTCCGAAATATTGTTTTTACAATATAATTTTGTTTGTCTATCTATCCTATCGAGAAATAAACACTTTCCGAATTCTCAGAATCCACTTTCTATGAAGTCAAGAACAACTCAGGCATCCTTGATGCACGTAAATATCCCGTTACTTTTATATCTATCTATTTCAAGAACACTTAGTTTTATGGCCCAACATTTAAAAATATGACCACCTACGAAATTTTCGAGTTTAGTGATGTACAATATTTTACTTCAGAAAGTGCATTTCGTAAAGTCGACTCGACATGCATCAATATGAACATCATATTTCTAAATCTAAATTAATTAATAATTAAGACATTTATAGTAAGACTTGCTCGCCCGCGCTACTTCGTATGTGTCTATCAAAAGGTCAACATTTTCCCCATTCTTTTTTACTGCTATTGTGCAAGTGGAACTAAGATATGAGCATTTATCAATACTCTTATTACCCCTTTAAGGTATGTATTTTTGTATTATGTTTACGATCCATTGTTAACCATACAAAACATATTTTCAGATCAATGGTTGTTTTTGTTATTTAAATAGTTTATTTTTGCTTATTTTTTATGGTAATGTTCAGACAGATCATACATTTTACAAAGAGCGTGATAGTTGAAAGTTAAGTATTTTTATTAGTTTCCTCCTTAGGTAAGCCTGTATCGATAAATAATTGTGTTTTTAAATAGTGATTGTTATATTATTATGAAAAACATCTTATTTGAAGGTTTATACTAATTTTTACACATAGTTATTGATAATAGCGGCTAACAATTTTATTATTTACGCTTAAAGATTTCTTGTGTCCTACACACGTATTTAGAGCTCTTTATTATAATCTACATAGCATAGAGTATTTCCAGTGTGATAATTACCACATACAACTCGAAGTAATCTCACTTAGGAACTTCTTGCAGTGCAACCAATGTCCTTGGGAATCCGATCACAGGTATTGAAATACTTGTGACATAGATTTTAGTGTCGAAACTTGCATACTTCGAGCCTGCACATGAGCCAGTACTATAGAACCAAGGCCTCGCATTAAGCCTGTGCTTTTCACAGTTTGCCCCCTTCATAATAGGGTACCACTAATCCTATTATAGAGGGGGAGAACTGGTCTTGGTCACAATAATTATACGTAATTTTTATCACATGTCAGAGCGATAATTTTGTTTGAAAAATGTACTTAAAAGTAACTTATGACGTTCCTATTGTAGATTACATAAATAAGCAAAAATTCAAGTTTTAGTTGATTTTTTAAATTAGTAGTAGTTCTGAAAAAAATTGAAAAAATTATAGAGTAATTTTTGAGAAATTTGTGATACTTGTATAAATGAATCGCACATTTTTTATTAATTTATGATATTAATTCTTATGTATTAATAAATTTAACAGTTTATAGGCAAATGAATTCTAATGGATTAAAATATCGAAATCATGTTGAGAAATAAGATCGAATGGAACGGTAAAGTTAAAAAATACGATTACGAACTTATTGCTAACTTATTATTAACTTATGGCAGTGACATAAACACATCGATGTAGGGAAGAGAGTATTTTTGGAACGATATAGGTAACTTTATCCTGTAAAAGTACTCTTTGAGAATCAATTGCTATCATGTGGTGAATTATCTACACAAAAGTTTCTACGAAATACCTTTTATCTGTTTATTCAACAAAAATAAACATCGAATATATATTTTTGAGTACATAAAGACAGAAAGGCAAGCAACAAATCATCTAATGTTGCAACATAGAATCTTAATGTTGGACAATGGAACTATTATAATGGTATTCATAATGGTATACTATCAGAATAACCGTTCTCGGTAAGTTTTCTAAAGAGAAATCCTAGCTAGATCGATTTATCACCCCCGAAACACTCTGGATACTAAATTTTATGGATACCGTTTAAGCCGTTAATGCGTTAGCCGTGAACCAGACACTTCATTTAGTTTGTATAGTTTCAATTTTCCGAATAAAAACTTTTATGTTTAATCTGTGAATTCTGTGGAGCGTGTAGCTATAGTGAACTGATACACCATAAAAATATGTCGGTTTTGTTAAGATAAAGAAGTGAGAAGTATATTGTGATTTGAATATATAATTAATAGTATATAATAAGAACTGGTGAAGCAATAACTTTAAATGTTTTTTTCCGTTTTCAGGTAAAATGTGTGAATAATTAATGTTGGGGAATGTTTTGTTAAAATCTTAAAACTGGTAAGTATTAAAAATAAAACTCCTCTCTTTTCAGAGCAACTCAATTCTGGTTAAAATTTTACCGTTCACTATTCTATTCTATTCTATTTTTGCATCATAATATTCCAGATGATGAGTCCATAGTAGGGTATATCTTATCAACGTGCATACAACCGACTTGGCATGCAAATTCTCTTCTCTTATTGCCGCCCTGTTGTCTTGTTCAGCAGTTAATTATCTTTTAGAATTGTTTAGTACACTGTGTATCATGACACACATGCAAGATTTCCTCTAACAAGTTAAAGATGTCTGTGTTTATATTTGCTTTCTAACAAAATTATGTAAACGGTTTTGTTATACAATAAGCAATTTAATGTGCTAATCTGATAAATATAGTTAATTATGTTTCTAAATTCTTACATAATATATCTTTATTTACACTCGTCAAAAAATTATTCGTCGGTGGTGGCAATTGAATTCACTGGATGGATAGAATCAAATGGATTAGGATTCAGGGTTTTTTTTCATGTATGGGTCAGCCAAAATTACTATATTCTGCCTGATGGAAAGCATAGGCAGAATCCAAAAGTGGTGGTCAACATAATCATTGCGAATGCAGACAATGCAATAATGCAACATGGTGACCCACAACATGGCAGCCTAGTGAAGCTACTGCATCATTGGACCTCCGGTCTCGCCATCTCCATCGAAACACGACAGTATGAACGCTGTCATTTTATGTCTATCGTTGTCGAGCAGGCCCGTTCGTGCTGAAATTAGTGTGGCTCTACTACCTGTATGATTGTTCTAGTAATGTGAAGATCAGTATGGTCTACTAATCCCTAGAACAATTAACCAAAACTCGGAACAGACGACTAGCGCACGTGGTTTTTCCTGTTATAGTGTCCATGGGCGGTGGTAATCGCTTTCCATCAGGCGATACGTTTGCTCGTTTGCACCAGTTCCATAAAAAATATAAATAACGATATGTTACTCATACCATGGCTTAGCAAAAAAACAGTGTTAAACAATGTCGAAACTCTATTCATTAAGTGTTAATTTACGCGGTCAATGGCGGGCTGCGCACTTACACCTCTTGGATTGCCTGTATACAGAGGCAGCTGTAGTTAATTATCAGGTCTGTCGCATTTGCCCCATGGTTTAAAAACCCTTATACCAGTATATACAAATTCAAAACAAATTCTAAGTAAGAGCAATACGTTAAAACAATATATATCATGTGCCCGAAGGTCATAGAACGTCACGTACTGATAAGTGGCCTACCATTGTCCTATACAAGTTAAATAAACTTGAAGAAGGCTGAAGGCCTTGAAGATTGATTACGCTATTGGTGGTTATAATATATTACTGTTTTGGGACAGTCCAATACGTAGCTCAAATGAATATAGATGTGGCACAAGCATGCTTTGCTGTTGAGATGATTAATATTAGTTGTAAGGTAATGATTATTTACTTAAACCTTTTGTCTAATCATTGTCATAAGTTTCGAGTTAGTTATTATAGAGCAGAAAACGAAAAGTTTATCACAAAAAGAGCAGCAACATAGACTGATATTTCTATTTTTTAGTTGTTAGAGGTGATTCGAAAAGCAATATTTGATATCTGCTATATTGGACAGTAATGAATTTAAAAAAAATGAATGGTTGTATTAAAAATCCGGAATAAAATTACAATAAATTAAACAATTCTAGGCAAAACCACATCTAGTCTAAATCCTGGTCGCTGTATTCCCAAGATCTGTATGCATTGGCTCACCAACCCTATTTGTTCGGTCCGTGCAGATCGCCATATCTCACGTTGACACGCGATTGATCAAATACTACCTACTTGTAGACTATGTTACTCTGGTACTTTTGATGGATATCTTGGACGACAGGTTTTATTAATGATTTTGTTGTATCTATTTCTAGAGTTTCAAGGCGAATGGGAAATTAGATTAGAGCCCCAATAACTAGATAGTTATTTTTATCTTTATAATCAACAGTGTAATTATAAAGATAAAAAGCCTTCAATTTGGCCTTCAATCTCCCACGAGCCAAGCAGTTAGCCTGCTCAACTCTCTGACTGCTCAGTACCCGGATAATGACTTATTCCATACCAATTTGAGCACATTTTTAAAATTTTGTGTATTTTTTCTTAGTGGTAGGTAATATTAGTATGTAATAGACATTAATTCCTGTTTTTAATATTATTTATGATTGTGCTGGCTCCTTGTATGTGTTGGGCAAACTGTGAGTGCGGTGAGCAGCTGATTTAATAAATAAATAATTAAAAACAAAGCAGTTAAATTATTATATTGTACGGTGGTTAGGAGTGAAATCATATTGACATGCGCTGGCTACGTTCCGAATTCGCACGGTACCTAATATGCAGTTACGTAGGTATATTTATGGACGCTCCAGATTATTTTGACTCTCACCATAGGATCTTTCGTTAACTATTTCCTAATACAATTCAGTGGCATGAATTTTATATCTACATCATTAACTCTGAACGAAAAAGCCTTATTGAAAAATTAGTAGCTACTAATTTATTAAATTCGCTGTTTAATCTTTTATATAAATAAATAAAATTGAAGTGACTATGTAATTTCATATTCTCAGCTTGTCACTTAATTGATATGGAAATATATAAGGTATTCAAATAAAAAAAAATGAGAATGATTTTTGTCTGTCGGTCTGCCTTTGTGTTCGTTCCGGCTGTGTTCTGTTCTGAAACGGGGTGACCAAAGTCCCAGGGTAAGACGCTGTCACGCCTCACACCGCTCTACACAATAGGAGGCAGAAAATTACCTGCCTTAGACGACACCCTTCGGCCGCACCGGGGTGAGACCTCTCCTGGATCGTTTGCAGTGGTCGAATTACCATAAGATGTGACCGCAGCGACAATCGCTGATAACACCAAGGAGCTCCAGACAGTGCAACAATGCAGCTTGGTGTAGGTTACCATGCTGCAGAGGCCAGCCACGAGGAGGTGACGTTACGCGTGTGCCGTACGTCGCCTAAATAGAGAGCTTTTAACAGCAGATGGTGCCTGCTTCAGTGCGGGCAGATGCTGGGAGGGGTCCGAATGGCCTAAGAAAGCGATTCTCGGATCCCTCCCGTCCCAGGTGCAGGTGCAGTTTGGATTCTGCTTATATCCTTTTCATCAGGCAGAGCATATTTCCTTTGGCAGGTCCTTAAAAAATTAGCCCAGCAAAACAATCACGTTTGTTGCATGGGAGCCTCCATAAATATTTATTTTATTCTGTTTATTAATATCTATTGTTATAGCGGCAACAAAGATACAACATCTCTGAAATTGTTGAATTCTGACTACCATGGTTCATAAGATACAGATGGACAGCTAAGTCTTAATAAAAGGTCCCGGTGTAGCCATTGAACCCTAAATAAAATTGTTCATAATTTTCCTTTTGTTGCAAAAACAATACATCTTATTTAGAGAGGCTTAGAGAAGCAATCTTGTAACGACTTAAAAAATGTAAGGTAATTTATACTGGTTTAAATTAATTTATCTTCATATTATTTATTACACGTTTACATTTCTCTTCTATAATATATCTAAATTTTTGTTGTTGCTCCCAACGTTTGATGTTGGGAAGTTGTATACGTACTGATTGGCGCGATAACTTCTATACCGCGATTCAGGATTAGCAGTTTAGATTAGTACTCTCTGTAGTTTGTGACATTGCAATTCTATCTATTTTCTTCGGTAGACGGCGCTGTGGTATATTTCTGTTGTGCTGAGAGTGAAGTGGCCACACGTATTTAACAGTAGTGCAAAATTAATGTTAATTTCTGAAACTTTCTGTCCTGTCCCCAATACAATTAATAATAATCACTTTATTGTACACCAGGTTATTTACAAAGGTAACACAAAACTTGGACATACAATTGGTGGCCTTATCGCCCAAAGACAATCTCTTACAGACAACCGTCAACAACCGAGTTGACAAAACATTATAAATCTTAATGCTTAGGCAAGTAAAGTTAAAATAACAAAAGCATATACCGTATCACCTTTTCAGAAACGCCAGATAGTTTAATTTTCTATTCGATAGCAAGCACATTACGTATGAAGTACTGGATATCGTGCCAACAAATATACGTGGCCAATGCATACAAAATGCACAAACATCGTAAATATACCGGTTTACGAGTTTTGGGACTTACGCTTTTTAAATTATAATATGATATTCTCTGAATACATTCATCGTGTATTCAAAATAAACTTTAAACACATAACCTGTTGGGAATTTTATATTCAGCGCCTTTTTACCCGACTGCGAAATATGGAGGGTTATATTTTTCGAGTATGTGTATGACATGTATGTATGAGTGCATATATCTTTGGCGCGTGCTAGAGCGGTGTCAATAGATTCATCTTAGTTGTAAGAGTGACAGTGGGTAAATTAAAATTAAAAAATAAAAGAATCTGAATTTAATAAATATGGCAATATTTACGCTGTCGGTTTTATAAAATAATTGTTACATGTAATATATATTTTTATCCATTCTTAAACGTAAATACTGTAGGTGAGTCAGTTGCAAGAACAAACGAGTAATATCTAACGAGTAATAAACGAGTAATAGTATACCTATATTCTTAATTCTAAATATTTCTTCCTCTGCTTCAAGAAACCATAATAAAGTAGGTCAGGATTATTATCATTAGTATCAGTACCTTATCTTTTATAGCGATATGCTCCAAATTCTAGACAATTACAGAATTTTTAGGAATTGAGTGGACTAGCACTGGTTTGTGCACTTTTATCTTCTTCGTCATCGATTCTTCGCTAGATAACACCGAAATAAATTTATATCTTATAAATTTAGTTCTGTTCTGCCAACAAACTATAGAGCAAATAGTAAAAAAAAACTAATATAAAAACTGTAATTTTATTGTATTTTGTATTATCCTAAGAACGTGAAATTTTTATAAGTATCTCTATTATAAAACCAAGCTTTAAAGGAAAGTATAAAGTGTAAAAGAACTGTAGATTTCTTTTCTCATTTTAAAAATGATATATAATTTAATATTATTGCAGTTTATCGTCAACGTAGTGCAGTTAGACGTTTGAACGTTCAAAGTTCATTACATTGTAAGAAACAATTTTATCGGTTCACAATAAAAGTGAAGTTAAGATACAATAAATTCGATCAGAAACCTATGAAAAGTTTGAAGTGCAAGTTATAGAATACAAAATGTGTGGTTTATACAGAGTCATATGTAAGCATCAACATAAATGATTCTTATTGACTGTTCATTCGATTTGTATTCATTTTCAAGTTGAATGAAGAAACTAACGTCTGAGGGTGATACGTGAGGTCATCTGTCACAATAGCAGAAACAGGCCGGTGTAGCAGTTCAAGCGTTACGGGACATCGAGGTTCCCACAAACGAGAGGGCCATCTACCAGCCGTAGGTGGCCTAAGGTACGTCGAGATACCAAGAATTTCCTGTTCAGAGTGCATCTGGTTCCCGCCTACTAATACTAGAGACGTCGTGCGGTTTTTGATTGGTTTGAGTCTGATATAATCGCCAGTGGTTGGTTTTCCGCACAGAACATATGGATGAATGAAGAAAAGAGGTAAGTTTAGAACTAAAGAAAATCTATAGCTATGATATTCTTTATGATACAAGTCTTTAAGGACGGGACTGCGTATCCATAAGTTCATTCCTTAAATTGGATCTTAACTGACATTGGATTCACAATAAAAAATGTGAACCTTATATATACATGTTGAAAGCACATTCAACATGTATATATAAGGTTTGTCATTATTGAAACATAAAAATTATATACAATATATTTTACAATAATATCAAAGTTATACTAGCATATCATGTGTGAGAGAAGTCTATATTATTTTGACCCTCATTTATGTCAATAAAGAACATTATTGTAATTGTAAAAATGTAATATTTTATTGCCATCTATGGCCTAGACGTGTTTTTACTTTAGAAAAGCTTTTAAAACTTATACATGAGAAGTACTTTGTGATTTAAACTTTGGGTCTCTCTATAACGGCTATAACTCTTTAGATACTTTTTAAAGTTTGCAATATGCTACACCTTTAAACAAATATTCTTTGGCAGTCAGAAAGCTATTCACACATTTGAATTTTACATACTTACATTGGTTTAACATATACCGAGACAAGACTAAAATAAAGATCAGTCATGCCTGAAGTTATCATTATTATCAGCCTAGATTTTAACTTTTGAGATAGAGATTATTAATCACATCTAGCCGTATATTGATAAATAAATTACACCAGGTATAAATTGAGTGATTTTTAAACCGTTATAATTTATCACCAAACAAGAAACAAGTTACAAAATGAACGAAGCATCTTTGTCTTTTCTACTTTTCGACATGCAACATGCGTATGCATATGCAAAAAGCGAATTTTTTTAGCCAATTTTAAGAACGTCGTTTAATTTGAAAATCATTAATTTTTATGTCTGATTTTAGTTGTTTGGGGAGATTTTAGCAGCAAAATTAGCACCAATGAATATTTCAAAATCTTGTTTTGGTTGCCGCGACACAAGCTTCGAGCTTAGTGCGGAAACTGTCGAACAGTTCTATTATTATTTTAATTTTTCATTACTTCCCTTTTTGAGGGGTAATATACGTGTTATGCGGACCTAAGCCAAGCATAAAACGTTAAATTGAATAGGTGGATGATATAGATGAGGATGTTAGAAATTTGCGGGTAATGCGGCAGGTATTAAGTATGGTGGCTTTTTGGAGCAGATAAAAAGAGTGTGGCGGCATGTGAAGTAATTCAACATTTTGGGTGAGAGTTTTAGGTACTATGCCAGTTGATGAAAGAATTATTGGAACTATATGTACTGTGTGAACTTTCCATTGGGTTTTAGTTCTATTGCGAGATCTTGGTATTTTGAGAGTTTTACTGAAATAGTAGACTATAGATTATGACTGTTTGGGATTGCTATGGCTTTATTGGATTTGTCTATTATTATTATTATAAGTTCAAATTTGTAATTTGTTCATGTACAAATAAATAAATAAAAATAAATTTGGTACTTCAAACGTATAACATTATTCAATATTCTGAGACCGCTTTATTTTCTTCCTCATCTCAATTCAAGGTAACCATCTGTCACATGAAGGCTGAAGGACAGAATTTCAATAAACAAAAACCGTCCATGTCATTGTCCGTTTAAGACCGAAGGCTTTGTTTGACCAAATAAGACAAATCTCCCGCCTCTATCGTACACGTACGTTATAACGTATGCAAGATGTTACAAGTTTAGTAGATAAGGGAGAAATTTATAGAGGCAAAGGAATATTATGGTTTACCATTGGCTTGTGGTGTTCCTTTGATGTTGTTGAAAGAGGTAATGATTAGAAAACCCGACCGTTTAGGAAATAGATCACATAATGAGTTAGCCTTTATTTTCCTCTGCTAGTCAAATTTGGACCTTCATCCGTTAAGTTAAAGTGTTTCGTATTTTGTCATTGACTAATTTATATTAATATAATATTTATATTGAGGTAAATGGTTTTCATCATATACATACACTTTTTTTTGGAGATGCATGACTAATTTTGGACGGCTACATCTGAAAATAAAGGTAGCCATATAAAACATATATATGTACAAAAGAAGTGTTAAATAAAAAGAAAATGTTATAAAAACAAAAAACCCGACTGCGTAAAAACAAAACTAAAAAGAATAAAATAAGCCTCAGAATTTAAAAGCAGAATAGAAGGATCAACAGTCGGGACCCATTTATTTTTGTGACTTATCAAGGCTGGTTTTTGTTTTTATATTATTTTCTTTCTATTTAACGCTTTTTAGTCAGTTTTCATTAACTTCGTTATTACTATTATAAGACGGTAGATTTCGCAATCTGGTCATTTCATTACGGGAATTTATATCATGAAAATTATTAAGTAATTTTTGGTGGTAAAATGTAACTTATCGAAACGAGCGAAACAAAAGAAAAATTGTTATAGTGTAAGACACAACTGTCAACGTCGTCTGCCCTCACGCGTCTGCCCGTTCGGGTTGATTACTCATTAACGAAGCCTGCCCCTCCCGCTGAGCTCGTTCGCCCGACGGGCGCGGCATGCTCCGGCCGAACCTCACACGCTTCCCCATTAAATGATATAAAAAAATAATTCAATATGAATTTTATTTTTTTATACAATTTAATATTAATATTTTATATTCATTCCGTACACGTACAAAAAACCGGTTATAAGGAAGAAACGCGATATTGTTTGTTCTAATAACTTTAAATCGTTATATGTCCTAAACGGTTTTATAAAATGAAAAATGATAAAGGAAACCTAATATTCATTTTCAAATACCTCTTCAACGATACGACTTGACGTGGTGCGTCGAAATTTTTTTTTTCATTTTGACAACATAGCGACTAATTGTTACTATAGTGAGTATTGTTTACTGTAATGTTTTTGGTGACACTCGCGAGGTCACGAGGAATCGATTGACGTACGGATCATCAAAATTGGCCAAGGCGTTTGGCCTTGACAATGCCACATAGGAACAAACATACATACATACATACATACATAGACTGATAAACACATAACCCTTCTTTGCTTTGCGCAGTCGGGTAAAAACAAGAACTGTGTCACAAAAATTGTTACAAGGCTGGCGTGGTGTTTTAAGTAGTTGCGCTGAGTGTTGTAGGTTCAAACCCCACATGGGACAGCACTTGGCGTGCTCCGTACATAATTGTTCAGAATCTGGGTGTTCTCTATGTCCATATGTTTGTTCCATGTACATGCATATTTATGTACAATCTCCCGCAACACAGGAATATTCCTAGAATCGAAGTCGTCATCACCATCGGTCGGTGTCCGTGTCGGGTCAGTGCTAGGAGTTTTCTTCCTCTATTCTCCTCTTTCACGCGTCATTTCACTACTTACTCCCTTCCTGGCCATATACTAAAAAATATGAAAGAATGTGGATGACATAAAATGGGGACCGTCTTTCGCAAAAACAAAAAACGATCTCCTTCAGGTATTTCGTACGTTCATTTATTTCGTCCGTACTTTTGATAGTTTGTTCTAAAGAACATTAATTAAATTCATTTCTACAAATCCACAACACAGCTTCAGGGGCGGACTCTCAAGGTCTTTGTTAACTAATAATTTCCACAAGATTTAAATCTGATTAAAATATATACTATAAACACTAACAAAGAGGTCGGACGCAGCTGCTATCGATCATGCGATTCGCCGTGACGGTACTCATCAATCATGACGTCACGCCTCCCAATCACGCCGGGATGAGCTTCACGAGGAGCGCTTGAATTAAGATCTGAATGTTGATTTCGAGGATTTTTATACAATGTCGAGCATTTGACATCGCTGACGTACTGCAAATGGACTACCTTTTCTTTATTTAAAAAATGGAAAGTATGGTACGAGTCATATGTTTCCGATTTATCTATTTAATAGATTTTACTCAGAGAACGAGAGTTTTTTTAAAATCAACGTGATTTTATAAATGAAAAAGAAACTACTGCATTGCTTGTGTTGCGCTCATGGTTAACGAATACCGTCACTTCTTCACCTCGCTAGGTCTAGAAACATGATATACCACGCTAAGAAATTATTTTTTAATACTTTGAATATTCAATCACTAAGAGTGAAAAATAGTAGTTGGAAATTAATATGAATTAGCATTTTAATAATAATACAACATTAAAAAAAATATATATATATATATTTCTGACATCTAAACACACAACGCCATCTAGTCCCAAACTAAGCAGAGCTTGTGTTATGGGTACTAGACAACTGATATAATTAATACTTATATACTTTTTTTTTTGTAAATACATACATACATAGAAAACACCCAAACTCCGAAACAAATATTTGCAGATCATACAAACATTTGATCCGACCCGGGAATCGAACCCGAGACCTCAGGAACAGCAGTCGCATACGCTACCGCTAGGCTACCGAGGCAGTCAATAATAATATGTTTTGTGCATTTTTAATACATTATATGTAGCGAAATATTTATCATTTGTATTTTATGTAGATTCATCCAGACTAGATCTTATTTCTATATCACCTGAAGGTCGACTGGGAGAGAATGCCTCAAGACATTAAGTCCGCCATTGTACAACACGCGCAACAAGCATTAATAAACAATAAATAAATATTCATTATCTACGAATATAAATTAATAAGCCGTTCAATTATAATGGTGTCGCTGCTCTCATAAGATAAAATTTGTTTATGCTCATTGTGTGATCGGAATTAGTAGAATCGAACAGGTGTGTTACATAAAACTATTGAGCCATATATTTTCATTAAATCACCCTTTAACACGTTATGAGGCTTTAAATTCCATTAGCATTTGTACCGGTTCGCAGTTTGATAGAACAACTATTCCATTTAAATAGATCAATTATGTACAGAATACAATGAATTAGTTACATATTACCATGTTGTGGTTTTAGATTTGCTACCGAGGTATGCAAATAGTGGAAATGTACTGTACATTTCGAGAAAATTAATGTAAATAGTTTTAGCTGTTTCATTGTTTTCATAAACATCATATGTTGGTCATGATGATGCATATACCATATTTTATTATAATCATTTTCACCGTTTTTTTCGTAACTATTAATCTGTATTCCATAAGTTCTTTCAGTAACTGTCATCTTATCTGAAGTTCCGTCTATGGACCTACAAAACTAACTCTACTCTGTTTGATGGAAAGCATCAGCAGAATCCAAGAATAATAACCATACTTATTGCGAATGCAGATAATGTAACAATGTAGCATAGTGACAAGAATGGTGGCAGAGTATCATACACATAAAAAAACATGGTGACCTATTGAGATGTATCGGTATCATTGGACCTCCGGTCTCATACTCAGCTACGAAACACGACAGCATGAACGCTGACATTTTAGGTTGGTCTTTTGGGGGAGGGTAGTACGTACTGGAAGTGATTTTATGTAATTTTACATGCTTATTTTTTATTAAATTCTTTCGTATGTAAGGAGTTTTACCAATGGATTACTAATCAAAACAATTTTCAGCCAGATCACCATGTTAATTATACAATAAACTGACCTACATAGAAATCAGTCCATTTCACTGGACGCAGTGACAGCAGGCTTACGTGATCATATAAACCACCAATAATATATTGCTTCGCTGTAGCATATTCTGGTTGCATTACTGCCGATAGATAAACAAATAAAATCATTGAAAACTTCTTTGTACCATATAGAAAGTTAAAGAAAAACCACATTATATAGTTTAAGGTTTA
Organism: Hyphantria cunea; assembly: GCA_003709505.1. Classification (NCBI taxonomy): domain Eukaryota; kingdom Metazoa; phylum Arthropoda; class Insecta; order Lepidoptera; family Erebidae; genus Hyphantria; species Hyphantria cunea. The sequence goes on from PKRV01000346.1 coordinate 98,643, forward strand.
CATTGCAGCCTAAAAGACTTTTACATCCCGGGCAGCCATAAAAAGAAGTTAAAACGGTTTATGTAGATGAACTGATAAAATAATTATTAATAACTAGACGACCCTGAATTTCTTACCGTCATATTTTTCTTTCGTAAATATTTTCTATACTTCCACAGGCAGTGTACAGTCACGGAAAAAAGCATCACTTTTCAGTTATCTTTTCATTGTTTTCCATACAAACCTTGTCTTAACAATAACGAACAGATAAACAAAAATATCCAATATGGTACGGTGGATCGGAAGTTACGGGCGTACCTACATTTTGGCAATACATTATTATTAAAAACATTACTTATAATATTATTATATAAATGGTGTACCCATTCAAAATTAGGCTTGTATTTGCCATTCTCTACTCTTTAAAAAAAAAAAAAACTCTCACGAAATTTTTACCCTGAAATATTGATCCTTGCAGCTGAATTACTTAAGTACCCGAAATGATGGATGTTACAAAATGTCCGGAAAAAACAATCTGCTACGAAAACAACACTCTGTTTACATTGCACTGTATCAAAGTGCTTCATGAATATTTCACTTTATTAAAGGGTATTAACAACAAGAATGCCAATTATTTCAATTTGTATATTTAACATTGTTGTTTAGAAGTGGAAACCAAATGCGGTTTATCCTTTTATGACTGTAATCGTACTGAATTTGCATTCAATGTAGTCTTTAGAGCTATGCTTGGAGCCTCTTTGAAGTTGTGACAAAGTTCACAACGAAAACTTTCGTCAGAGAACCAAGGCGACCGACATAGCTCTGAAAATTAGTACATTGAAGTGGCAATGGGCTGGTGACGTATGTCGCAGAACTGACAACGGCTGGAGTAAGCGCGTTCTGGAGTGAAGACCACGTCTTGGCAAACGTAGTGTGGTACTTTAGCAACTGGATGCAAAAAGCAACAGACCGGGCTCTCTGGTCTTCCTTGGAAGAGACCTATGTTCGACAGTGGACTGCAAAGGGCTGATGATGATGATGATGATATACTCTTCTATTTATATTATTCCCAAGTTGAAACTTTAATTCAATGTCAGACTCTAAGAAATATTAGTTTTATCGTTTATACTCAGTTTGACATCATATCTTTGTCACTATATTTCTTTATACAAGTAAAATTTAAATGCTAAATTGAAATATGAAGTTGGATGTCACAATTTGAGCCCATGATATTTTAGTTTTTACTCAACCTGAAAGCGCAGGCAGCCTAATGCCTGGAACATTTTTTATTAAACTTAGTAAACTAGAAATATAATTTATTAATCAAAGCAAAACGTATACAGATTTAATCGAATACACATTGGTCCATACATGTACTTAGGTCATTACTACTTATATATAATTATGTAGAGACTTGCTTTTGCTCACGGCTCCAACCCTAACGTAATCTATTACATATAATATAGACTGCCTTGGTGGCGCAGTGGAAGCGTAAGCGACTGCTGTTTTCGAGTATTCGGGTTTCATTCGCAGGTCGGACCAAAGGTTTGTATGATCTGCAATGTTTATTTTGGAGTTGGGTATTTTCTATGTATTATATATGTGTATTTACAAAAAAACAGATATTTGTATTCATATCAGTTATAGTACCCATAATACAAGCTCTGCTTAGTTTGGGACTAAACAGCGTTGTGTGTTAGATGTCTGAAAAATTTATTTTTAAAAGTCAGGTTTCATTTTATATTAATCCGTTCAGTAGTTTTTACGTGAAAGAGTAACAAACATCCATAAATAAAATAAATAAATAAATAAATAAATATGTTCAGACATTTTAACACACAACGCCATCTAGTCCCAAACTAAGCAGAGCTTGTACTATGGGTACTAGACAACTGATATTAATACTTATATACTTTTTTTTTTTGTAAATACATACATATTATACATAGAAAACACCCAAACTCCGAAACAAACATTTGCAGATCATACAAACATTTGGTCCGACTCAGGAATCGAACCCGAGACCTCTTGCACAGCAGTCGCATTCGCTACCACTACGCCACAGAGGCAGTCAAATAAATAAATAAAAAATAATAAATAAATCCTGACAAACTTTGCATTTGTGATATTAAAATAAAAAATAATGTAGTAGGAAGTAGGATGTTTATTTATTCTGAATATTTTGAAATATTTAGTAGATATGGTATAACTTATTAGTTTGGCTATTATTCTTATCTATATTCTACTCTCACTCGTGTTTAGAAAACGAGATCTAATGATTGCCTTCGTTTTTCGACACTCCGCATACAGTCTCACATCAAACTAATATTATCAAAGAGGAAAGCCGTGACGTGCACATGTTCTTCAATGTTAACCAACCATAATTTGATCGTGTTGATTGATCTATTCTCTCCTATATCTCTTTTTCCCAACGTCCCCTTGCAACTGTTCACCCTCCAAATACCAAATTACTGTTTCTCTATTGACTGTTTCTTTATAAATGTACCCTTTTTATTTAGATACATTTTGATGTATCTACGATTACTTTTCCCCTTATCAATAAATATATGATTTTTTCTTTTATGTTTTACTGTATTTACAGGCATAGGATATGTATATTTAATAATAAATAAGTGTAATTGTGTTCTCCATAACGTGGATTTTACATAGTTTAAAATCAGATTACTGTTGTTGTACGTAATAATGACGTGTATAAACGGCGTAAATACCAAATAATAATGGATAATTACATTTTTTAATCCATTTAGGTTCGAAACACTACATTTATAGGTATATCCAAGTGTCCCTGCTATGTTAATAAGACTAGCTAAGCAACTGATTGAAGCTTTTTGTGACCACAAGGCCATCCTTTTTCTAGCACAGAAAATTAGCATTGCCATTTCACGTAGAAATGCTGCTAGTCCTTTAGGAACGCTATCAGTAGCTAATAGTAGTGTGTTAATGCTGTGAATATTTCTATTGTCGTATTACTAAATAATATTTAAGAAGTAAATTACTTTGTTTAAAGACATATTCGTATTCTATCTATTATATTATCAGTATCAATCAACCGATTACCAGTCCACCTCATTATATTCGTCTATGTTACAGGATTCGTCCCCTAACAAACGCCTCATTAGTATAACAATATATATTTATCTGTATAAAAGGTACGATTGATAACAAAATTACTATGGGGAGAAGATTTATGTCAACGAACTCTCACTTACAAGAAACTTCAAAAGATATTTGAAATGTAGAAATAATTTACATTACTGAGCAAGAAGGTGCACTTAATAACCTAATTAATGTTTAGCTTCGGCAAAGATAGACCGTGTCGGTCGTAGGGTAGTGAGCTCTTACAGAGAATTGGTGACAAGAGTTCATTGATTTTCTCCGAGTGAGTAAGATTAAAGGCGCTTTAAACAGCGCTCCTTCCCTAATTTTGCTGATTGCATGTAACGTTCTCATACTTTAATTATTCAACCAATCAACATTAAATTTAACACATCATCATCGTTGTCAGACATACACCACTCTTAGTCAAAGTTAACTTAATATACATATATTCACGCGAGTGAAAATCATGATCAATAATTAACTAGTGATAATAACAAGACTGTCATATTGCAGGCAAGATGCCAATGAGTCCTCTACAGTAGTTCTTTCATGATTATCATGAACATGCCACAACAGCACACTATTTTTATCCGTTTTAAACAAAGCAACAATATAGGAAGGTTGTCTGCTTGGTTGGCCTAATGGTTTAAACGTTCGCCACGCTGCTTTCTACTGTTCCAAGTGTCTTAGGTTCAAATCCAACATTGGACAACACTTTGGGTACTCCACAAATTGTTGTTCTGAGTCTGAGTGTTCTTTGTGTCCGTTTCAAGTATGTTTGTCAAGTCTCCCGCGACACAGGATATTTTACATTTCTAACGCGAGAGTTATATTTTATAAAAAAGGTTTAAGCGATATCCTAAAATGTACTGCTGTTAGAAATACTTATCCAATTATATTGGTGTCGGAAAAAAATATCATTATCTTCTATTGTAAGTTAATAGAGTCATAGCTTATCAAAGTTTAGATGTAAACATTTCAAAACAAAAAAAATATGATGAATATCAATATAATTTACCCCAATCATTCGATAACTACATAATTACATATTAACTAAACATATGAAGTTAACTACAATGGTTTAATTACCCAGTATATGTACGTCCTCATTAATTTGAAATTAAAATCCTAAATGTTTATTTCTAAACCATGTTAAGGGATCAACGATTTTATTCTTGTTAGAGAGATGATGATTGAAACTGCGCCGTACGAGAATTTTGTTTTTTTTTATATACATATTTTTAAACATCCTTACGTAATAGCTATAATCTATGTAACATCGCGTTTTTAAAAATCAGGCAAAGGACTCATTTCAGTATCTTTTCTTCAATTATGTTTGTATATTAATTATAGTTTTTGTTGCGTGTAAATTGGTTGTTATAGTAAATAGTACGTAGGCTATGTCCTTCCTTAAGAATGAAAGTAACTCAAAGCCAAATTTGATTGAAATCAGTGCAGCGGTTTAGGCGTGAAGAAGGAGGATTTATTAGTACAGCTTATAAAAATTTTGAGCTGATCCCTATATATCTGGCCGATCGTTTTTATTTCATAATATAAAGGGGCAGACGGACCATCTGGGAGTAAAATACTACCAACTACAACACATGGGTAATTGCAACTCTATAATCCTAAAGGGAGATCAGGTAACGATTTCGTAAGTGTTGGAGTCGGATTGGAACTGAGCTCAAAAAGGCCGAGAACCCATGTCACGTCAGATAATAGAAAAAAATCAAAGGCCCTAGTTTTTTCTTTTTAAAAAATGATGAAATGCAACAGTATTTTAGTAATAATATGATTGTATTATGATTAATAACGTAGTGAATCATGGTAGAACTCACAGAATGGCGTGACTTGCGGCGATTTTGTCAAGGCGGTGTAACCATATGGTAAAATGTAGCTTTAAAATATTCAATGACGGCTATCGCTGAATATTTTGATTCTAAAGGGATGAGTAAGTATGAATATTAATACAATAATGAATAATAAAATAAGAAGCGGTTGTAAATTTGATCGTGACTAAATTTATTTACCCTTATGTTACTCGAAATTTTAAAAACTCGCATTTTAAAATATCAGAAAATATAGACTTTAATAACGACAAGATTAGCATGATATAGAGGACAAAAGTGTGGGTTAAAGTATTTTCGCCCGACTCCAAACAAGGACGGTTATGTTGCCAAGTGTATGTTTGTATGTATGGGTGTATGTATTTGTCTTTGGCACGCTCTATAGCCTAAACAACTTGGCGTATTTTTATTTGAGTAGTCTAGTAGGTCTCAAAAGATGTGTCGTGAAAGTGACACCGGAAATACTAAAATTAAAAAAAACAAAATTAAGTATAATTGGCGCCAAAATGTAATTTAAAAAAAAATATATGGTTTCAAAATGCATCGTGTGTAGTGTCAAAACATTTTTTTGAACGGCGATTACTAATATGTATATAAGTTATAGATTTTATTTAAAAAGAAACTGAATTTAATAAAGATGACAGATATTGACACAGTCGGGCTTTTATAAATAATTTAACTTGTTTCTAGATTGCTTTGTTACATTTTACACTGTATAATGCAATGCTTAAATATTTTAAAGCTAAGCTTTTTTTTTCTTCTAGCATTTGTTATTTCCAATATTATTTAGTCTCAGCTGCTAGTACAGCTGGTTTAACCCGAACGTCAGTTTTTCTATGAAGTAAAAAGCATCGCACCTGAGAGCGAACTGAATTCGAAGGTTTAACTAGTTGTTAGTATATACAGTATATGTATGAGGGCCCTAACTTCAGATGATCTGAACTTGCTTGCCGAGATATTTTTTTTATGGTATAGGAGGCAAACAAGCAGACGTATAGCTTGATGGTAAGTGATCACCGCCGTCCATGGACACCCACAACACCAGAGGCGTCACAAGTGCATTGCCGATATGGGTTTAATGTTTCAATAAGTAACAATTTTACTGAATGTACTGTTTCATAAATAAGATATTGTTTATTTTAGTTACCTTAAATATTATACGCAAATATTATATTTTTACTGTAACATAACGATTGTGAAAAGCTGTAAAATTGTTTTGTAATTTTTATTGAGTACAAGGTTCTACTTAATATAAAATGTATACTGTGTTCTACATAATATTCCTTTGTAGAATATTATGAAATTTAAAATTAATAACCAATTATTGTTTTTATGTCAGTGACTGTCAATTGGAGGCCACACATGTCACTAAAAACTGGCCTTTTAACAGTTAGTATATTGAGCATAAGTCGAGATTTATATTCATGGATATACCACATGCAGAAAGCGACCGCTCCAGTCTGGGTTACCCTTACGGCCTCAACAGCGTCTAGAACATTTCTCTTCCGTATATGCAGCAGCCAGCCACTACGCAGAAATCGCCCCAACTCACTGGGGACTTCACCGCAGCACCTCTCACGCAGCTAGCCACTACGCCGCGCCATCCCGACTCACTGGGATAAGCAGACTTCAGCCCCGACTCATTAGGACTAATGACATTCGATTCCGACTCACTGTAACTTGCGGCACTCAGTTCCGACTCACTGGAATATTTACTCTTGGCACCGGCAAGCTCCAAAACAGAACACAGATAGCTGGTTCATCCTGATATCAACCTCCGGTCTTGGAGGGGAGTGATATGGCGACTTCCACATTCAGCGGCAGCATAAACATTTGATAACTGAACTACGGAGTAACGTAGAGTATGAATAATCCTGCATAGCGCAAAAGAAGTTGTTGCGCCGATTAACATATATACAACTTCCCAACGTCAACCGTTGGCCAGTGGCCCGCCAGGCATGATCACTTCGCCTGGTCGGAGGATCTTCCTTTTGTGTTGGAGAGACATGACACCGATCCCTATGCAATGTAATACTTAAGGTCGGCAATATCGCGCTATTGCGATGACCGCAACGAGTGCCGGCCATCATGATCATAAGGGGGTACCGCACGATCTCCTTTGAGGCGGCAAGTTTCAGGAGACTCAGAAAGGCTTCCAGCCAGGGCCGGAACTTTACCATGGAACCTGGAGATGAGAGCCACTGGTAAAGAATCGCAAGGGTTACCAGTTGCGCAAGGAGGCGCAAGAGTTGGATAGGAGTCCTGAAACTCGAGTCATCGATGATCAGAAATCCCAACTCTATCAGATCCTCGTGGGGTAATGGAGGGAACGACTTTGAGAACCAAGCACTGGGCACACCGTTATTGCTCTCCTACCGGCTAACGTAGGTAATCACGGAAACGGCGGTCCACACGCGGGCAGAGTGTTCGGCACAGGAAAGAGCCGAGGCACGATCAGAGCGGGACCGGGAAAGGTATAGTACTCTACATGCCCGCCAGGCCCAGGATCGGGCCAGGTACCGCGGGCGACCAGGTGCCGGAGATCGCGGAACGATCTTCGTCCTCCATAAGGCAAGCTTGGAGGTTACATATGCGGCCATCTCTCATCCTAACAGAAGCAGGCGCGGGTGGCGGAGCGTGCGCGCCCTGGGGAACAGTAACAGGAACATTAGGGTTCTCACACAGGAGGGGACCATCTTCAAACGTAGGTGGTTCCAGGTACCAGGGTTTTCCTTTTTAGGGTGATTACCTGATTCCCCAGCTTCTAATACCTTAGACAGTGGGAGTTTTTAGTCGCTTTGAGTCCGACATGCCACCAGGTGGTGGTTATTAAGAAACCTCTACCCTTTATTTTATTTATCAATTTCGTCATTTGTTTCACGAAATGTTAGTGTAATTTTTCATTTTATAGTCTTTTCTTTAATGAATAAAAACACTGGCAAACATCACACTACCACGGTAAAATAACTATAACAATAATAAAGTTACAGAAAAAGTGTCATTTCGCCAAAGAAGATGTTCCATTGATATAATAAATAATATATAAGCCTGTCATACAGTAATTTTCTTTAGCATAAGGTTGAGGAAAAAATAGACTGGCAGTCGGAGCACATCAGGGGCTCGGGATATTGAATGATTTTCCTCGTAGTGGATATTTGCACCACTGATTACACTACCTGTTTCTGTCGTATTCGTCATAAATTATAAAGATAGTTGTATATTTATCAANTAACGTAGAGTATGAATAATCCTGCATAACGCAAAAGAAGTTGTTGCGCCGATTAACATATATACAACTTCCCAACGTCAACCGTTGGCCAGTGGCCCGCCAGGTACGACCACTTCGCCTGGTCGGAGGATCTTCCTTTTGTGTTGGAGAGACATGACACCGATCCCTATGCAATGTAATACTTAAGGTCGGCAATATCGCGCTATTGCGATGACCGCAACGAGTGCCGGCCATCATGATCATAAGGGGGTACCGCACGATCTCCTTTGAGGCGGCAAGTTTCAGGAGACTCAGAAAGGCTTCCAGCCAGGGCCGGAACTTTACCATGGAACCTGGAGATGAGAGCCACTGGTAAAGAATCGCAAGGGTTACCAGTTGCGCAAGGAAGCGCAAGAGTTGGATAGGAGTCCTGAAACTCGAGTCATCGATGATCAGAAATCCCAACTCTATCAGATCCTCGTGGGGTAATGGAGGGAACGACTTTGAGAACCAAGCACTGGGCACACCGTTATTGCTCTCCTACCGGCTAACGTAGGTAATCACGGAAACGGCGGTCCACACGCGGGCAGAGTGTTCGGCACGGGAAAGAGCCGAGGCACGATCAGAGCGGGACCGGGAAAGGTATAGTACTCTACATGCCCGCCAGGCCCAGGATCGGGCCAGGTACCGCGGGCGACCAGGTGCCGGAGATCGCGGAACGATCTTCGTCCTCCATAAGGCAAGCTTGGAGGTTACATATGCGGCCATCTCTCATCCTAACAGAAGCAGGCGCGGGTGGCGGAGCGTGCGCGCCCTGGGGAACAGTAACAGGAACATTAGGGTTCTCACACAGGAGGGGACCATCTTCAAACGTAGGTGGTTCCAGGTACCAGGGTTTTCCTTTTTAGGGTGATTACCTGATTCCCCAGCTTCTAATACCTTAGACAGTGGGAGTTTTTAGTCGCTTTGAGTCCGACATGCCACCAGGTGGTGGTTATTAAGAAACCTCTACCCTTTATTTTATTTATCAATTTCGTCATTTGTTTCACGAAATGTTAGTGTAATTTTTCATTTTATAGTCTTTTCTTTAATGAATAAAAACACTGGCAAACATCACACTACCACGGTAAAATAACTATAACAATAATAAAGTTACAGAAAAAGTGTCATTTCGCCAAAGAAGATGTTCCATTGATATAATAAATAATATATAAGCCTGTCATACAGTAATTTTCTTTAGCATAAGGTTGAGGAAAAAATAGACTGGCAGTCGGAGCACATCAGGGGCTCGGGATATTGAATGATTTTCCTCGTAGTGGATATTTGCACCACTGATTACACTACCTGTTTCTGTCGTATTCGTCATAAATTATAAAGATAGTTGTATATTTATCAACATTTGCAGATTACAATTGTTATAAAAGGCTCTCACATTTCCGGCTGTTTGATGCGATTCGGTCGCGATTTTTTTTAGTAGTGATTGATTAAGATAATAGAGTTTAACCACCTATTCATTCCCTAGATGTCTTAAGAGGAGTCAAAGGGTGCAAGCTACTAAAGATAATACTACTGGACAGCTACTAGTAAATAAAAATATGAGACCCTTAAAAACACGTGCGCGGGTAGTGAGTTCCAGGTTAAGACTGCTCAGCACAAGAAATAACCGAACCGCTTAAAATTAAAGATCTGATATAGGGTTATTGTAAAAATAATAGTTCTATGTCTAAATTATGTAAATTTAGATACGTTAGAAAATACCTTGAACACGTCGTCACGTATATGTGATTCTTAATTTTTGGGTTTAATGGCACTCAGTCGTTCAACACTGTCTTTTAGTAATTTATTGATGAGATTCTTAGTCGTAATATCTCACAACAGTATACAGACTCTCTACTTTTTTGTCTGTCCAAAAATATGGGTGTGACATGTTATACCTTTCTATTCTACCTATTACCATTATTCTTCCAGTTTTGGACTAAATGGCGGTGTGCGAATGTCCGAAAAAATACTCGTAAATTTACAGTACTTAAAAATTGATATTTTTTAACACAAATTTAGTGAGCATGTAGATGTGAAAGCCCAGTTCAGTAATGATTTGGTACTACAATTTTGCTCCAGCAGATTTGCTGTCTATCTGCTCATAATAATCGTAAAAATTCCAACAATATTGGTTTACTACTTTTGGGTACAATACAACAATATTGGGTATTACTACTGGGTAAATGCAGTTATATTTAATGAGATATCGAATACCAAAATTTGTAAAGCTGTAGGTTTAACACTGGATAATTTATGTATAAAATAAACATTCACACTAACTTGAAGCATTTGCGTTATATGTAAATGTTTAGTAGCTATTAGGATCAAAAATGGATGATAACACGCAAAGAATGAGAGTTAGATACCTGAGAACTATTACAGAGCATTAGGGTCTACCTTAGTGGCATAGCATTAGAAAAAGAAATAATATAAGTAATTGCTTGTATATCTAATCAATACCAATGCATTACCGCCGTGCCAATAGAAGTCACTTGCTACATTTTAAAGCATCGCTTATAAAAAAATTAATCTTTGAAACTGTTGAATGGTGCATCGCAAAGTTTCTGTTGGATAATCTTTTTTGTCATATATCATAAAAAATAACAACATAAATTATAACGTTTTTCGAAGAAACTACATCACAGTAAGAGTTTTATTACCACAGCTGAATAGATTAAGACATGTCAGCTATATGAAAGTAATATTGCTAACACTAAGAATAAAACGTTGTTCTAGTAAGCAGCTTTGAGAAGAGTGGTCGTTATCTTGTTGTTGTAAGAACTACATTCCTTCAACTTTGTTATGATCCTAAAGGCTAGAGTACTACAGTCTAAATTACAATGAGAAGAACGCAGTCACGTATCGCGAAGGACTCTTGATTTGGAATGTATCAATATTATCCCTACATGTGTTTATATTCGGTAGTGCTAACACGGCTTAATATGCTTCTAATTAAACTGTCGTACCGTCAGTTTAGTAAATAATAAATCTGTAACTAATTCAGAATTCATGTTTGTTAATTATGTTATGTAATTTTTGAAGCTAATGAAGTCGTGACTGTCGTGTGGGGGCTTGCGAGGCTCGATGATCTCTGGGGCTGCGCCGGTAGAGTCACTCATGCCGGATTGGTCCAGAGGAAGACTCCAGACTAAACGGGATACCAGACGGAGTCTGATTCCAGACTGCCGCGATGGGCATTTCAGGCGTCCCTCTTCTCTAGCAGAAGGCATATTGGAGTGCAAGTAGGCGAGCTCGGTGTGCACTCACACTGCCTCCGAGCGGGTAAAACAAGAGTTAGTCTTGTGTTGCCTTCGCCGCTACAACGTAATCCCACTAGGTTGTCGAGTTAGGTCAAGTCTCTGACTCGACTAGGGCCGTGGGTCTTGGCTTAACCGCCCGGACCGCAAGGAAGAAAATCTCTATAAAAATTACCCCGAACCCCGTGTTCTGGTGTGTGGCCAGGGGATGCATGGCTGATGGGAAGTTCAGTCGTAAGCACACCCCCAGCCAGGGACCTGCGGACCCCTCGGTTGGGTTATAAACTTTCGCTAGCCCGGGTGGACTTTTACTTCTCCCCTAATCGTGGGTTTAACTATGGAAAGCTACTTAAACATTAATACCGAAAATGACAGGAACACAACGACGACAAAGAGCAATCACAACGGACAAGAAAAAGAGAGAAAAAGGCAACAGAGGAACAGGAAAAGACAGTTCCGAAAGGCATATGAGAACTCGTCTACCGAGGAAGATGCGGCGTCTGCAACGACTATATCGGTGGGGCTCCCAGAAGTGAATCTGACTGCTGGGAGCCGACGAACATCGGAGCGCATGCACCCCAGATCCGCAGTAAATGTCGCGGGTGGCTCCGGCGCGAGCACGAACGCACCGGAGCCAATGGAGATGGAGCCATGTGACAGCCGCAAGCGTGGACTCTCCAGAGATAGCGAAAGTGACACATCCCTGGAGATGTTGCCTCCCAAACTCCCAAGCAGCTATAGAGGCAGGTCAAGAACCTTAGTTTCATCGCCGTCAGGTTCCGTCTTCTCCAAGGCGGATTCTCATAGACGAGCCAGGACTGACGGCAAACTGCTGGTGGAGGAGGAGATCGCTGGTCTCCTGCTTAAAATTGGGGAGCCGGTGGATGGGGATTCAGTTCCCCAAACACCGTCTTCTCTGCAGGAGAGGGCGCAGGTGGCGGTGGCCACTATCCACAAGGTGGCCACCAAGTCAGTGAACCTAAAGGGCACTTTTGTGAGGGCCCTGAAGGACTCCTCTTCCACCGTCGCGGGCGTCTCCAGGCAGCTAACGACTGCTTGACGGGGCAGGTTGCCGAGCTAAGCGCTCAATTTGCCGTATTCCAGGCGGAGCGCCCTGGCAGAGAGACCCCGGTTCTGACTCTGGCTCCTGCTCCGGCCCCGGCTAGGACTTCGGCCCCAGCCGGGGTCCCGGCTCCAGCCCAAGCCCCTACCCCATCTACGTCGCAGGGAGCCCCTACCAGTTCCTGGATAACTGACGCCCACCTGCGTTAAATTCTCGACTCATGTTGGCGGTTGGTATGGTGGACGGACGTAGGACCGGCTTGGAGGCAAGGCTACCTCCGGCCTTAGTTGTGCGGCCGGCGCTCGCGACGCCGAAACCGAAGGTCACCTCGGCACCGACCCCTCTGCCCGTGGTGGGGGGTCGCGTGTCCCATGCGACGGTGACGTCGGTGCCAGCCACTGCTGCTGCTCCAAAAACGCAGCAGGAGAAGAAGGCCCCAGCCAAAACGGCAGCGCCAAAGACGGGGCCCAAGATGGCGACAAAGGCTACAGCGGAGTTCCCTCCGCTCCTCGCTCCCACAACTCTGCCGGGCCCGACTGCACCTGCCCCCTCCAATGAGGGTTGGCAGTTAATCGGGGGGTCAAAGAAGGCCAAAAAGGCCAAAAAGCGGGCCAGAAAGGCTGCCCAAAAAGCAGCCGCTGGCCCACAGTCACCACCGGTGGCAAGGACCACCCAGAAGAGCTGGTTTTGCCACCGTGGAGGCGCTCCAGCCGGTCATCCTCGAGTGGGCAGGGCGGCAGCACGGGACCCTTTCCTTCCGACTGACGCAGGTGCTTTTCGGGCACGGTTGCTTCGGGAAGTACCTGCACTCGGTCACGCGGAGGGAATTGAGTCCCACCTGCCACCACTGCAACTGTACTGCGGAACTCAGCCCAGCACACGCCAGCGGTGTGCCCCGCTTGGGCGCCGCAGCGCCGGGCCCTCACTGCAGTCATCGGATCTCTCCCGTGTCAAGCGCAGAGTGGCACACCGTGGTGGTTTAGTGGGTAGTCTGGCGAGTCAGTCAGGAGTCCTACACGAGGCGAACCCCCTGTCTCCGTGGTGGGGGAGCGAAGTGCGAAAAGGCATTCCACCACGTAAAAAAAAACAATAAAAAAGGGGGGGGGACTTCCAAAGTATAGTTTAATGCTGAGTTTTTAATTTTGATCTTGTTCATTTAGCGACTAGTTAAGAATATCGTAGACAAATTTGAATTTTTCTTGAGTAACCTGCCTATCTTGTCAAAATGAGCCGCATATAATGTTCTTATTTTATTTTTACTCAAAATTTGGCCGAAATTATCGCCGTCACTAGACCTCACGTTTGGTTCACCAACCTTTTCCCAAATCACAATCGAAGTCTATTGAAAGCGTTTACTAAAGAAAACAATGCTGTTTGAATTTACGGCGGGCAATCGCATAGCGAACATTATATAAAAAGCCAAATGCTTTTTACTCTAAAGGAAATCCATTAATCTATGGTATATTTGTTCTTGCTAATGCAGCTGCACTATAAAATACTGGTTATGGATTAAACTGTCTGGGAAATCGAAAAGCTGTTTCTATAAAGTAACTTTGTATTTGTTTATTCAAAGTACTCATAATCCTTAATTGTGTCTGCGTTTATGCAGTTTTGGAGAAGATATATAGATTTTCAGAAATTAAAAGGCATTTCGAACTCTAAGAAAACTATTTTAAGGATATTTTGTAGCGGCTTATGAGATTGACTTCAATCAATCAATCAAAAACCCAAATGTCCCACTGCTGGGCTCGAATCTCCTTTCAGGAGAGAGTAAAAGCCATACGTCTTGATACGTTATGTGATTGACTTAATTAAACGTTATAAGTTTAGCTTTGTTGAATGAAACTAAAGTAATAAATTGTTAGCTATGTCGTGGGAATTCCTGTGACCTAGGTCTCTTTTTAGCTGTATTGATTTCGACATCATTTTTATATTCTAAGTTGTACTATTCACTTATTTATAGGCTCAATAATACTAAGTTGAAGATCTTTGTTTATATGGGTTTATATCGAAATTCTTCGAAAAACAGACGCATTTCCTGATTTATTCACGAAGTACTCAATATCTCTTTTCTGGGGCACAAATTTACTAAAACTCTATATTTTGACTGCTATTTGTAACCTATTATGCAACTTGAAATGAAAAAAATGAATTGGGTATAACACTCCTCATACCCATAATAACTATGATACATAAACTAACCGGAGCTAATCATCAAATAGCATCCAACAGAAAGGCAATACAAAGCAACGTTGCAATATCACATTCAGGCTTTCATTCACTCCATATAACACTAGTTTATTGCAAATGGTACGAGTATAGAGCAAATAAACTTTTATAATATTAGCACAGATAAAAAACAGAATGCAGATTAAAAACTATGTTTTACGGCATGCGGTTAAGTGTGTAGTGAAAATTATTTAATAATCTCATGCATAGACTTCGGAATGAATTTGCTCAAACAAATACTTTTATGATTGATATTGGGCTTCAAATTGTTTTACCATGAGGGTGATATAAGCATGGCCTAAAGCCAAATTAAAGTGGCTGGTAGCGGATTGACGTGATATCCTCAAGACTAGAATAGTTAGCGCTCTTNGCGCTCTTTTTTTGTGTTTTTGCGTAGTCATATATTTATTGTTACTTATGTTTTTCATGGAGAAAGGGAATTATTGCTACGAAAACTTTCGGTGTTATCTTAAACATCTTAAACAGGAAAATAGTGATATAGAAATCAATAAAGTCAACATATTTTTGTATTTATGGCCCCTAAGAAAGTCTGTCAAGTTTTTAATTTCTGCCTATACGTACATTTATACTAATATTATAAAGAGAAAAGATTTGATTGTTTATTTTCATTAAATAGGCTGCGAAACTATTAAACCAATTTGAAAAATTATTTCACCATTAGAAAGCTAAATCATCCCCAAATAACGTAGGCTAAATTATATTTGCAAAATACGTTAGGGATCCTTATGAAAACTTCGAGACTTGGCTAAGTATTCTAAGCTTAGAAAGTTTGCTAAGAGCGTGTTAAAATGTATAATATTTAAATTTTTGGGTAAATACCCGGGGCAGTCTGCTTGTCTATTACATATGTAAAGTTATTGTGTCACGTTGTTGCTCACGATAAACTTCGAAGCCAGCAACGACTACAATTGTTGCAATTTCAAAAATTATGCGTGTAAAAATAACGATCACTTTCTGACAATCCGGTTTCGTTTCATGCTATAGATTAACTGGTTGATTTTCTCTTAGCTGTTGGGTTTGGTGAGCTGGAAAAAATATTACACAAATTCACACACCCGTTCTTAACATACATACATTAAATGACCTTGTGCAAGAATAAATAAAGACAACGAAAAATATAAAAGCAGCCCTCGCCTCTTATCCTAATGGAGGAGCTTTTATCTCCAATACAATAAGTTAAGAACATATACACGTATGTATATTTTAAATCCAACAAAACCTGACATAAGCTTTTAGCTATAACAAAAAAAGTTTCGATACCAGAGTGCTCAGAATAATGCTGTTCGTAAATATAAATGAGTTTATGTTTACTGTAAATACTTTTGTCTGCGCCGAGTAAACTACTGTTTTTTTTTAGAAATTTTAGGATTATGTGTGCCAGATCAACTGCGTCATGATGCACCCATAGTCTACAACCTCGAAACAA
>PKRV01002868.1:0-154664 GCA_003709505.1 Hyphantria cunea
ACAAAGGAATATTTTGTGTCCGTTTGAATACTGCAGGATTGGCCTAGTGGCTTAAGTGGTAGTGGGTTCAAACTCCACATGGGACAACACTTTGTCATCTACAAATCGTTGTTCTGAGTCTAGGTGTTCTTTTTTCCGTTACATGTACGTTTTTAAAGTCTCAAGATATATGTATATTCCTAATGTGGGAGTTTTATTTTTAAAGGATCAAGAATTATTTTAAAATCCGCGCCAACACAATATGTATGTTTATTGCGGAATTTATATTTTAAACAAAGAAAAATAGAGGTATTATTAAATTCTGACCGATAGTTACAAAGATAATTACGTCCAAACAAACAAAAAACTCATAAACTAAACTGATTTTAACAAAAAGTGATTTATTCAAGGTCTATCAATATATTTTCATGATTCTGTGTCATTAACATTTATGATTGCATTGTATATTTTTATTTAATTCAAATTTACAGTCTCAGGAAATGCTTTATGTAAAATAACTACTACACGGGCTACTGCACTGTATAAAATAAGTAGTCCAAAACTGTGACGTCACAAGTTTATATTAAGTACAATTTTTATACAAAGTTACCAGTTCGACAGAAAAGATTGATTTGACTAAGGTGTCAACTACCCTATTGAATCCAAGACTACTTGATTGGCACCGAGTTATTATATAAGACTACCATCTTCTCCGCGGCTTCGCTTACGCTGACGTAGATATTTTCATCCCCTTTTGTTTCTTTTTTTTTACGTGTGGAAACCCCCTCGGGCCTTCACCCCACCGGGGTTTGCAGCGGGGCGGTGTGTCGGAATTAAACCGACTAAAACCACACGGTGTGCCACTCTGCGCCTGAGACGGGAGGGATTCGGGAACCGCTCTTTTACGCCATCCAGAAGATCTTTTCATCCCTTATTTCAACCCTTTAGGGGCAGCATATGCAAAATTCCCTTCATAGTGCTCAATTACGTTATATAAAGAATTTGTATGCATACTGTCAGGATTCTAGCTTCAGTGCTGGGCGTTAGATCTCTGGGTATCTTAGTCAGTCAGTCACCTTCCTCTTTTATATATATAGTACCTGAACGACCGAGGTTCGCTAGGTCCAATAAAAAAAAATAGCTAGATCGATTTATCACGCCCGAAACCCCCTGCGTACTAAATGTCATGAAAATCGTTGGAGCCGTTTCCGAGATTCAGATTATATATGTACAAGAATTGCTCTTTTAAAGATATTAGATACAAAAGAAAGTCGTGTTAATTACACTATATATAACAAAAGAACGCCTGAACCAATTTGGCTGAAAATTAGTGGAGAGGTAGCTTCGAACCAGGAGACGGACATAGGATACTTTTACATACATTTTTTTTAAATTGCACCGCGTCGTTGACGGCGATTGTTGTTGTTCCGCGGGTAACACCGCGGGGCTCAGCCAGTATCTAGCTGGCTCTAGGGGCTCAGCCAGTAGTTAGCTGGCGCTAGGGGCTTAGCCGGTAGTTAGCTGGCGCTAGGGGCTTAGCCGGTAGTTAGCTGGCGCTAGGGGCTCAGCCGGTAGTTAGCTGGCGCTAGGGGCTCAGCCGGTAGTTAGCTGGCACTAGGGGCTCAGCCGGTAGTTANTGGCGCTAGGGGCTTAGCCGGTAGTTAGCTGGCGCTAGGGACTTAGCCGGTAGTTAGCTGGCGCTAGGGGCTCAGCCGGTAGTTAGCTGGCACTAGGGGCTCAGCCGGTAGTTAGCTGGTACTAGGGGCTCAGCCAGTAGTTAGCTGGCGCTAGAGGCTCAGCCAGTAGTTAGCTGGCTCTAGGGGCTAAGCTAGTAGTTAGCTAGTAGCTAGTATAGATGAAACTAAGTGCTTAATATTATCATTTAAGCTTTTAATTTTCACACGTGTCGTGCTTCTCGTGAATCCACAAATTAATTTTCATAAAGAAATACATTGTACACTAAATAGAACGACCATTTCTATGTAAAATTTATAATATTGAATAAAATTAATGTGAGAACTTTTCGGTCTAAATGTGACAAGGTTTAAGAATGTTTAGCTACTACTACTAATTAAAATCTGTACAAATAATTAAAATTGAAGTGTCTATTTGCAATTTAACAGCTTTTCCCTAAATGCATTTTGAACAGTATTTAAATAAAAAAAAATATTTTCACTACTAAACCTTTGAACCGTTTTAGATGTAATTTCCAATGGAGATTTTGATTGTTGAATAAGGTCAAGCTGCTATTTACCGCGTTAACCGACACATACACGGGCGTAGCCTCGTACAAAAGATAGTCATCTTATAATTTTAAATTTCTCTTATCAAGAAAATCAAATCAAAAACCAACAAAAAATAGTGTTAGTAAAAAAATACATTATAAAAGTAAAAGTGCTATAAAATCAAAATGGCCGCCGCCTTCCCTTCGACTGCCAACATGAAAGAGATAGAAGAAAATCTTGAAGACGTAAGCGATGCGTGTAATCCAGAAGAGTATGAGAGTAAACTGTCGAAGTTTGGGAATACAATGTCTAACTGGATGAAACTGCTGTGCAATAAGTATGAAGAGAATTTTCACGCCGAATGGTTTACGGTTAGTACTTTCAATCTTTATAAGTCCACTGCTGCACACAGGCTTTGGCCTACTTTACCACGCTGATTAGATTTGAGCGTACAATCAGGCCTGAGACCGGCGAAGTGGTTTTCAGTGATATCACCACATACCTGGCTCCTGAGTCCCCGGAGAGCCGAAGATCCCGAAGGGATTTTCGAACTAATCAACAAAAAAAAATCAAAAAAAAGGTAGACCAAATATTGATCTTAACTAATTATCTCAATTGATAAATCCCGTATTTCATAATCAAATTAACACTGCTAGATATAACCTCTTCTTAAAAAGGAAGTTTCGAGGCACTACACGCTGGCTAGGCGGGGTGGTATAATTATTTGTGTCACGTGTTCCATCTCTTCGTAGTGCTGTTCTCCTGGTAGTTTGCTCCCTCAGTCGGCTCTTACGACGACCACGGGATGAAAAGAGGGGGGGGGGGAGTGACATTCCGTATTCTTAAACCATCACTACACGGATGTATTTACTCTACTTCCCGTATTTACGTAATTAAGTTTATTAAATATGTTATCAACAACAACTAAAAAAAAAAATATTATAAATAATATCTACCAGCTATATATTTTACTGCTAACGAAAAGTAAGAAAATAAATAAAAAATAATACAAGTATAATATAATGTTTTTTTTTTGTATTTATTATTTGGTATTACAAAAAACCGACTCCAAAAAAATATCGAATAAAAAAACACTTAGAAACACTAAAAGGTTGAAATAAACTGGCTTTAATTTGACTGCCTTAAATAACCATGTGTCGATTTTTGCCTATACCTAATCCCTATGTTGGGATATTGGTCTCTTGTATCCTCACTCACTCAGTGAAACACAGCGCAAGCGCTGTTTCACAGCGGTTTTCTGTTAGGCCCTGGTATCACTCCAGACGAGCCGGCCCATTCATGCCGAAGCGTGGCTCTCCCACGGTAACTTTACGGGTTCAATGTTGCATCACCCGAAGTTGACGTAGTGATACATGACAACAACATGAAATGGGCAAATGTGTAGTGAAAGAATGTGATACATGGTCAAAAAACTGTAACAACTCAAGCAGAAATACGTTTCAAATGTATATATAGTCTATATTATTGAAATAATAATTGCAATTTAAATAGTGTTGCCATTCACAAGTTACGACGGTTTGTTATGTTTTAAACCTGTTAAAATGTTGCTAATGTTAAATGTTTTGCTTTATTCGTGAGAATAAAGATGTTTACATATTTCTTATTGATATTAACATGATAAGAACATTGGATTACTTAGTCTTCACAGTCATATTTTTAATCATTGATAACATAATTAAGCAAATAAATTAATTGTAGGTGTGAAATTTCGTGAACATATGAATTAATACCTACGAATGCGAAATTTCATTGCTTCATACGTTGAAGCTAGACTTCTTATTTGTATAAAAATGAATTATATATATATATAACTTCAGATTGAATCGCACTAAATTGAATGATTTTTTTTATTTTTCAGAACAAGGTCTATATAAAAAAAAATTAAAGGCGGACATAAATACTAAAACAGGTTCTTTGGTCATAATTCACGAAAAAAATACGTGGTACAAAGTTCGCCGGGTCTGCTAGTTTATACAAATTTTTGCTATTATTTATACATACGTAAAAATAAATTATATCATGACAGCAACTTGTTTACTCAAACTTACTAAACATAATCTAAAAGACAATTATTTAAAGTTATGCCACTGTGGTGACTTCCACATACAGCGGCAACAAAAACATATGACAACGCCATCTACCAAAGGTACACTACGCGTCGAAACTTCCTTTTTAAGAAGAGGTTATATCTAGCAGTGTTAATTTGATTATGAAATACGGGATTTATCAATTGAGAAAATTAGTTAAGATCAATATTTGGTCTACCTTTTTTTGTTGGTTTGATTGAAAATCCCTTCGGATCGCCGGCTCTCCGGGGACTGAGGAGCCAGGTACGTGATGATTCCATTAAAGGCCACCCCGATGGACGGTCTCAGGCCGGGCCGCCCGCCCAGTGCTCTGAGGAGAACCCTGAGCATATTATTTCAGTTCCAACCCCCAGGAACGACGCCACGTCTATCGAGACACTATCCTGGGGAAGTCTGGGCTTCCCCTGCCTGTCGGACCAATCATTATTTTTTGCGCCCTGACCGCCATTAAAAAAAATATTATAGTACGCCATTTTGTTGACAACAATGACAACTCATTTGTGATCCATGTATTTCATTGTAACTTAAAAACTATGTAAAAACAATCCCTACCAAGCGATACGCCAAGCGGTACAAAAGTCCCATACAAACCTACCATTGGCCGTTAAGGTGTTATATTTTTTATACTCATCTTTATATATACATATCTTTATATATCTTAGGTACGTAGATTTATCTACTTCTCAAAGAAAACATAACATTCATTTTTATTTAACACTTCCCATTTAATTTGCTACGGATTTCATTTTTTTAAATTTAAAATATAATATTTACAATAATAAAACTATAAGGAAACTAGTAGTAATAGGTAAAATCAAAACACTTGAAATATTTCCACAATAGGCCCGAGTCACAATACTGTTTAGATAATATTTCTTTGGCGACTACATACGTATCGGCACCATCTATCGAATATACACCAAAGTAAGGAGTTACTACTAAATTCTGAATCGCGATATAGAAATTCTTAAGCCGATTACAACTTCCTAACAGCAACTGTTTCGCCCGCCAGGCTTGATCACCTCGCCTGGTCGGAGGATCTTCCCTTTGTATTGGAGGCACATAACACCAGTTCCTCTTTAGCCTTTGTGTCATTCCTGTCTCCTAAAAACTAAAATAGTAGAAACTCGATTAATCGGACTAATTGTTGTCGTTGGGGATTCGGATAATCGAAGATCTAGATAATCGAATGTATGAAGAATAGCGATAATGCCAGTTCCGACACGTTCATACTTGCATAAACTTGTGGTACAAATGTTAAATATTGTAACTTGGCTCAATATGACTTAACTATTTGTATATATATGATTGGCCGTTGTGGGTAGTCCGGATAATGGCGAATCCGTATAACGGATGACCGGATAATCGAGTATCTACTAGATCTACTAGTATAATTTTCAAAAGTAGTTTATACTCCAAATTAATAAATTAAAATTGTAGAACACCATACCTAATTAATTTAAATAATGCTATTTTAAATAATTTTTCAAGGAATTTTACGTATGGTAATTTTTTGTGTTTTTGTATTTCTTGCCTGTAATAAAAACAAAAAAATATATCGTACATACAAAGAGTATATCTCATAACAGTTTTAAACTAATAAAGGTTTATTTAAAAATTTACGTTGGTTTAATGAAGAGCTGTGTTTAAAGGGTTTTAAAATTACGTATTAAAAAATTAGCATTCTCTGGTTTTCTCCATAAACGTTTTGACTGAATTTTACTGATTGCGGTGAAGAGTCAAAATGTACAAACACTGGATAAGTAAGGAAAATGGATTAAACGATTCGAATTTGCCGGGCAAACGTCAATTGACCAACGCGCAATCCATTTGTATTCATCATCCTAGCCTTTATAATTCCCAAGCTTTAATTAGGGTCGGCTACTAGTTCAATCGGTTTTACTTGAATATCAGTTTTTCGATGGAGCGACTGGCATCGGACCTCCGCAACCCTGAAGGTGAACTGAATTCGAAGGTTTAACTTGTTCTTGAGGGCACTGAATTCCCAATAACGATTGCCATAGATGATCATGACAACCGGGACCGACGGCTTAACGTGCTCTTCGAGGCACGGGCGGGAAACACAGTCCATACATTTGTATGCATACTCTATTATTGTAATCTCTCGGGCTTTTGAAAATTTGCTTTAATTAGAATTTAATAGTCCACTGCTGATCCTAGCCCTCTCCCTAGAAATGAGTTTTCGGGCTACCACCACACTTAACGGATTGCTATAGGGTTTGTATCAAGGATCCTTTCTCTTAACAGTGCTAATGTCCTACGTAGACTCTCTGCCTGATGGAACACATGGGCAGAATCCAAAAGTAGTGGTCACCATACTCATTGTTAATGCAGACAATGTAGCTAACGTGATCCACACTATGGTAGCATTATTGATCTGCCTCATTGGTCCTTCTGTCTCGCACTCACCAACGAAACACGCCAGCACTGCTGCTGTCATTGTAGATTGGTCTTCTATGATAGGTCAGTACCGCCCCGCTCGAGCTGGCCCGTTCGTGTTGAAATCAGCGTAGCTCATCTACCTTGAAAACTCAGCTCAATTAGTAATGATGTCTCTTTGTCCACAGATCGATGAGTATAAGAGTCAAGCAGAAGAGAGTATGATGAATGCGTGGCGCATCGTGAACCTTCCGAACTGGACCCTCGAGAAGAGGGGAACGAGGAAAGGAGATGTCGTAGAATCTACAAAGACTGAGCAGTTCGGCAAGGTGTATAGATTTACTGTAAGTATAGTTTTGACTGAAGCTTTTAATGCTTGAAGGGGAAGGAGGTAATTAGCTTATGGTAAGTGAGCATCGCTGCCCAAGGGGAACTGCAACTCCAGAGTAATGCGCTTTTCAGTGCGACGCGGATAACCTCGACGGATCGTACAATATATTAAGCCTGTACAGCGCGTTCAATACGGCGTGCAGACGCCATCCCTCTCCGCGCCACTGCTCCTACCCTTTCGGGACATCTGTTGATCCTGGCGTTGTTGGTCAGCGCTGGACAGATGGTCGTGCGTGGCTAAGGTGTACTGTCATCGTTGTCATAATTTCTTTAACCATGATAATAGGAGACGTTTACGAGGTTTCGTGGGTCGGCTATTAAATAAAAATAAAAATTATATTTGTCAATCGACGGCGACGTCAAAAATAATGCTATATTTTACTAACCGACTTCAAAAAGGAGGAGGCGATCAATTCGAATGTATTTTTTATGTTTGTTACCTCATAACTGGTTAAACCGACTTTGATGATCCACTTTGATGATCCTTTTTTATTTGAAAGCTGGTGCTTCTCATGTCATCATCATCATCAACAACTTATAATGTCCCACTGCTGGGCTCGGGTTTTCGCTCAGGAGAGGGTTAAGGCCATACGTCCCCACGCTGGTCAAGTGCGGGTTGGGGACTGGCAAGACGTTGTGGCTACGTAATCTTGCCGTTAGATGTTTTTAAGCCGCCCGAAGGCCTCCAACTAAGCTTCACGACTGTTATCGTATGATAACAACCGGGACCAACTGCTTAACGTGACCTCCGAATCACAGAGACGCTCATGGTAACATGCCACCAGCGGTCACCCATCCAGGTACTGACCGCACCGTCGTTGCTTACCCTCGGTGATTGTTTCTAATCACCGAGTGCAACTGGGCTCTGAGCGCTTCCCTTGTGGTTCCATTTTATTTGGTCCAGTTCTTAAAGTCTGTTTTTTTTTGTTAAAATTTGTGATTATCTTTATGTACCTATGTATGTATATTTACATCAGCAATTTCATTAAAAACTATAATATATATTTTTTCGTGTTTCAGGGTATGGTAGAATGTCCTCCTAAGTTTCTGTTCGAGGAGTTCAGAGACAACCTGACTAAACTGCCAGAGTGGAACCCCACGGTTCTGAAGAGTGAAATTATTAAGGTATGGTACTATTATGGTCCCAGCACCATTGTACATATTGTCCTCCTCGGTGACTGCTGTGCTGTTCACGGGTTCCATTCCCGCGATATACCAAATGTTTATAGAATCTAAATATATATATAAAAGTGGAAGATGACTGACTGACTAAGATACCCAAAGATCAATGCACAGCCCAGACCGCTGAACCTAGAATCCTGAAATTATGCATGTAGATTCTTTATATAACGTAAGTGAACACTAAGAAAGGAATTTTGGAAATGCCACCCCTAAGGTGGTAAAATAGGGGATGGAAATATCTACTTCTGCTCGAGTGAAACCGCGGGCAAAAGCTAGTGTGCTAATATTTGTGTTACGGTGTTTTGTGTGTACATAAAATGTGTATATATTTACAAACATGTATATTCTATCAGTCAATCTGGCTGTTCTAGTACAAGTTCTGCTTAATTTGAATTTAGATGGCGTTGTGTGTTAGATGCCCAAATATATTATATTTTTAGGAATCACAAGCAGATTTTATTTAAAAAAAATAGTAATTAATGAACACAAATTATATTTATCTCGAATACACAGTTAACAATTTTTAATGACATATAAAAAATAATTATACAGATGTAGGTAGGTATTAAAAGGCATCTGATGTTCAGCGATCAACTGTCCCGTTGACTATTTGGGGCTGCTTTATATAGGCACCATGGAATGTCTCCTTGCTAATTCCTTACAATATTATTTATGTGGAGGGAGGGTCGCGTTGAGCTAGTGATTAGTGTTCGCGAGTGTTAATCCTCGGTGAACTGTCTCGGTGGCGCAGTGGCAGCGTATGCGACCGCTGTGCTTGAATTCTCGGGTTCAATTCCCGGGTCGCGGACCACATGTTTGTATGATCTACAAATATTTGTTTTCTATGTATGATATGTATGTATTTACATTAAAAGGGTATATGTGTTTATATCAGTTGTCTAGTACCCATAACACAAGCTGTGCATAGTTTGGGACTAGATGGCGTTGTGTGTTAGATGTCCGAAATATTTATTTATTTATAACATGTGATGTGTATAAAAGATGTAATGTAATTGTTTTAAAAAATGTAATGTAATTGGTTTAAACAATGTAATGTAATGGTTTTCAAAAAATGAAATGTAATTGTTTTAAATAGAATAAAATAGAAAAAACTTTATTGTACACCAGTTAAAACAGCTTACATTCAGGAGCATAACATATAAACGACCATGTACAAATAAATAATACACGAAATTCCTGATTTATCTTTTTTTAAAATAGGAAATAGGTCCAGGTATTGACCTCTCGTACCAAGTGACAGCTGGCGGAGGAAGAGGCATCATCACCCCAAGAGACTTCACCATCCTCAGACGAGCTGCACCCCTATCACAAAGTGGTTCCGTTGTAGATGTTAACGAGAATCCCAACTGCTACATCAGCTCGGGGATCAGTGTTGCTGTCCCCGGATACCCCCCTAATAGGGATCTTGTGAGGTAAGTGCTCAGCGTGCAATGGAGAGGTATATGCTCGGCGTTTCTCTAAGGGATCGCATTAGAAACGAGGTGATCCGACAAAGAACCAGGGTCATCGACGTAGCCGACAGGATTAGCAAGCTGAAGTGGCAGTGGGCTGGCCACATTTGCCGAAGAACCGATAACCGTTGGGGTAAACGAGTTCTTGAGTGGAGACCGCGTCTCGACAAACGTAGTGTAGGACGTCCACAGGTGGAGCGATGATTTGCGCAAGACGGCTGGCAGGAGCTGGATGCGAGAAGCCATAGATGGAACTAAGTGGCGTGAAATTGGAGAGGCCTATGTCCAGCAGTGGACTGCGATATGCTAATGATGATGATGATGAGGTAAGTGACGTTCGTGTGGTCACGGATCAGAATACCGAGTATAACTACCCCTATTTAACCCAAGGTTGTAAGAAACGACCAAATAACAAACTCCACAAAACAACTTCACTGCACTCATAATAGGGAATATTCATAAACTGTTCATTTGTCTCAAATATTTTTTTCTTGATTCTTTGTTGTCTTGTTTTTACATCTACACCCCCAACGTTATCGGAGCTTGTGCTAGCTAATTCACTTACGTACAAGTTCTCGCTGTTATGCCTCTCGTATTTGGATGCTGTATACTTTTTTTTTCTGGCATTCATTCATCTAGTTCACTCTTTACGGGCGGGACTCCCGTTTACTTCACTATTCTAGTCTGTTATTATATTTGTTCGTCCTTATATTTCGGGTAAATAAGGTACACTTAACTACAGTTTCCTTTTCTTCTGTTCTTCTTATATCTACTTATTTCTTACACGACACACCACTTATTATATATTTTAAGTCTTCCAATTTAGGGTCTAACACTTCTTATTTATTTTCTTCTTATTTCTATTACATCTGTTTCTTATCTTAACTGCCTCTGTGGCGCAGTGGTAGCGAATGCGACTGCTGTGCAAGAGGTCTCGGGTTCGATTCCTGAGTCGGACCAAATGTTTGTATGATCAGCAAATATTTGTTTCGGAGTTTGGGTGTTTTCTATGTATAATATATAAGTATTTACAAAAAAAAGTATATAAGTATTAATATCAGTTGTCTAGTACCCATAGTACAAGCTCTGCTTAGTTTGGGACTAGATGGCGTTGTGTGTTAAAATGTCTGAACATTTTATTTATTTATATTTACATTTATCTATTATATTATTTTTACACATTATCCTTTGATTCTATAGGTTTAGATACTTATTGCCTATTTACATATTTTTGCTATACTTAACACTAATATCTTATATAATATTATAAACATAATTTCTTATACTATACCGTTTAACCGTGGAAGAACCACGATTCGGCATGCATGGGCCGGCTCGACCGGAGTTGTACCACCTAGTGAAACAGCGCTTGCGCTATGTTTCACTGAGTGAGTGAGGATACCGGAGGCCCTAATCCAACCCTTCCCTTAATCCCCCTTCCCATCCCCCAAGGGCGGCAACGCACTTGTGACGCCCCTGGTGTTGCGGGTGTCCATGGGCGGCGGTAATCGTTTACCATCAGGCAATACGTCTGCTCGTTTGCCCCCTATAAAAAAAAACTTTTATTTCTATTAATTACTTTTTCGCTAAAATAATGCAGTAGTCCAGAAATGGATCGCTATTTGCTTTTTACGATTTGAAAAAGATTTTCTGCTTTGATTTCCATTTCTACTATATTTTCGTAATTGTGTCGTTCTAAATCGAAGATAGGGCAACTACACAATATACGCGGTAAGGGTTCTTTGTTGTCTTTACAATATATTTAACAGGTATTTTCTTTAATTTAGTGATTATTTAAACCCAGAAAAATATGAAATAGAAAGTGAAAATTAAGGGAGGGAAATTTAAACTTCCAAAACGCTCAACTTTTGCCTGCGCTTTTGACTACACGGTTGGCCTAGTGGTTTAAGAGGTCGCCACACCACTCCCTTCTGCGCCAAGTGTTGCGGGTTCAAATCCTACATGGGACAACACTTTGTGTGATCCATAAATTGTTGTTCTAAGTTTGGGTGTACTTTGTGTCCGTTTCATGTATGTTTGTAAAGATCCCCGAGACACAGGAATGTAGATTCGTAATGCGGGAGTTGTGTTAAAAAAAAATAGTATTGGTTGAAACAAAATGTGACGTCGATAGTCACGTCCTCGAAATTATCGGAGTCGAAATTCAAACTGTGTTAGTGGTGTTTGTCAGAACAATTACCTTCTTCCATGATTTTAATAGCAATCAAAACTTAATAAGTTTTAAGTAACTGTGAAGGGTACGGGTAACATATTCCTCCAACACAAAGGGAGGATCCTCCGACCAGGCGAGGTGATCATGCCTGGCGGGCCACTGCCCCACGGTTGATGTTGGGAAGTTGTATATATGTTAATCGGGGCGAGAACTTCTATTGCGCGATGCAGGATTGGTAGCTTCTTAGTTTCCTTCGTTACTCCGTGGTTCAGTGTATCTTCGGTGGATAGCGCTGTATTATATTTCTATTGCGATGTATGTGGAAGTCGCTACATAACTAAAACACTAAATAGTAAATAAACACGAAATGACAATGACGTCATTGGCTGTGTCAAAAGCGCGCGCAAAATGGCGGCGTTTGAATAGCTCAAATTTAGTCAGTGTTTTAAATTTCACTTTGAAAAATTTGTTTGACTGTTTTCATGCCTATTTATGTTTTTTTTTCTATGTTATAGAGATGTAAATGATCGAATTAAGAAATAAAAAAAGATATGCATATTCCCTATTGCACATGTAGTTTTAAATATTGTGCGTTGAAATCCCACATGGGACAACACTATATGATCCACAAATTGTTGTTTTGCGTCTGGGTGTTCTTTATGTCCGTTTCATGTATGTGTGCGAATTCCCCCACACCACAGGATATATTCCTAGAGTGGGAGTTGTCTTTTTAAAATGGTTTTTATTTAGTTTGCCCTGTTTGTTTATTTATTTGTTTGTTTCAAATTGAATTATTGAAATTTGACCCACTTCCTGTCGATAGATTGATCTGAAATTTGGTACACACCTTTAGTTCTGGTGACAATACAATTAAATAAATATGCTCCACTGTACACCCAAGACGGCCGCCGCTACAAAATGGCGGTTTACAAATTTTGTCACGACTTCCTCAATATGGGTATCAAATGAAAGATCTTGTCTAGTAAAACACAGTTCACTATTAAAAATAATAATCAAAAACTAAAAACTGGAAAATAAACAAAAAAATATTAGGTAAAATATATATTTTTATTCTGATGTTGATGATATTCAAAGAAACTCCGGTACTTAAGGGATATAATTACATATAAAGTCAGCAGCGGTGGCGCAGCGGTAGCGAAAGCGACTGCTGTGCTGGAGGTCTCGGGTTCGATTCCTGAGTCGGACCAAATGTTTATATGATCTGCAAATATTTCTTTCGGAGTTTGGGTGTTTTCTATGTATAATATGTATGTACATATTTACAAAAAAAAAAGAATGAATATATCAATATCAGTTGTCTAGTACCCATAGTATAAGCCCTGCTTAGTTTGGAACTAGGTGGCGCTGTGTCTTAATAAGTCTGAAAATGTCCGACAATTATTAATTGCTGCAGGGATATACGAGTAAGTTAGGAGTTTATAATTTTAAAGACGTTTATAAGCAATCAAACTTTGTCTTTCAGGGGTGTTAACAAAGTAGGGTGCTGGCTCCTGACTCCTCGATCAGTCCAGACCCCAGGGGGCAAGATAGAGACACACACCAAATTCCAATGGCTAATGTGTTGTGACCTCAAAGGTAATTTTCATTTTTTTTTAATATTATTAATTTGAAGTCGTTCTCGCAGGCTGATCTAGTGGTTTATATGCTTTTAATCTAATTTTTACTTCTTGGTACCTCTATTTAGCACTGCAATACTCCCTCAGACCTCACCACACCGTGGTTTTCAGTGATTATTTGGTGTCTTATTACAAAATGGGGGAGCTAAATTGTTAGACATTGACTTACACTTATGAAAATGTTTTTTTACCGCTTTACCGTGGGAGAGCCATGCTTCGGCTCAAATGGGCCGGCTCGACCGGAGTGATACCACGGCCTCACAGAAAACCGGTGTGAAAAACAGCGCAGGCTCTGTTTCACACCGGTTTTGTGGCCGTGTGGTGTACCCAGGGTCGGATCAAATGTTTGTATGATCTGCAAATATTTGCTTTGAAGTCTGGGTGTTTTCTATGTATAACATGTATGTACTTACCAAAATAGGAAGTATTTATGTATTTATATCAGTTGTCCATTACCCATTTTTTACGTGTGCAAACCCTCTCGGGCCTTCACCCCACCGGGGCTAGCGGCGGGGCGGTATGTCGGAATCGAACCGACTAAAACCACACGGTGTGCCACTCTGCGCCTGAGACGGGAGAGATCCGGAAACTGCTGCTATTATTAACACATCCGGACCCCTCCTAACACAAGCTCTGCTTATACTTATTGGGACAAGATGGCGTTGTGTGTAATATGTCCGAAAAAAAAATTTACGTTCACAAATGTCACTTAGTGTCTTAAATGAATAAATAGTTTTGAATTCGAAATAAACGTTTATCTTTTTTTAATTTCCAGGTAAAATTCCCCAGTTCGTTCTTGACGCAGCCTTCGCAAGTGTGATGTTGGATTACATAGTGCATGTGAGAAAATACGTAGCAGATTGTAAAGCTAAGGGACGATTCTAAAACACCCCTGGGAGGGTGCAACTAGTTGTATATTATAGGGATGAATTAGTAAAGGGTGGAATATTAAGGACTAACTCTGATTGGACATAATAATTCTTTTAGCAAGCTAAACTACATGTGGTCAATTAGATGTGACAGCTTTTTAATAAGCCATTCTTAAGAGTATGTTTGTAACACAGGGTTGAGGGAATGTGATAGAACGTGATGATGGAATAAAATGAAGATAAAATAGGTCTTTTGAAATGGAAAAAGGAATCTTCTGGAATTTTAATTTATGTTTCCTTCCTTTTCTCGTTTATTTGCGTTTTCATGAGAATGGACGGAAATACATAACAGGAAGCATAGGATTTTTTTTATGGAATAGGTCGCAAACGAGCAGATGTATCACCTGATGGTAAGCGATTACCGCCGCCCATGGACACCCGTAACACCAAAGGCGTCACAAGTGCGTTGCCGACCTTCGGGGATGGGGAGGGGGATGAG
This sequence comes from Hyphantria cunea, assembly GCA_003709505.1. NCBI lineage: Eukaryota > Metazoa > Arthropoda > Insecta > Lepidoptera > Erebidae > Hyphantria > Hyphantria cunea. The sequence goes on from PKRV01002868.1 coordinate 14,935, forward strand.
GGGAAGGGTTTGATTATGGGCCTCCGGTATCCTCACTCACTCATTGCAACACAGCTCAGGCGCTGTTTCACACCGGTTTTCTGTGAGGCCGTGTTATCACTCCGGTCGAGACGGCCCATACATGCCGAAGCGTGGCTCTTCCACGATAATTTTATAACGGATACGTACGTTACTTGATTTAACAATAATATACCATTGTCTCTGTGATATATAGCTATGAAACCGACGAAGTAACTTTGAATAAGCACTTTTATTTTATATCAACTATGTTTTCATTCTTTACGAGTATGTTTTATCACAAATGAAGTGCAAATATAAAAATTCTACTTTAAGTTCCACTTTTGATTAATGGCTGTATGGTGTGAGCACAATTTTGCCAATCTCATGTGTTTGAAAGACAAACTGTCAAAGGATTTATTGTAGAACTTCGATCCACCCGGAAAAATAATTTAAAAAAATATTAATTTACTGACTTTTACAGGCATGGATTGATAAATAAATACTCATAAATTAATAAGACACGTATATTAAAATATAAATTCATATCTAAAATGTACCTCGTAAGTTCTGAAATGACACTAGTGACAGCTGTCACAGAGATCTCGATATATTTTTGACACTGTAGAATGAGAGGTGAAACGTCAAATGTCATTATATGCGATTTTTTATTCACCCCTAAATGCATCTTTGGCACTCAGACAAGGCAACCCACATGCGATTATTATGTTGTAGATATCTATGAACGACGGTAACCACTTACTATAAGGTGACTGCTTTGTTATTTCACCACTCTTTATACAGGATGGATATGATAATACGACATTTATTTGAACTAGACATACCTATACATGTCGCAAGTCCACATACAAAATTTTAATAAAATCGGTTCAGTAATTTAGCCACAGGACACTATTTTTTGTTTTAAAAATTTACTACACGATGTATCTCTGTGCTTTAGAAACTTACCTATCAACCACGGCGCTTGCGCTGTTGCCGCTTCGTTTGATCATGCAGGTTAGTGAAGTTAAATTACAAATTTTGTCTTCATTGGTTTTAATTATTTAAGATATTTAGTATGTTCGAAATTTTATATTTTCTGAAATTCTATTCTGGGATAAATTAAACAATCGCACAGTAAACTAACACCTTTAAATAGGCTACGATTTCATTTAATGTCGTATTGTTATATCCACATTTTATAGCAAGAGAAAAAAATGTAAATAATTATAAGTAAATTTCTACGTTAACGCTACACTGACAATGATAAGACTAATTGTTTGCTACATTAAGATAACGTAAGAAAAAATAACTATCCTAACGATGTATATAAAATTTAAATAAGTTTATATATTAAATGATTTAAATTTAAACGGACGATAATTGATATTTATACCCTAATTTTACAATGACTCATTTTTTAAATTTACCTGAACCCCACGGTGTTACCCGCGTTTGTAGTTATAATCGCGACGCTAGTCTAAAAAGAAGCCTATCCTTGGGTCCGGATGGCGTAAGAAAGCGGTTCCTGTATACCTCCCGTCTCAGGCGCAGAGTGGCACACCGTGTGATTTTAGTCGGTTCGATTAAGACACACCGCCCCGCCGTAAACCCCGGTAGGATGAAGGCCCGAGGGAGTTTCCACACGTAAAATAAAAATGGCCCTACGTTATCCCCACTCACTCGGTGAAACGTAGCGCAAGCAATATTACAATTTGGTTATCTGTAGGGCGGTGGTAACCGGCCCATTCGTACCTGAGCATGGCTCTCCCACGTCTTAAACTTGCTGTATTTTTTCATAAAGGGAAAACTAGCACCTGACGGTAGCATAGCATGCTGGTTTCCATGTGCAGATGTAGTCTGTTAGATTGCTACATACAGCTAATATAATGATGGTAAATCAATACAGATTGTCCCAATGGACGTGTCTCAATCGAGAGAGAATTGACTGTACCGCTGGCTTGTGGTTTTAGCGTTCCTTCTTGTTTCAAGAGATCAAAACATGAAACTTACTACCACCATACTTGTTTCCCTCCCACCTGATCCCGGGTCCCTTGAGCGGGGCGTGAAAAAGCACCTCACTAGGCCGCCATAGGGTGGGTCACCTGTCCACATATGCATTGAATATGGTGACCACTACTCTTGGATTCTACTTATGCTTTCCATCAGGTAGAGTAGTCATTGTGGTGAACTCGATCATAAAAAAGCAGTGGCCAAGCCGCTTTCTATCTGTGTTGTGCCCACACAAAGTGTTTTTTCATGTGGGATTTAACCCCACAACACTTAGCGTAGTAGAAGGCGTTGTGGCAACTGCTTAAACCACTAGGCAAACAATGCAGTCAATATTAATGTATCTGCTTAATGCGGGACTATTAAGGTGCTGGTCACATACTTTGTTTATTACTAACATTCATTTCGTAAAAGAACTTAACATATCTACTATAAAATCACAATTAAGAATATCAAAACACTAAAAGAAATATCATTACATCTTAATACAACATAATTATATACAAAGAAAACTTGTTCAACAAACAGAAAACACAAACGACGCGTATGGCGGCCATATTGACCTCGCATTATAACACATAACACACTCAAAAGATAAAACAGGAATTCATTCAATATCAGTGTTTTGTTTACACGACACGTGAGCCGACCGCATGTGAGATCAGTTATAAAACAACGTGTAATTTTTTATTTAAATAGTGTAAGTTTTTAGTGATATAATGCAAAAAACAAATACAATTACTAATTGTATTTAATTATAATTATTATCGACAAAAAATACGCTTCATTTTCGATTCAATTAGATTTTTTTTTAAATACGACTCAAAGTGTCAACGAATTGACAGATTTTGATGTAGAACAACTTGGTGAAGATCAAATTGTATTCTTTTAATGTTTGTTTTTCAATAAAGTAATTATAATTTGACTCTTATCGCCATCTTCTTAAGATACAATTGTTTTTAAATCTTTTTATACTTATGACGTTTAAATTGCAATTGATCTGATCGTGACTATATTCATATTGGAATCATTTTGTTTATACAGCGAACCGCGCGATTCGAAATATTTGTTAACTGTTCTTTGTAACTGGACCTTTGTACTGTATTTATCGTGAATTTGTCCCCATTTGTATATCTAACAAATAAACTTATCAACCAGCCAGTCAAGGACTAGTTTGAGTTTAATTAAAATGCAATATTAAATGTTATTTTAAAATCTAGGTTAACGATCCTACCGGCAAGGTCTTACCAAAATTTATCTAAACCTATTTTCTTCTGCTATATTGAAATGGCTCAAGTGGTTTAGGCAACGTCACCAGGCCGTATCTTTTTGCGTAAACCATGACACCTGCTAACCTAAATTTTCTGCTATCTGTGGAAATGATTTAAAGATAAGAAACGGAATGCGTAACAGATAATTGAAAATGGCGCGCTATTTGATTTGAGCAATGATGACACGACTATTAAGAAGACTCGCGTTTTACCCGACTGCGAAAGAAGGAGGGTTATGTTTTTCGAGTATATGTATGTATGTATATTTCTTTGGCATGTCCTAAAACCTAAACAGCTTGTAGTATTTCTATGCGAGTGGTGTCAATAGATTCGTGTTAGTCGTGAGAGTGACGCTAGATACATCAAAATAAAACAAAACCAAAATCAAGGGATTTTTGGAGCCAAAAAGTAATCTCAAAAAAAAAGTTTCCAAAATACATCGAGTGTGGTATCAAAATAAAGAATGTTTAACGGTGATTACGAAGAATATATAACTTGTTTGTTCCATATATGATAGTGACGCAGTCGGGTTTGATGTTTTTTAATAATTCATTACTTTGTCATCGGTACCTTCCGTATGGCTATATCTGTATGTCCAGTCTAGGACACGATAATAATATCCAGATTTAAACCATACTCAGAGTCTTTGGTATTTTTTTTTATGGAATAGGAGGCAAACGAGCAGAAGTATCACCTGATGGTAAGCGATAACCGCGTCCCATCGTCACCCGTAACACCAGAAGCGTCACAAGTGCGTTGCTAAGTTGCGTCACAAGGGGATGGAGAGGGGGATGAGGGGAAGGGTTGGATTATGGGCCTCCGGTATGCTCACTCACTCGGTGAAACACAGCGCAGGCGCTGTTTCACACCGGTCTTCTTCTTCTTCGGTCTTCGGTAGTGTTACTATCCAGAATGAACCAGCAACCTCATCGATACTTATTTCTTTTTAAGAATCTCGTGCTATCCATAAAAGCAACCTCATTCTGCATTGTTTAACAGCCTATAGTCCATAGCTAGGCATAGATCTTGGGTAGTTTGTTATTTTAGTCGCCTCGTACGATGCCCACGGGTTGATTAGGTTTGGTGACGTTCCATATTCCTCATCCGTCACTACAAGAACCTCCTGCCTTGTTAAATGGATAACCAGCATAACCTTTAACAGAATATAAGGCTCTGTAAATGGATTTAGCTACGAATTTTTTTTGTAAAGGTGCTTGTGTTTATTTTACTAGGACAGTAACTTTATATTAATAAAATTCTTAAGTCTCGGTCTCCTTCATCAATTAGAATCATTTGTTTGTTAAACATTCATATGCCTAGAAATTCAATATGAATAATTAGTACGGAAACGAGTACATAGATCAATCGATTTGAATGTATACTGTATCTACCATGACTTCAGAGCCATCTTGTGAAAACAAGCCGAACTAAGATACCCTACATCACGCTATAAATATTTTTAAGATTGATTTTTTAAATGTTTTACACCTTATCAGTTTTTTAAAAGCAATTTTTAAAAACATCTTTTTGCAATACGAGATCTAAACGGACTGCGAGATCAAGTTTTGTAAGAAGGTACATTTTAAATTGCTACAGATGTGAAGTTTAACTTAATTTAAAAAAATGGTTGGCTGATAATAATAGCGCAGAAAACCCTTTAGTGCAAACGTTGACGTCCTAAAAAACAAAATGGCCGCCGCTCTCCCGCCAACTGCCAACGGGAAAGTCATGGAGAAACACATTGAGGAAGTAAATGGCGCGAACAGTCCCGAAGAATATGAGAGTAGAGTTTCAAAGACCGGTTACTCTATGTCCAACTGGATGAAGCTTATTTTCAACACGCACGAGGAAGAGTTCCAAGCAGAATGGCTTACGGTAAGTCTATTAAAGAATTATTTTTAAAACGTAGAGTTGTCAATCCAAAAAAAAATGTCAAAGCTGTCAGACAGCTATCAATATTAAAAAAAAAAATGCACAACGGAGATCGTTTTTCGTTTTTTTCGAAAGACGGTCCCCATTTCATCTCATCCACATTTTTTATAGTTTTATCATTATTTTCATCACGACTAAGACTTGAAGACTAGAAGACTTAAGACTTGAAGACTTTAAAGCTTCACATTAGCAGAAATAGCTAATTAGCTGGTTGCCATTTCATCAAAAGAAGAAGAAGACGCACAACGGCAAATGGGTTACCTAATGGTAAGTGGGTACCTCCGCCCGTCTTTGCACTAGCAACTTAAGCGAAACAATTGTGTTATAACTTAACTGCACGGTTGGCCTAATGGTTTGAGTGGTCGCCATGCCGCCCGCTACTGCGCCAAGTGTTGTGGATTCAAGTCCTACATGGGACAACACTGTGTGATTATTTTTATGGAATAGGGGGCAAACGAGCAGACGTATCGCCTGATGGTAAGTGATTGCCGACACCCATGGACACCCGGAACACCAAAGGCGTCACAAGTACGTTTCCGGCCTTTAAGGGATTGTGAGGAGAATCGGGGGTGTGGTTGAAGTACGGTACCTCACTCACTCGGTGAAACACAGCGCAAGCGCTGTTTCACACCGTTTTTCTGTGAGCCCATGGTATCATTCCGGTCGAGCCGGCCCATTTGTGCTAAAGCGTGATTCTCCCATGGTTCATATACTTCAGTTAGTCGTGCTCACAATGAGTTAGGTAATCGAACTAACAGCATAGATAAAGACGTGTTTCATTAACTTCTGCGCCAATAACCTCAACAGTCACCATTTGAATCAATCAAGGACAAAAAGGAGACATTAATATATATAAATAAAAATGAATCTCCAAAATGTATGTACGCACATAACTTCTAATCGGCTGCACCAAGTTGTATAATTCTTTTTTCTGTGTCCGTTATTGTTAGAACAAGTTTAGTATTGAAGAAAATGAAAGATAACCTTAGTTTTTTTTACACTACCTGTACGAAAATGAAGCCTGAACTAAGTTTTTTTGAAATTTTGATAATACATATTTACGAAAGAAAAATATGGCAGTAGGGAACTTGCCGGGTCAGCTAATAATAATATAATATTTCGGATATCGAACACACAACGACATCTAGTCCCAAACTAAGTAAGCAGAGCTTGCGTTATGGATACTAGACAACTGACATAAATACATATGTACTTCTTTTTATATATACATATTATAACATAGAAAACACTCAAGCGCCGAAACAAATCTCAGCAGCAGATCATACAAACGTTTGACCGACCCGGGAATTAAACCCGAGACCTCAAATACAGCAGTCGGATACGCTACCACTGCTTCGCAGAGGCAGTTTAATTCCCATATGCAACGAAAACAAGGCCTATAAGCTGTTTATCTTAATTAAAAGATCAATTATCAAGATTAGTGTTCAGTCATTAAGCCTTGAAAGTAAATTAAATATCATAATCCAGATAAAATGTATCATGACAATTATTATTTTATATCTATCCGATATTTTGTGCCGTCAGAACTGATACGCTTAGAAAATTCCGTATACTATCAATCAATCAATCAATCAATCAACAACCTATAATGTCCCGCTGCTGGGCTCGGGTCTCCTCTCAGGAGAGGGTTAAGACCATGCGTCCCCACGCTGGCCAGTGTGGTTTGGGGACTGGCAAAACTACGTTGTGGCTACGTATCTTGCCGTTGGATGTTTTTAAGCCGCCAGCTTAAAACTTGGCCAGCGTGGGGACGTATGGCCTTAACCCTCTCCTGAGAGGAGACCCGAGCCCAGCAGTGGGACATTATGGGTTGTTGTTTTGTTTGTTTGTTTATTATTATAAGACCCCAAGCCAAAATGAGGTGTCAAAAATTTACATCTCATTTTGACACCGTTTGTTAGAAAAACTTGCAGTTCAATTATAGTGAAGCTTTGCTTTGACACAAGTAGACTGGCTCTAGCGTCTCATAGAAAACAAGTGCCAAGCAATTCCCTCGTTGCTTTTAAATAAATAAATAAATAAAATAAAAAAATATTTCGGACATCTAACACACAACGCTATCTAGTCCCAAACTAAGCAAATCTTGTACTATGGGTACTAGACAACTGATATTAATACATATATACTTTTTTTTGTGTAAATACATACATATTATACATAGAAAACATCCAAACTCCGAAACAAGTATTCGCAGATCATACAAATATTTGGTCCGACTCAGGATTCGAACCCGAGACGTCATGGAGAGCAGTCGCGTAAGCTACCACTGCGCCACCGAGGTCAGATTCTCTCTCTTCCCCTAAGTCCCAGGGACGGACGGAGAAACCACTTATGACTCTTGAGAGGCGGCTTACTCCCTCAGGTGACTTTCTACTCGTTTGTACCCTAATCCATACTTATAATAATATTATTATTTCGAAAATAATTGTATATTGTTACGCTTTCACTGCTAAATCGCTGCATCGATTTCAATGAAATTTAGCCTTTAGATATTCTGATTGACTGCCTCGTTAGTCTAGTAGTTATAGTAAGCGACTGCATATCAAGAGGTCTTGGGTTCTTCTTACAAGAAATTCTGAATGGAAGCCCGGAGTATGGAAGAGCACTTTAAGCCGTCACTAAGATATATAGCAATCGTTATTGGGTAGTCAGAGCCCTCAAATATACTGAAAACTAGTTCAAAGTTCGAATTTAGTTCACACTCAGTGTTGCGAACTGATATTCAGGTACAACCGATTGAACTAGTAGCCGACCTCAAAATCTTGGGAATAATAAAGGCTAGGAAGGTGAGATACTTTGATTCTTAAGAAAGGACATAGGCTATGCTTTACCGCAATTACCGACACACAAGTGGGAGGAGTTGCGGGAAAAGTTTGTAAATAGATACACATACCGATAAAAAAAGATTCATTTGGTGTTTGGCGTTGTTAGTGGTCATTTATACTTCATTTCTGTTCCCCAGACTGATGAATACACGAACCTGGCGGAGGAGAGTATGAACGACGCGTGGCGGGTGATAAACCTCCCTGACTGGACCCTGGAGAAGAAAGGCTCCCAAAAAGGCGATATCGTGGAGTCCATGAAGACAAAAAAATTCGGAAAGGTGTATAGGCTAACTGTAAGTATAAAGTATACATGTAGGTATATATACATTCTCAAATGTCCTCAGTGTCTATTACAAATAAATAAAATTGGAGTGTCTGTATGTAATATTGAAAAAACCGCTTTTTTGTAGGTATACCAAAACATTGTTTTTTTGAATTCTTGACTGTCTGTTCCGACTAATTTCTGAAATGGCTGGACCGCTTTTAAAGGGATTTTCACTGGGCTACTATTTTTAGACTATCTTCGCCCCGCAGTTTTAACCTGAGTTACTGTTGTACCGCGGGAAACATCACGGGGGGCTCAGCTATTTTAAGAATATGGAGTTTCACCCCTATTCACCCCGGGGGTGTCGTAAGAGCCGACTGAGGGACAAACTACCAGGACAACAGCATTGCGAAGAGAAGGAACACTTGAAACGTTCCCTATACCAGCCCGTCTGGCTCACGTGGTTTATTAGGCCAAATCTCCCTGTAAAGAGAGTTCTATGTCCAGCAGTGGACTGTAAAGGCTTTCGATGATGATAATGATTCCCAAAATTTACTCTCTTCGAGTAAGTAAGTTTATTTCTTTAACGCTCTCGCTCAAAGACACGCTCTTTAGCCTAATCGACTTGATGGATTATGGTGTCAAAAATTGTATTGTCTTTAGATTAATCGTAATTGTGAGACACTCAAAATTAAAATCGCTAGTTTCTAAAATGTTATTTGTAATCCATTTTTTATTTTTATTCAACAATTACTTGTATTCTAGTTCTTATCGCCGTTAAACGAACTTGACAAAATATCGTCACGAAGATTAGAAGTACATATATTGAAAAAGAATACTAATATTAAAAAAGGCAGTACTCGATTAGCCAAGAGTCCAAATGTGGGGGAATTAGTCCAAGTAAAACCCAATAAGCGATGTTATCGAAACAAATTTGATATATTTTATTTTAATATCAGTTACAAATAACTTAATGAAGACAGGTATAGATAATGGATATGGAGGAATTCCTAATGCACCAAACCTATCTTCGACTGTAATCTATTGTCAAGACGTTTTTATGCTGGACAACAGGCCCCGGCTTTGCACGGATTCATTACAGAAAATATAATATAACCTATGTTTCTCTGAGATGTGCGGCTTAATTTTTTCCGACGTCTTCAACAAATGTCGTTATATTTTCGCCAATGTACTCAAAAAATTAACAAATTATATAAGAAAACCTCCCTCAAGGATCGGTGTATTTATAAGTAAAAATCGCGTGAAAATCCGTGTAAACAGATAGAGGAGAGAACTTTGTTTTATAATATGTAGTTATTTCGTATAACCATATAGAGACATTAAGTTTGTAATTTTAGAAAGAAAAAAAGGGAAGATGGATGCTACGGATGGCGGGAGAAATGACACTTTCGCGCGCTTTTCCAATCATAACGTGGCACGTTCAACATCGCATATTTCTTTTACCGCCAATAAATAATGAACTAGACAGTTGTGATTCTGATAGCAATCATTATCCTTAAGAAGTTGTGTTTCAATAACAATTAGCTGGTATCTTTTAGATAAGGCTAAGCGCATTATCAAAAGGCTTAGTAAATTGGTGTATATAATACGAATTCTGTTAGGTTAGGTTAGGTTAGTAAAAAAAAAACGTTTCGGATGGCGTAAGAAAGCGGTTCCCGGATTCCTCCCGTCTCAGGCGCAGAGTGCCACACCGTGTGGTTTTAGTCGGTTCGATTCCGACACACTGCCCCGCCGCAAACCCCGGTGGGATGAAGGCTCGAGATGGTTTCCACACGTAAATAAACATAAATGCTGACGTTTACCAAACGGCCGAAGAGTTCCATACCATTTTATCTATACATTTCGAGCATCTTCCTGTTGCCGTTATCAATATCGAGCAAACGAGCAAAAAATCACGATTGTTGTATGGGAATCTCCTCAAATATTTATTTTATTTTGTTTTTTAAAACATCTCTGAAATTTTCAACTGTCTAACTATCACGGTTCATGAAATACACTCTACACTTTACTCCTTGGGTACGGAAACCTAATAGGACAAATAAATTCGAATTTGAAAAAAAAAGTTAGCTATAAATTTCGTTTTTAATCGAAACTAAAATGTCAAAAATGGAAACAGAGTCAAAAAAGTGGCAATGCGAGTAAACCTCTCGATCGTTTTTTGTTTTTGCGAAAGACGGTCCCCATTTCATGTCATCCACATTTTTTATCATTAATTCCATCTCGACGAAGACTTGAAGACTCGAAGACTTAGAATTGAAGACTTGAAATACTGACATTGGCAGAAATAGCTGATCCGGCTGATTGCCATATCATCAAAAGAAGAAGAGTAAACCGCTGCGAATTTGTTTTTAGTTTTCGTTCTAATTTCAGCGACAATATCTCGAGTAATTTTAATAAATAAATAAATATAAATATTTTCGGACACTTTAACACACAACGCCATCTAGTCCCAAAATTAGCAGAGCTTGTACTATGAGTACTAGACAACTGATATTAATACATACATACTTTTTTTTTAAACACATACATACTATACATAGAAAACAGCCAAACTCCGAAACAAATATTTGCAGATCATACAAACATTTGGCCCGGCTCAGGAATCCAACCCGAGACCTCTAGTACAGTCGCATACGCTACCACTGCGCCACCGAGGCAGTCAAATAGCTTCTATAGTTTTCTTTTACGACACCCACGGGATTTTAAATAAAAAAACCACTTATGACACACCAGTTAATGTAATCTAGTGTTAAATTTTAATAACAATTTGCAATTTTATATGTATCTATGTATCTTTTGTTAATTTTGTGGAACACAGAAGCAGATTGTTCTTAATACAGGCTATTTAAGTAGCCTAGCTAGAACATCTGTGACTTTTATGTAAAGATAGATAGATAGATGGATAGAAAACCCTTTATTTGCACACTATAATATTACAGTTAGAAGAGAGTATATAAAATGTGAGACGGAATGTACAAAGGGCGGCCTTATTGCCAAAAGCAATTGTTTTACGAAATAAATTATTATTATGTCACGTGCATCGCACAATAAAATTGTGGAATCAATTATCGCCTGCGGTATTCCTGGACCAATACGACCTTCAAGAAAAGAGCGTACTCCTTCTTAAAAGGCCGGCAACGCACTTGTGACGCCTCTGGTGTTGCGGGTGTCCATGGGCGGCGGGAATCGCTTACCATCAGGCGAAACGTTAGCTCGTTTGCCTTCTACAACATAAAAAAAACGTTAAGCCACTTAGCCTCGGTGGTGCAGTGGTAGCGAATACGACTCCTCGGGATCGATTCTTGAGTCGGACCAAATGTTTGTATCTGCAAATATTTGTTTCAGAGTTTGGGTGTTTTCTATACATAATATGTATGAATTTACTAAAAAAAAGTATGCATGTATTAATATCAGTTGTCTAGTACCCATTGTACAGGCTCTCTGTTTAGTTTGGGACTAGATGGCGTTGTGTGTTAAAATGTCTGAAAATATTTATTATTATTATTATTATTTATTATTAATAAGGTATTCGTAAGGCAAGGACTGTCTGATATCTTCTAGAAGACGCACTCAGTAAAACTCCGTATTCTAAATTCGTAACCATAAAATGGAGGAGCAAGTTTTACAGATGTTAACAAGGTCAATCGTTACTCTTGGTTTCAGGGCTCGGTGGAATGTCCTCCGACGTTCTTGTACAAGGAGTTCAGAGACAACTTCAACAATTGGCCTGAGTGGAACCCCACTATTTTGAAAACTGAAACCATTAAGGTATGTTTGAGTAAATTTTTTACTGCTAACTTTTGTGGATGTTTAATTACGTGCATTAGTAATTGTGGTCTTAGAAAATAGCGCACGTGTTTCCTTCTCACTATGATCCCGGGTCCTTTAAGCGAGGCGTGAAAAAGCATCTCACCAAGCCGCCATAGTGTGGGTCACCATGCTGCATTGTTCTTTTTCGCATTGAGGATGGTGACCACCACTCTTGGATTCTGCTCATGCTTTCCATCAGGCAGGGCAGAGTGATTTTGGCAGGTTATACATAAAAAAAAATCCGCTTAAACTGACACGAAAAGTTACACACTTCAAACTAATTAGTTCCTCAGCTCTGCATCGCTATTAAGGTCGATTTGCCGAAAATGCCTAGGTCATTAAACTCGCCTTAGCTACATTTATAGATAACATTTAAATAAATAAATAATCAGATATATCCAAAATACATACTGTACCACTTTTAAAAGAGTGTTGCCTTCCATAATAAAATGCCTCAAACAATATCTATTAGGCTATACGAGTATTATAAACATTTATCTCCACACCAAACAGCACAATAACTTTTATTGTGCGATGCAGGACCTCAACCTCAAGTGACTCTTTCAGTTATTCTACTCTCTAGAGTACGTAGGTGGATTCTAATCCACCTACGTACCTAATCACATTAAAATTCTTTACGACGGTTTTTATTTTAAAGTAAGATTCGCCACATACTTGGGATAGTCACGAGTAGCAAGGCTTTTTACAAATGATAGGTGTAACGGACTCAAAGAACACCAAGTCTCAAAGCAATAATAGGCATGATGACAGTAACCAAGAACCACTTAAATTATGTATTTATCTGATGAAATAGGATATAGTATGAAAATCATATTTATTCTCATATTAAGAGCGAGATTAATAGTTAATTACTAAAAATGAAACTACAAAATACAGCAACCCACCATGTTAAGTTAAACACCAATCGAAGCGAGTTACGTCACTTTTTTTATGGAATTGGGGGCAAACGGGTATACGTATCGCCAGATGGTAAGCGATTACCGCCGCCTATGGACACCTATAACACCAGAGGCGTCACAAGTGCGTTGCCGGCCTTGGGGGATGGGGAGGGGGATGAGGGGAAGGGTTGGATTATGGGCCTCTGGTATCCTTACTCACTCGGTGAAACACAGGGAAGCCGCTGCTTCACATCGGTTTTCAGTGAGGTCGTGGTATCACTCCGGTCGAGCCGACCCATGCCTTTATGTATAACGCTCACATTGTTCGGATATAATCGACGATCACTTTACTGTATTTAAGAGCTATAATTGACACTGGTTGACAAATGGTGACGTCGCGTCTTACAAAAACAGACGCCATGACACCACCGAGCGTTTTCTCGTGAATTTTAAACTTAAAATTTTAATCAAAATTTTTACCTACTAAAACTTTATTTTTGTAGATATATAACTGTTTTTGACAATAGGAGATACTTCGATCGTAACAAATAATGGTATATTTTACCAGAATATAGCTCCTGGTATAGATCTAGCGTACCAGGTGACGGCTGGCGGTGGCCACGGCATGGTTGCTCCGAGAGATTTCACCAGCATCCGACGAACTGCAGCCTTATCTGAGGACGGGAAAGTAGTCGGTGATGATGACAACCCTTATAACTACATCACCTCTGGTTGCAGCATTGACATACCTGGATATCCACCTAATAAGGAATTTGTGAGGTAAGGACTATTTGAGATAGGTTGGATGTTGTAAATTATTTCTCGAGGTGGTAAAGAGTAAAAACTACGTGTACCTACGACATTAAATAGTCATGAAGTAATAGTCAGTCTGTCACCTTTTCACGGCTAAACCGCTTCACCGATTTGAATAAAATTTCGCATGGTAATATTTGGATTCTTGAGAAAGGACTTAGGATACTCTGTACCGCACAATTTAGTATGCAGAGGGTTTCGTGGGTGATAAATCGATATAGATGGGATTCATTTTTTGAAAAAATACAGACTCGGATATTCAGGTACTGAGTGTGGGGGAACTGATATCATGTCCCTTCAACACAAAGGGAGGATCCTTCGACCAGGCGAGGTGATCATGCCTGGCGGGCCACTGCCCAACGGTTGACGTTTGGATGTTGTATAAATGCTAATTGGCGTGAGAACTCCTATTGCGCAATTTAGGATTGGTAGTTTCTTAGTTCCCTTTGTAACTCCGTAGTTCGACGTATATCCGGTAGATGGTGCTGTAGTGTGTTTTTGTTTGCATCGTATGTGGAAGTCGTCACACTAGTATAATATTATAGATATACTTCTATATAGTATGGTAGCTGTTCACGCGTACAGGGTCTGAATCGTTCCCCTCGCGGTGTGCCCAGCATCGAAAGCGCGCGGTGCGGGCTTCCACTTCAACCAATCCGCTACAAAACTACTACCGGCGCGCGCGCATTAAGGTTTCCAGCATTGTATTGTCTAAAGTTCATTACGAATATTATATTATTATACAGTCCAGTTTTGCTATTTTTAATAAAATAAAGAAGTCTAAACAGTAGCTGTGGAGAAACTCGTGGGAAACCTACGTCTGGTGGTGGACATCTTTCGGTTTTTATTGATGATATATCTATGATGTTTTTATTTCAGAGGCATAAACAAAGTGGGCTGTTGGCTGCTCACTCCCGAGACGGTCCAAGACCCTGATGGCAAGACGGTGACCAACACCAAACTCCAATGGCTAATGTGCTGTGACCTGAAAGGTATACTCGTATTGTTACAAGGAGAAGCCTATTGTCGTTAACTGTGTATAATGTGTGTTGTCTAGGTTTCTATTTAGAAATCTAAAAATGTAAATATTTTTGTCACTTTCACACACTCAAAAGGCTGAACCAATTTTGATACAATTTGTTATTGAGAACCGCGGGTAAATATAATATTTTTTTATGGAAAAGTGGGGAAATCAGCAGACGTATCGCCCGATGGTAAGCAATTACCACCGCTCATGGATACCCGTAACACTCTAGGCGTCAGTAAAGTGAGTTGCCAGCGTTTGGGGGATTGGGAGGGGAATGAGGTGCACAAGTGCTCTTTCACACCGGTTTTCTGTGAAGCTGTGGTATCACTCCAGTCGAGCCACTCACTTATGCCGAAGCGTGGCTCTCCCACGCTAAATCTTCGCTGTAGTTGGGTAAAAACCGAACTAAACTGCTTATGATTTTCAGGTAAAATTCCCCAATTCGTGCTTGACGTTGCCTTCGCGACTGTAATGCTGGATTACATAGTGCACGTGAGAAGATTCGTGGCAGACAGTAAAGCTAAGGGACGATTCTAAATCATCCCATCCCAAACAGAGGGTGAAATTGATCGTTTTTTTCACAAATAACATGACACAATGCTTCTCTAGGTCGCCGTAAGATGGCGCTGTACATTTTTGCAATTATAAAGCCAAAAGTAACCTTAACCACGCAATTGTTTTTTTATACGTTTTTCTTACCAACTTTAAAAAAAGGGCTTTTTAATCAGTTTGTGTTCCCTTTTTATGATTTTTCTTAAGAACTCCTTTTAAGAAAAACTTTTGTATTTTTTATTTGAGAGGTTAATTCAAATTTTAAAAAAAATGACCATAGTGATACTTTTTGTAAGTTTTTCATCATTTTGATCTTTCTGTTGTCCACAAAAGGACCGATTTTGTACGCTTTATTAAATTTTCGCATGTGTGGTTTGACTCCTGTTTGCAAAACTAAGTCCATTTTGTAATATTTAGATACTGTTATCTCTGTCTCTATAGATATAAGATTATTTTTAAAGAATAAAATGCAATATTGTAAAGATTTTTATTAATTATTTTTGATCAAAATTAAATTCAAAATCATTTATTCAATTAAGGCACTAAGCGACATTCATGAAGAAATTGATTATTTTTGATCAAAATTATCAATCAATCAACATCCCATAATGTCCCACTGCTGGGCTCGGGTCTCCTCTCAGGAGAGGGTTAAGGCCATACGTCCCCACGCTGGCCAAGTGCGGGTTGGGGACTGGCAAGAATACGTTGTGGCTACGTAAATCTTGTCGTTGGATGTTTTTAAGCCGCCCGAAGGCCTCCAACTAAGCTTCACGACTGTTATCGTATGATAACAACCGGGACCGACTGCTTAACGTGACCTCCGAATCACGGAGACGCTCATGGTAACATGCCACCAGCGGTGAAAATTAAATTCTAATTCAAAATCATTTATTCAATTAAGGCACTAAGTGACTTTCATGAACGTTAAATTGGCATTTATAAGCTTTAAAGCTATAGTCGAAATACATAGATCGACACAAACGGACGCCTCAGCATGTACTGGATTGTCAAGGTGAATTAGGTGAAAACGCCAAAACCTACTGCCCTCTTGTGTCGCTCTATTACTTCCAGTTTCCAAAGTGCGTAGAGCCTTATGAAAAGAATACTCATGGCCAAAATGATCCTTTTAAACCCCAAAATATCACTCATCCTTATTAACAAGCAATTTTTATTCTACCCTGATACTAGAGTTGGTTAGCTATCGATAGTTTCGCTATCGGTAGATGACCTCGAATACTACTGTCATAAGTAACGATTCCAACCTCGTATAAAATATTTAATCATAACCTTATAATATAATAATCAAGTACATAGTTGATCATTTAAAATAATATTAATATCTTGGCGCCTTCTGTCAGCTTCCGGCGCTACGTACAAATATTTTGAATCTTTATACAATGGTATTTCCGGGGTATCAAAATTTTATGTTACAAAATTCTGTATTATCATATATATACAGAATTATTCATTATCATTATCAATTATTCATGTTAAACAATCTTTAATGTTATCTGCTAAGTTTGAGAATTAAGTATCGAATATGATCGAGCCTGTCAGATGTTATAAAATGCCATGGGTTGGAGTAATGCGGGGAAATTCATATTCTAGCCGTTCTACTTGATGTGCATTGGAGAATATTATAACTTTGTGCTAATATAATGTGTTGCTGTGCCGCCATCTTGACTACGTGCGTTACACTAGTTTAATATTGATAGTGTTATTGCTAGTATCGATACATCAATTTTATCAATATTATCGTTACCACAAATTGACTAATGCAACTGATTGGTAGCAATAGTATCGATAGGATCGATACTATTATATGATAACGCTGTTAATATTACCAATATTATTGATTATTTTAAACTAATACTATCGATACTATCGATTGTATCGTTGTAATAAATCAAAAACTATCAATACAACCAATAGTTTGTAAAACTATTGATTGTATTACGCAATCTAATATTTAATATTTTTACTAGCTAGTAAATGATTATTGGAAGTTAATACTATCGCAGTTTAATAAACGAATATTATGAACTATCGATATTATCAATACTATCGATAGTATTATTCCTAAACATAAGCTGGTCTTCAATAATATCGCTACTGCCGATAGTGTCAATACTTTCGTAGCTAATAAATTCGGTAAATTTTTGTATATATAATATTAGCCTGTATCGCACATCGATAGTATCGATAGGCTATCGATACTATTGATATGACGCCAACAATCGATAGACAATCGATAGTTTAGCGATAGTCCACTGTCGATAGGCCACTCTACCTGATATGATTAAAACCACACACACACACACGAATGCACGCACACACGCACTCACATACACACACACACACACATACACAGATACATATAGCATTTGTGTCCTTGAAAAGGTAAGCAGAGGTGCATAAAATTAACATCATCACCTCAGGCGAAAGATGTCCGCTGCTGAACATAGGCCTCCCCCAAGACTTTCTATAACAACCGGTCCTGTGCTGCCTGCATCCAGCGGTTTCCTGCGACCTTGAAACTTGAACCATAAATGCTATATGTATCTGTAGAGGGCCTACCCACGCTCCGTTTTACAGTATGTAGTCTCCACTCCAGAAGTCTTTCGCCCCATCGGCCATCTAGTCTGTGAGCAATGTGCCCCGTCCACTGCCATTAAACTCTGCCAATTCTACAGGCAATGTCGTGACCTTGGTTCGCCTGCGGATCTCCTCATTCCTGATTCAATCACGCAGAAAAATTCCGAGCATTACATTAATTTGCTCGGAATTCAATAATAAAATTACAAATAACCAAGCCTAGTGCAATAACTGGACATTTAAGCCTTTGTGAAAGGCCGCCCGCAATATTACTCTGGTCAAGTCAGCTCATATATGCTGGATAGCTCCAGGTCGTATTGAAATATTTATATTAAGTTGCTCTAAAGGGTCGATAGCTTCAATGCTTAACAGTATTTTCTTCTTCTTTTGATGATATGGCAATCACCCGGATCAGCTATTCCTGCCAATGTCAAGTATTTCAAGTCTTTATTATTTTTTTTTGTTTAAAATAGAATAACAACATACAATAACAGACATAAAACACCCATCAAACCTGTAGTGGTTTATCTTGGGTGTGAATGTACAATCCTCATTTCATTCTTTTTTACTTTAATTACTACATGCACAATAAGAACAAAAAATCAGGTAAATATCTGAATTATACAAAATTGTTGGTAGCACTACAATAATTAATAGAGTCAGGGTAGGTAGGCGAACAAATTCTAAGTGTTCGAGTCTTCAAGTATTCGTCGTGATGGAATTAATGATAAAAAATGTGGTTGACATGAAATGGGGAAAAATTGACTTTCGCAAAAACAAAAAACGATCTCCTTAACAGTATTTTGCAGTGCCATAAAAGCAAATTTGAAAGCTGTGACTTAATGTCATTAAACGCCTGATAAAATATTAATAGCAAAGAAACTTAAAATTACAAAATTTGCTCTTAACAATTGAAAAGGCAAGTATAATTGTGAGGTGAGCACGGTTATAAGTATGATTTGTGAGAACAGTTATGTTCACACAAGTACTACATTTATTATACGAGGGGTATAAATAAAATGCAAGTGGACTGTAATTTTGCTGTATATTGAAATATGTACAATGAGATTCTAAGAATAGCGGTGCGCGAGCGATGCTAGTGGGATCTGGCAGCGTTGTCAAGGGCTAGATGACGGCAGGCGCCGACTCGCAGGGCGCCGTTTCTCGATGGTTTCGCGGCCATCCTTGAATGCTTTGGCTTGGATTGCTTTGGAATTTAAACACAGGAGCCCTATGCAGAAAAAATCCGTGTTTTTAACGCCTTTCCACGCTAAAAAACGACTGAGAATGCCTTGTGCAATGGCGGTTGACAGTTGACGTTCACTCATGGACGTAACACGCACGTGAAACGTGCGCTCCCGACGAAAACTATGCCACACTGTTCGTAAGGGACCCAATTATCACATACTCAAGCCACTACTTTCAAAACATACCTATCCATCATATTTGGACCTTAGTATTTAATGATATTTCGGACATCTAATACACAATACCTTTCGCCACTTAGTCCTGAACTAAGCAAAGCTTGTAATTCGGTTACTAGACAAGGGATATATATACACATACCTATACTTTGTTTGTAAATACATGCATATTAAACATAGAAAACACCTAAACTCCGAAACAAATTTTTGCTGATCATACTAGTAACATTTTATTTGACTCGGGAATTGAACCCGAGACTTTAAGGTCTCGCAGCAGCAATCGCGGACTCTACACGCTCACGCGCACGCTCGCGTACGTTAGTAAATATAGACACAGACGCTTCTGGATCTCTATATGTATGTATGTATGTATGTATCAATAAGGCAGAAGCATCACTGGATCTAAATTAATCTGTTTGATTAACCAGTGTCATTAATACATATAATATAATATTCATTTATTGTATCATTCCCAAAACTGTACAGTTGGCAGACTGTATATCTATCATGGTCCTTCATGCCGGACAGACTGTACAACCAGGATGTATTGACACAACGTGACCCAATCTCCGTTTAAGCGGTTGAAGGGAGCACCCTTCAGAAAAATCAAGGTCTCAAGGTAGCTGTGACCAGATTGCCCTTTCAAACACTTCTGCAGTCCTGTAATGTATTTTCAGGTCTATCAAGACCAATGTTGGTGAAACTACTTAATTTGATCGTTATCAATAAGTTCAGAAACTGAGAGAGCAATCACAGGCCGTCTAATAGAAAGAGGACGGAAGTTGAACTGATGGGCTTGTTGGTTCCATATCATTTTAGGACCATGACTGTGTGATGTCAATTGTTCTGTCTAGATACGATTTATCTATGTTGTACCTATGTATTCTGTGTTTGGCAATACTTATGTATGTATTTTCATCAACAGTCTGGTTACCATAGCACATGCTCTGCTCAATTCAGCATCAGACAGATGAGAAGTATGAGGTTAATATATACTAGGTAATAATATAAATTCGAAAGTACCTCTGTCTCTCTGTCACGCTTTCACGGCTAAACCCCTGCACTGATTTCCATGAAATTTGACTTGGTGATACTTTGATTCCTGAGGAAGAATATAGGCTAAAATCTCTGGATCGCATAAAGTGTTGTCCTATGCAAGAGCGTCTTTACCTATAGTGCAGGGTATGTGGTGCACACGGCCGACGGTCGGCCGTAACTGTGTTGACGCGCTAGCCACGGCACTCTTAAGGAATCTGCCCGTTTACTGAAATGCGGTTCGCTTACCAAAGGGCGCTAGAATAATGATTACACACGGGCGCTTCACGAGCTAGAGACACCCCTGGTCCCATGTGCAGATCGGAGCTATAGCACTGAGCGTAGTATGAAATCTTTGTGCACACATATACATTTGCAATATTAATACCGTAGGCATACTCTGGGTACCAGTGAACCTTCGGGTGATGTAGATATTTTGTAATCATTACGACATACCTATAATTTATACCTACTACTGACTTTAGTTGAAGTCATACTAACTTCTCTTCTAAGGTAGCGTAAAATTAAACTTTAAACCAACGTCGGTACTATTAAAACCTTCACATTCCAAATTCTAAACTCTTTTTTAAAACTACCCACATTTTTTGATATTTCTCTAAATAAGACCACACTCTCGTCACGGTAAAGTTTGCAAGCTCCTAAGCTACTATTTTTTCACAAGTAAAAACCCCAATTAATTTTACGCGATACTTACGGCATTTGATTCCTGAAACGTTTTAAAATGTCGTCAGGAGGTTCAGATATCGAGATACAGTCAGCGCTACCGAAAAAATCAACGAAGAAAATGCCCAAAAGTCCTTCAGAAGGCTTACTAAAGAAGAAACAAGAGAAGAAGAAGATTAGGCCACAAAAAGAAGATCCGAAGAAGTTGAGCACAAAAATCATGATCCACCAAGCTCTAATTGACTTGAAAAGTAGGAAAGGTGTATCCTTACAAGCTATTAAGAAGTATTTAACAGAAAAATACAACGTTGATACAGAAAAAATCAACTATCTCATTAAAAAGTACATCAAGAAAGCGGTCGATGAAGGTACCATTATCCAAACAAAGGGTATTGGTGCATCAGGTTCTTTTAAACTTGTTCCCCAGAAGGAGAAGAAAGCTAAGCCAAAAAAGAAAAAAGTAGAGAAAGAAGTAAAAGAAAAAACCAAAAAGATAGATAAACCTAAGAAGATTAAAGAAACTGTAGAAGTTGTCAAATCGAAAACGAAACCAGAGGAAAAAAAAACAAAAGAGAAACCAAAGAAAGTAAAAAAAGTATTGAAAGAACAGATCCCTACTAGTAAACAAGTTAAGAAAACCACGGTGAAAACAAAGAAACCAAAACTTGCTAAAGCCTTGCAAACTCCCGCCAAAAAACGAGCGGCCATGATGAAAAGAAAAAGTATCGGTTCGATAATAAAAGCGCCAAAAATGAGGCCAAAAGCTAAAGCATAGACAACCTCTATCTAACAATTATTGATTATCTTAATAAACATTTTTGATTATATTACGCTTATATTTTTTCTAGAAACTTTGTACCAAAACTAAACTTTGTAATGTGTTTTACGAAATGTATTTTACATATTTTGTCTACCATTTTTACTTAAATAAATGATATGGGTGAAATATTTTTGTAAACTAATTAAATTATTTAAAAATACAACAACAATATAACATCAGAGCAAACTAAAACTCGTATTTACTAGACCAACGCTATGTTAGAAAAATCAAAGGAGTTTCTACTCATAGTGGGAGACAAAAACACACGCACACACTCAATAAAAAACACAATAACACTTTGGTCTGACCTGAGAATCTACCGAGAGATATCTTGATCGATATTGTTGTATAAGCTAACTGTATAAGTGGGGCAGTGAAAAAAGCGTGTTAAAAGTGTAAACGATAGTACTGCAGCTAGCAAATACGGATCTTACTGAATGCTGTACGAGCTACGTCAATTGCAGTACGAACGGGCCGGCTCGACCAGGGCGATATTACCCTCGCACAGAAAATTAACGTAAAATGAGGCGTTCGTGCTGTCGCGTTTTGTCGATGGGCGGAGGCCCAATGATGTAGAAGCATCACTAGCCCGCCATGGATTCTCCATCACCACTCCTGGATTCTGCTTATGCTTCCCATCAAGCAGAGTAAAGTCATTTTGGCAGGGCCATACCTACAAAAAAAATGTGTACTATTTTACTCCGCTTTTAATTTAATTTATGACCTATTATATAATAAGCCCACCCCCGGTTGTACCCCGCGCTTGTTGTTGCAAAGCGAAGCTAGTCTAAAAAAGTATCCTACGTTATTACTTATATCATCAACTATCTGTCAGTCAAGTCCCGCCAAAATTGGTCCAGCAGTTTCAGAGATTATCCGGCAAAAACAGACAGACAGAAAAAAAATTAAAAAATTAAAATTTTGATGGAAGAACTGTATTTCTGTTTTTCTCTTTTTAAAAAGACAACTCCCGCATTACGAATATACATTCCTGTGTCGCGGTGATCTTTACAAACATACATGAAACGGACACAAAGTACACCCAGACTAAGAACAACAATTTATGGATCACTCAAAGTGTTGTCCTATGTAGGATTTGAACCCACAACACTTGGCGCAGTAGGAAGTGGCGTGGCGACCACTGAAACCACTAGGCCACCCGTGTAGTCACTTCCATATGCATTTAGTGAAAAGCTGTTAATTTTAAATTACAAACAAACACTTAAATTTTATTTATTTTGAGTTAATCAGTATAATGTGAGACATTGTACCTGTAGTAGGTACAATGTCTGTAATATTATACTCATACTATTTATATGTATTATTATACTATATGTGTATATGTACTATACTATATAATAATACTAATAATAATAAATATTTCGGACACCTAACACACAACGCCATCTAGTCCCAAACTAAGCAAAGCTTGTACTATGGTACTGATATTAATACATACATATATACTTTTTTTTGTTAATACATACATATTATACATAGAAAACACCCAAACTCCGAAAAAAATATTTGCAGATCATACAAACGGAGGCGCTCATAGCCCAGTTGCACTCGGTGATTAGAAACAATCATCGAGGGTAAGCAACGATGGCGCGGTCAGTACCTGGATGGGTGACCGCTGGTGACATGTTACCATGAGCGTCTCCGTGATTCGGAGGTCACGTTAAGCAGTCGGTCCCGGTTGTTATCATACGATAAAAGTCGTGAAGTTTAGTTGGAGGCCTTCGGGCGGCTTAAAAACATCCAACGGCAAGATTTACGTAGCCACAACGTATTCTTGCCAGTCCCGAACCCGCACTTGGCCAGCGTGGGGACGTATTGTCTTAACCCTCTCCTGAGAGGAGACCCGAGCCCAGCATTGGGACATTATGGATTTTACGGGGGGAAATCCTCATGTATGTCCTCCGCTCTGGGGAGAGAGCGAAGGGGTCTGTCAGACTTTTACTGACCAAAACCCCCCGGTTTTCCGTCTCACTCCTACGCCAGGGATCACGGGAACTTAAAAGGCATCCGCAATCCCCGACTGGTGCCGGCCCGCTGCTGCGGACCACATCTCGTCAGGACTGAGGTATTTGACTCCCCTCGAGACTTCAAAAAGGGGCGCACAGGAACACTAAGCGCCGCCACCTGGAGTCCGGTTGGTTAGGCGCGACGGACATCCCCAAGTCCACCGCCCCTGGACCCAGTTAGGGAGGCCGGTGGAGGTCAGCGTATTCATTATCATATAATTACATTTATTCCTCCGACGCCCGGTGCGCCTTCTGCGGACTGAGAGAGAGGTCAGGATCTCCCTCTCCCTTTCCGCAGCCTCCTTCTGCGAGATGACGGTTTCGCAGAAGGACACCACCGCGTCAAAGGACTCCTCGCCGTCGACCATAGAACGAACTACGGCCGGCAGCGAGAGGTCACTGCCTACTACAGAGATGAGGGCATGGCGCGGCCCCTCCCAAGCGGCACACTCTGCCAAAGTATGCCACGCCGTATCCTCCCGACAGTCGACGCAGTGGTGACACCGAGTGTCCGGCTCCCTGCCTATGCGACTCAGGAACCTCCCGAAGCAGCCATGCCCCGAGAGGATCTGCGTCAGACGGAACGAGAGGGTGCCGTGCCTTCTCCCGAGCCACAGGTCGAGCACTGGCCGAATGGCCTCGACAGTGACTAGGCCGGCGGAAGGGCTTGAAAGCCTGTCCCGCCATTCCGCCACCAGGACCTCGCGTAGCTGTGACCGACGCAGCTCGATAACTCGCTGCGTCAGTCCTTCACCGCGGGCCCGCGCGTCCTCACGCCACCAATGTAACGACGCAAGGACTTTTGCCTCCAGGCCCCAGGGCGGTGATCCGGCCAGCACACAAGCCGCCTCATAGGAGATCGTGCGATAACCCCTAATGACTCTNCCAGGGCGGTGATCCGGCCAGCACACAAGCCGCCTCATAGGAGATCGTGCGATAACCCCTAATGACTCTGACAGCCATCACCCTCTGCGGCTTCCGCAGAACGGTGATTGAACCGGCCGTCAGGTCAGCCGCCCAAATCGGGGCCCCATACAGGGCCATCGACCGCACGATCCTCTCATACAACCGCCTGCAGGCGGCGTTTTGGTCCGACCCATTGGGAAGCAGCGTTGATAGCGCCCCACAACTTAGATTTCCTGTCCCCTTAGTCATATTAGTTACTTTTTATCAGTTGCCAAATCGATTACTTTGTATAAAAAATGTACTATGTACAAACTTGTTACGTCACCGTTTTAGACTGCTATATTGGGCAATATCTTTCAATGTTTATTTGATTAACAGTTGTAATGGAAATGGAAAGCTGTAACAAATACTTATATTTGCCGAGACGTTTTGTTATATTCGTTTAAATTAAGGAAACATCGGTATTAACATACAGTCATTTGAAAGTTCAAGTTCAAAAATTAAGAAAAAATGTGTTGTATTATCGTCAGTTCGGAAACCTTTCAAACTACCCCGTCAATGGTTTTAGCTTTTTTTAAGGCCCTATGCCTGTTTGAACCTGGATGAAGTTGCCATCATTTACAATTGAGAGAATCAAGAAAAAATGGAGTACGGTGGAAGAATGCTATTGCGTTTCTCGTTTCCCCCCCCAAGCAGTTTTTTTTTCTGTCATACATACTATAGAAATCAAATATAGCTTACTTAGGACCCATAATATTTTATCTGTGGTGCTTCCTGATTTGAATAGGTGTCTGACTATTTTGACTTCATTTTCTCGCTTTACTAAGGAGGGAAGTGAAGAAGTACTTCATATAATATTGTTGTTAATATATGTTTATTATTATCAATACTTTTTTTTTGATCTTACGTATTATTCTTAAAAGCACCAGACACTACACCTTACGTCTGCCCAATACATTTACTTATTTCCATCACACGGTTACCTGGAAGAGATTGCCGTTGAGCAATAAGGCCGCCAATTGTACTAATGACCAATCTAGCTTTAAGTTATGTACTTAATTATCTGGTGTACAATAAGCGGAGCGTGAAAAAGCATCTCACCAGGCCGCCATAGTGTGGGTCACCATGCTGCATTGTGCTTTTTCGCATTGAGGATGGTGACCACCACTCTTGGATTCTGCTCATGCTTTCCATCAGGCAGGGCAGAGTCATTTTGGCAGCTTAAATATATATTAAAAAAAACGATTTATTATTATTATTATTATATTATATATCCAACTCCTCCAGTTTTTCTTTTGTTTAATTTCGTTGAGGGTTCCAAGACAGTTTCATTTTTCCTGGGACTTCCCGAGTGTCATAACTCTGTTTTGTTCGTGGGTCAGATACAGGAGTTATAGTGATCGCATGAGGGCGAGACTAGTCCATCACGCTTAGACAAATAGGAGCCGAGTATGATTGAAAAAGAACGCAGACGAAGTTGCTAGTATATTTATATTTTTTCCTGAATTTTCCTACTCAATGGCATTGGAAAGCCCATAGCATTTACATATGACCAGTTATAGTTCTTAACTAACAGAAACTAAATTGGATTACTTAGATTTAATATTGATTTTCTACACCAATTTCTTCTGCTTCTTCTTTTGATGAGATGGCAACCAGCTAATCAGCTATTTCTGCCAATGTCAAGTATTTAAAGTCTTCAAGTCTTCGTCGTGATGTAATTAATGATAAAAAATATATAAAATGTGGATGACATGAAATGGGGACCGTCTTTCGAAAAAACAAAAAAACGATCCTGCATTATTTTGTTGGTTGATGGGTTAAAGAAGACTTCATCAACGTTTCACAAATTATTTGCGTTAGAAATTGGCATTTATCAATTTGCAATTTTATAAAAAGCTACTACCAACGCCATCTATACAACGACTTTGGAAAATGGCAAGACTTTTACGAAAATTCCCAGAATTGTTTGATAGTAATGTTCGCACAGTTCGCAACAGATGGATCAAAAAATTAGTAGAGTGGTTGCCTTAAGAGGAGAGTCATTTTCAAACAGAGAGTTAGAGCAGTGTAAGCAAAGTACACACTAACAGCCAGGGACAGCAGTGGAAAGTATTGAGGGAAGCCTACGTTGAAGAGGCGACTATTATTTGGGGAATAAATTTAAATTAATCATGTGATTGTTAGTACAATAAAGTATATTTTATTTTATCCTATAATGTTCCCACATCGGTAGGAATTTGACCATAATTAATTGTTTTAAGCTATTTTTATTCCTCCATATAAACTTTAACTATGTATCTTACATACTCCTCCGTTCGCATATTATTTTGTAAAAAACACAAAGTTTTTATTAATTGCCTCGGTGGCATAATGGTAATGTATGTGACTACTATGCTTGATTTTTCGGATTCGATTCCCGTATCGGACCAGATGTTTACATGATCTGTAATTATTTCTTTCGGAGTTTGGAAGTTTTCTTTTTACAATATATATGTATTTGCAAAAAAAGTATGGAGTTATTCTATCATGTTATCTGGTTTTCATAATAGAAGCTCGCATAGTTTGAAGCTAGATGGCGTTGTGGCTATATATTTATTTACTTTTGTGTAGACAGATGTTACGGATTTTCCTGTTATTTTTTTTATATTTTTATTACTATCTGATCCCCGCGGTGTTATCTGCGGTACAACATGAATCGCGGGCAACGCCGTGGAGCAAAGGTAGTCTAATAAAAGTAGCCTAAGTTACTTCTTATACCATCAGCTACCTATGGTCCGGTTTTCCACTCAATCGGTGAAACACAGGGCAAGCGCTAATTTTAAACCGATTTTCTCTGAGGCCATGGTATAATTCGTTGCCGGTCCACTTCCACTTCAGCGTACTGGTTCTCCGTACGATGTCGGTCACTCTATCTCTCTGGCGAATTACCTCATTGTGAATTTTCCAGCAGCATACGCTCTATTGCTCGGTGATTTATTTTAAACTCATGAACCAGTTCCATTGTGAGAGTCCAGGTATCGGCTCCGCATGTCATTACAGGCAGGAAGCACTGGTTTTCTACAGATGACGGTGGTACAATGTATATGAAAGTATATACGGTACTTACATCGAAAAGTAATTTTTGTATGTCTGTCTGTTTGTTCCAGCTTAAGTTTGGAACGGATGGACCGATAGTGACGGGACTTTCACTATCTGATAACTGATGGTATAGAGTGTCCAGGTATCGGCTCCGAATGTCATTAAAGGCAGGAAGCTTTGGTTTTATACAGATGATGGTGGTAAAAAACAAACTAAGTACAATCACAGTATTAGAATTACAAAAGTTAAACAAAAAGAAAATAAAATCTTAAAAAAAAACCAGATTAAGGCCCTGTTTCATCGGTTACAGATAAGTTCCGGTTAGGTCCACCAGAGTGATACCACGACCACGCAGAATACCGGTGTGAACCTGCGCTTGCGCCCCCCATCCCCCAAAGGCCGGCAACGCGCGCTTACCATCAGGCGATAAGTCTGCTCGTTTGCCCCTATTCCATAATAAAACATAATTTAACTATATTGTGACCACGAGTCCACATTCTTAGCAACTGTGCGAGGCTGCTGTGCTTGAGGTCTCGGATTATATTCCCGGGTCGGAACAATTATTTGTATGATCTGCAAATATTTGTTTCGGAGTTTGAATTTTTTCCATATATATTATGCAAGTAATTACAAAAAAAAAGTATGTATGTATTTATATCAGTTGTTTAGTATTCATAAGACAAGCTCTGCTTAGCTGGGGACTATAAATAATAATAATAAATAAATAATATGCCGAACCTCTAACACAACGCCATCTATTACCAAAGTAAGCAGAGCTTGTATTATGGATACTACACAACTGATATAAATACATATATAGGTATCTTTTGTTAATATATACATATCATAGGTACTTATAAAACACCCGAACTCCGAAACAAACATTTGATTATAACATTAAATACTAGTAAAGTTGAAATTCGGGTAATTAAGGGAATAAAAAAAAATATTTCGGACATTTAACACACAACGCCATCTAGTCCCAAACTGAGCAAAGCTTGTATTATGGGTACTAGACAACTGATATGAATACATAAATACTTTCTTTTTTGTAAATAAATACATGTCATACATAGAAAACACCCAAACTCCGAAACAAATATTTGCAGATGGTACAAACATTTGGTACGACCCTAGGAATCGAACCCGAGACCTCAAGAACAGCAGTCGCATACGCTACCGCTGCGCCACCTGGGCAGTCAAATTAATATACTTACTTCAATTAGTTGTGCTCAAAATAAACTGTTGAACTCAATAGCACAGACGAAGGCGTGTTTCATTATCCTCTGCGCCAGTAACCCCAACAATAAGAATGATATGATCTTCTGCATTAGGAATATAAGAAGGTAAAAGAACTGAAGGAGTTTACAAACATACATCAAGTAAAATATAAATATATAGGTATACATATGTCGGAAGGTAGATGGACAGAAAAAACTGGATCACACGAGATATGGAATCGTAATGTAGGGATCAAAACCTGTACTTGTATACTTTTGAAACAATAAAGAAAATTAATATTATTATTCTCTTTATTACATTTATATATACATATTTATTACATTTTTAAATACATAGAAAAATAAACAATAATATATATTTAAAAATATAAAAAATAGTAGGCCACCGACTTCGGGTACAGGGACCAAGAAACCGGTGGTTAGGGCTCCAAAGAAAGGAACCTCCTGACAATACGAGCCGTGTCAAGGACTGCCTTCAGCATTAGACCCTTGGTCGAAGCTTNAGTACCCATAATACAAGCTCTGCTTAGTTTGGGACTAGATGGCGTTGTGTGGGTAGTGGTATGTATATGTATAAGAGATAAAGAGTAGCGTATGTCCTCCCTCAACATTCAAAGTATCATCACACAAAACAAGTAGAATTATAAAAAAAAACCGACTGCGTCAATATCCGCCATCTTTATTAAATTCGTAATCGTAAAAGTTATTCGTAATCACCGTTCAAAAATTCTTTATTTTGAACCACAGTCGATGTATTTTAAAAACTTTTTTTTTGAGATTTCTCTTTGGAGACAAAATTCCTTAATTATATATTTTTTTTGATGTACCCAGTGTTACTCTCACGTCTAAGACGAATTTATTGATACCACTCACATAAAAATACGACAAACCGTTTAGGCTCTAGAGAAATTAACATACATACATACACTCGGAAAACATTACCCTACTTCTTTCGCAGTCGGGTAATTACTTTGAGATCGGTGCTGCTGCTGGATTGATTAGGCGGGACTAGCACTATCAGACATCTAATTTGGTTGGTTGGTAAAGGGTTGGTGTCAAGTTCTGGCAGGGGTCTGGATGTCGTAAGAAAGCGGTTCCGGGATCCCTCCCGTCTCAGGCGCAGAGTGGCACACCGTGTGGTTTTAGTCGGTCCAATTCCGACACATCGCCCCGCTGCCCCGGTGGGTTGAAGGCACGAGGGGGTTTCCACACGTAATAAAAAATGGTTTGTGTCAAGTTCTCCTTGTCTTTGCAGTGCTGCTATCCTGATAAGCACGTAGATAAGATCACACTGCATCAACTAGTTTCATATCATGTTTAGAATCACACACAATGACTACACGGTTGGCCTAGTGGTTTAAGAGGACGCCACACCGCTTCCTACTGCGCCAAGTGTTGTGGGTTCAAATCCTACATGGGACAACACTTGTGTGATCCATAAATTGTTGTTCCGAGTCTGGGTGAACTTTGTGTCTGTTTCATGTATGTTTGTAAAGTCCCCCGCGACACAGGAATGTATATTCCTAATGCGGGAGTTGTCTTTTTAAAGAAAAAAAAACACGCATTTAAGATTAGTTTGCGCTGTGTTTCACCAAGTTAGTGAGGATACCGGAGGCCCATATCCCAACCCCTCCCCTGGTCCCCAAAGGCCATCAACGAACTGGTGACGCTTCTGGTGTTGCGGGTTTCCATGGACGTTGGTAATCGCTTACCATCAGACGATACGCGTGCTCGTTTGCCATCCTATCCCATAAAAATGTTTGCCTGTGTTACTCCTTAGGTTGTACCTAGGCCAAAACCTTCTTTCTAAGCAATAACACCTTGAACTTAGGTATGTGGTCCAATTACAACATTCCCTTAATCACTTTTTGATGAACCTCATTAAGGTACAAAGATATTTGATTACTAAATCGATTCTTCAATGATGTTCTCCTAGCCGATTACGGCCACGGAGGCCAGTCTCAACGGAGACCAGCCAACTACACAGGAGATATTATAGTGCGCAAACACAGGTGCACTCTCTGTTCCCTCTCTCTCATAATCCGATGGGACGGTTAATCGATACGACCGGGGAGAGATCAGGTGCAGGACCAACTGCTTTACTGGCTATTTACGTGCTCTCCGAGGATCGGGGGTTCAGACCCCAACCTCCACACTCCGAGCCGTTATTACGTATTTCTATAATCAGAAAAACATAATAATACTTTTGACCCCACCCGGGATTCTTCAATAGATACTAACAGGTATTATAAATTCGTAAGTATGTAACTCTGTTTAACTGTTATGTTAAACCGCTGCACCGATTACAATGAAATTTGGCATAGAAATACTTTGAACTTTAAGGAAGCATATAGGCCTCGGTGGCGCAGTGGTAGCGTACGCGACTGCTGTCCATGAGGTCTCGGGTTCGAATCCTGAGTCGGACCAAATGTTTGCATGATCTGCAAATATTTGTTTCGGAGTTTGGTTGTTTTCTATGTATAATATGTATGTATTTACAAAAAAGAAAGTATTTATGTATTCATATCAGTTGTCTAGTACCCATAATACAAGCTCCGCTTAGTTTGGGACTAGGTGGCGTTGTGTGTTAGATGTCCGAAATATTTATTATTATTATTTATTTATTATCGCGATAATCGACAAACACGCGGGCAGAGACGCGGGTAAAAGTCAGACTATAATCAAATATGGAATGCTAAATAGTATTAGTAGATTTCAAACGGAAATTTTTGATAAAACACTTTGTTTGATGCACATATTGTTGTTCTGAGTCTATAATAAAAATAATAAATATGTTCAGACATTATAACACACAACGCCATCTAGTCCCAAACTAAGCAGAGCTTGTACTATGGGTACTAGACAACTGGGGTCCGGATGGCGTAAGAAAGCGGTTCCCGGATCCCTCCCGGCTCAGGCGCAGAGTGGCACACCGTGGTGGTTTAGTGGGTAGTCTGGCGAGTCAGTCAGGAGTCCCACACAAAGTGAAACCCCTGTCCCCGCAGGGGGGGGAGCGAAGTGCGTAAAGGAATTCCACCACGTCAAAAAAAAAAATGGGTACTAGACAACTGATATTAATACTTATATACTTTTTTTTGTAAACACATACATATTATACATAGAAAACATCCAAACTCCGAAACAAATATTTGCAGATCATACAAACATTTGGCCCGACTCAGGAATCGAACCTATGTTTTCTTTGTGTCGGTTCCCGATACTTGCACGAAAATTCCAGAGAGGTAGATTGTTTTTAAAAAAAATACGCATTACAAGCAAATTGGTACCAAAATTGTTTCAGCCGAATATTCCCAATGTCAGTATGTCCGGTTGTAGTTGTTGTCCGTCAAAAGCACCACTTAAGTAAAAATCTGTTACCCGGTTGATATTTTTCTTTTATGTAGGTCAGATGTATTAGATTTCAGATTTCTCTTATCTCTGTCAAAAACTGGGTTATTTCAAGACAGTTTGAAACTAAAGAATTTAAAGACAGTAAAGTTGCACTTACTAGATTCAGTTTAAATTAAAAGTTTAAATACATTTTAAAAATGCTTTTTTGTTCTAAACAGTTGTCTTTGTCAATGTGGTAAAAAAAAAACATTCAAACTGAAGGCGTTCTTTTTCCCGCCTAATACTATATTTTTTTTAAAAGAGGCCGTACTCTTAATGTAAACGGGTTATCTCAATTTTAAAGGCCTTAGCTGGATTCTGGTGGGCAACCCCCTCCCCCCCCCTGTAAGTACACGAAGATAGCGTTTAACCTCTTAATACGCGGTATATAAGACCATGGCCTTTTTATACTGATTCCATGCAATAAAGCTGCAATAACAACTTTGGATCGACTTCAACTAGGTGTCATAGAACCATAACTGGTAGCATGAAGTCCTCCTCTATTAATTCTCTATAGGTAGAATGTTCAGACCTACCTCTAATATTAAGAAGACAAAGCCTTGCCTCCCGTTTCATATTAAAAATTGTCACACCCCCTCCTACAAAAACTTACTAATTTGGACCCTATGTAATACTTTTTCATACTGGACTCATAGACAAATTCCATTAATTCTACAAACCTGTCATCACTTCTTCCCTTCTAAGAATTCAGTTACAGCAGGACCCTTCCATAACCAACTTCACAGCCCTCCTATCCTAAAAATCAAGGAAAGCCTTTTAAAGAGTTTCAGATCTGGTAAAATTGTCAAATTGGTATGAATGTCCAGTCATAGAGACATTGTGGGCAATGAGTGTGCTGACTCATTCGCTAGAAGTGCTTTTACATCTGTAGTGGCTGACCAGAAACATCTAATCCATCAGCACTATGACCTCTTAAGGCTGCCCAAAGAAAATAATTCACATCCTGGCAGCTGGAATGGGACTGTCCCTTACAGCAAAAGGAACAGCATCATTATGCAATACAGCAGCAATATATACATAACCCCAAAACCGTGTTTTTTATTTAAAATCGTTTCTAAGCCCTTCATCTCCACTATAAGTATGTAGGCTTCGAATAGGCTACTGCAGCTCGACTGTCTTTTTACTCAACATTCGGATTCGGGATTCATCTGATTTAATATCAATTAAATTTTTGTTTCAGTGTTTTAACTACAACAAAAAGCTCCACAATCAACAGCTAATTTTGGAAAAATTGGGATGGTTGCAAAATTTTACTTTTTTATTCATAAGATCCACTTATTTAAACATAACTTGACATTGGCAGAATTGCCTACCACGGATCAGTTTGCCATTTACTAAGAAAAATAAAAGAAAAAGGTGCCGTAATTTGACAGTGACTTTGGCCTGAGTATTCATTTACCTAATGTTTGTAAAATTGAGCACCAGATTAAAAAAAAATGTGGAATTCGATATTTAATTAGCATATTAAATAGGTACTTAATAAGTAGGTAGCTGCTAAGAAAAAAAGTTATTCCAGTTTAAAACAACAAAAAAAAATTCCGTCAAAAAAAAATTTAACAATACAAAAAAAATGGCCCATAATTATAAAGTTGATATTTCTAAAACATATTCGAATTCCTAAACCAGAGTGGTGTTCTAATGCTCCATTTTTAAAATTCGAAATCAATAAAGTTACCGTCGGCACACAAATGGCTACTTCCAATAAATGTCATTATAAAATATATGCCAAGTAAACAAAATGACAGCTTATATTTATTTATACGAACTATTAATTGAGTCAGCTATAAATAAAATGCTTGTTCAAAGTAATAAGAACTTACGAGTCAGCAAATAGGCCCAAATAGCATGAATAATGCATCATATCAGCCATTCTACGTATAAACATATCTATAGAACACAGATAATTCGCCAAGAGATTTCAACCTTAACTGTACACAATAAAGTACATAATTAATCTTTTGATGATTATAAAAGTCATTTGCACAATCGTCTTTCCGTTTAAGTCTGAAAAAAAATTATTCCGCCTCTCTTTTTACTCGTTTAATATTATTGTATGGTAGACAGAGAAAGATATATGTTTCTTGCCCCGTTCGACCTACCAAGGGGATATTGGGGTCATGGAACGTGTTTGAATTTCGAAACACGTCCCGTCCAATGCGGTGGCTTGCTATTCACCGTTTTATCATTGGTTGTGCGAGCCCTGTACCAAAATAACTTTGGTGTAACAAAATCGATAGCCCGTTGTACAGTAGTATCGCTTTACGGTCGCTTTTGGGCTATCGTTTTATGTTTCGTGGTAGTAGTGTGATACGGTGTGGTTGTATCTTTTATGTTATTCGTGCAGCCATTTCGTTTCGAAAGATGTCCGGAGTGACTTTAATCGTGACGTTTTAATACGTTTTCTATAGTTTTTTGACGTTTATGAAGATACCATACCTGAGGAACTGTTACGGTAAGTGAGTGGAACCTATTTTTTGATAGATTTTTGAATAAAATTGTCATTTAGTGTGTATTTTAGGCGGGAAATGTGCAAATGTGGTGTTTTAATCCACGTATTGAGTTCTAACACTGAAATAGCTATGAATTTCGACCGTGACGTCACGGTTATTTGAAATGAGAATTGTGTTATAGACGTCCGTTACTTTTTTAATGTTTTTTTTTAACGTGACTTGTGGTCTTTGATATAGTGAATCAGCTGTTTTATTTGGAACATTTATTTTTGTTTTGTCTAATGTTTATTTTCTTTTTTAATTCTCGTATTATGGAAAATCATAGGATGTAACATGGCTTCGTATGACAATGTGCTATAGTATGTTATACATTCTTATTCCTGCATGTTAGAGACTAAAATGCTGTTGCTGCATTATTTTGTTTTGACGCTCTCTTCCCTCTCACTCTTCCCTTATGTATTTGATATAAGGGCGTCCCTTTCTGCTGTATAGAACTTATTTATAGTGATCACGGCGGGGTATGCCGTTCCCCTGTGGCGCCCTACATTTTGTGATTAGTGTTGGATTTTGACAGCTAGCTTATCGATATCATTTCTTATTTGTCGATAATATGTTTTCGTAGAAAGTGTATATTGTATAGTTTGTTTTATTATTATGGGAGGTAACAATTATTAATATATATCAGTTATTTTAAAAAACTTTGCTAAATCAGTGGTTGCGATTGGAACCTACATACCCATTTCTTTCTAACTTATAACCTAACCTAACCTTAGCATTGAGGACTTTGTTTATTAAATCTCTTTCTTTTTTTCTCCTCTGTTCTATACCTACTTTACATTTGATATCTTCAATAACGCTAAATTGCGTATTTAATAGACATGATGTTTTTATACAATATTTTACTAAAAAAAACAATTTATGATCTCCCGTAGATTCCAAATAGTACAGAGTTCGACCGTGATACATTCATTTACTGCTATTTTTAGACATTTCACGGTTTCCTATCGATTGAGACATTTTATTGTTATTTATGTCATGAGCTGTGGAGCGTATGTGCGCATGCGCCCGTTAGCAGTACTGAATACAAATTAAGTCTTTACCATGATGTGAGGCATGGAAAGCTCTGTTATCATCAATCATCACAAATAGACGGTAATAGTCCACTGCTGGCCTATGCCAAATCTACCTTACTATGCATAGGCCTATGCTAATGCATAGTAAGGTAGTTTTGACCTACCATACCGTGCTTGTTAGACGGGTTTTCAAGTTATCCTTCTCTTTGCCGTGCTAGTACGATAACAGGAGGAATAGTAGCAGTAATGTACCTTATTTCTTGTTCGTTATGTTATATAACTTTCACAAGTTACTAACGATAACTATTCCTAACAATAAAAACCTTTTTTTTGTCAGAAAGGCCTAGGAAAATCCTACCTCAGCCTTACCCTTTTAATCTGAAATAATCCTTATTGACTTTTATTTAAAGTTCATTTTCTATTTGTGAAAGGTAACCACCATTGTCTAGAAGAAAAACAAATTGCCAAATTATTTTGTACTGTGTTAAGTTCAACTAAAGTTTAAAATACATTGTGAGGATAATGATGCAATGAACAATACTAGATAAATTCTTTTGAAATATATAAAACAGACTCATTGTTAGTTTTGTCTAAAGACGTTTTCGGACATTTTTTTTCCTAGAAACTTCTTGTTTAAAATACTTTATTTCAAATTTTTAAATTTGTATGTTTTGACCTACTTGTTTTATGACAGCCAAGTTTAAATTCATCATCATTAATAGCTTGTAGTAGCTTACTGCTGAACATAGGGATTTCCTTGGAAGTGAAGTTAGGGCCTATTACACAACTCTGGCTAGAGTGCTTGGTTTATGGTTTGTTTTCCTTCTTGTTTGTACGATTGAATACCAATTTGGAGGTATTCGAAGTGCTTCAAGTATCTCATCAATAACCTACTTACCATATTAGTTTTCTGTAAACAGAATTTGCCTATGCTATTTATATTCAAGGCCATTGTCTATTGATATGTGACGCATAGGATAAAGCTTTAGTTAGAAATATAAATGTTTAATTAATAATAGTAAGTAGCAATGTTTTTTTTATGGTATCGCGGGCAAACGAGCAGATTTATCACCTGGTGGTAAGCGATTACCGCCGCCCATGGACATCTGAAACACTAGAGGCGTCACAAGTGCATTGCCGGCCTTTGGGGGATGGGGAGGAGAATGGGGATTGGAAGAGGGCTCGGGGTATGGGTCTCCGGTATCCTCAGTCACTCGGTGAAACACGGCGCAAGCGCTGTTTCTCACCGGTTTTCTGTGAGGCCGTGGTATCACTCCGGTCGAGCCGGCCCATTTGTGCTAAAGCGTGATTCTCCCAGGCCGGGTGGGGAAATATACCTCGTTGAGCATCAGCAGTGAGATAATCATCATATAATCACAAGTGGTTTCATAATCGAATGGTAGCTGGCAGTTTTATCTTTTCAACTTTGTTGCGAAATATTGCCAAAAGCTAATTGTACTTCTCTAATTTTATGTTAATCTTGAAATGAATCTGGTGTACAATGAAGAGATCTATTATTATTATTCTTAGCAAATCTTTTTCATATGTGCATATAATTTTAAAAGTATGAAAAGAAATGTTAAATTGTATATAAGTATCGACCATAGCCTCAACACTATTTCCAACAAAAAAAAATGTCTGCCATGCCCGCCGAGGGCTTATTATTACCACCGACCCTTATATACTGAAAAGAACCCTATGTACTTAGTATTAAAGTTCATTTTCTATTGGTGAAAGAAAATTACCTTTGTCTGAGAGACAAAATATTTTTGCCAAATGATTTTGAACTGTGTGTAGTTGAGGTTATCGTTTAAAATACATTGTGAATATAATAATACAACGAGCAAATATATTATTTCTTTTGAAGTCCGTTGATTTATGAAGACCCAAAGATGGTGGTTGGGAGAAAGGTTATTTTAATGTTTTTATTCGTCCTTCGAGGCCTTTCTCGGAAACTGCTGGCCTTTTGATGTCCTTATTAAAGGTTTTATGATTGCACTTTTATTGATATTGTTTTATTATAGTATTTTTATGAGCAGATAGATTTAAACAAATATCAAACTCATTATATTTTATGGTCGAATTTTTTAAGAAAAATATTTAACTTTATTTTTTATTTTGCTTAAAACTATAATTAAAAATAATAATTGCCATGTTATTATTGAATAACGTAAAACATAACTAAAAAAATGTAAAATGTCAATAATAATCTTGTGACACTTAACCCTCTGCAAAACAATATATAGGCTAAAGTTATTTGTTAAAACATCAACCCTTTCAATAAATCTATCAATATACCCTTTCACAACTCACCCCTCATTTGTACGGCCATAGAAAAACAAAAATCATATAAAAAACATCCCTTTTGATTACTGCCAATATCACCCTCATAATGCATTTTACTCCGATTCTCAGGTGGGCAACTTATTAGGGTTCCGTGGGTATTGCAATCTCTTCTAAAACTTGTAATCAAATAACACATAAGTTTAATCTTTTTCTTCTCTATTCAACTACGCAACCCTTACTCCAAAATCAATAAAAAAAACAGAAAGAAATTATACTATTCCCACAGCATTCCTGAACTTTTGGTCAAAATTTATATAAAAGCAAGCGAAAACTTGTTAAAAATATCGTTAAATCTTAACTCGAAACAAGAAACATCGAATCATTTAAGTACATCAGCATATTGACTGTTGGCAAAATATTCATTTAAATATCTATTGTCAATGAATAAAAACCATTTAATAACTGTTAGAAAGTCAA
Organism: Hyphantria cunea; assembly: GCA_003709505.1. Classification (NCBI taxonomy): domain Eukaryota; kingdom Metazoa; phylum Arthropoda; class Insecta; order Lepidoptera; family Erebidae; genus Hyphantria; species Hyphantria cunea. Next base: position 53,888 of record PKRV01002868.1, read on the forward strand.
ATAGAGACTATCCAATCATATTTTTGTGATATGCCTATTCAAATATATACAAAAACACTAAATTCACGCCATGCAAGTCAAAACAAGTCGTCTTATTCATTGTGAATGTCACTCGTCGACTTTAAGTCACGCCTATCGACATTAATTCAGAAAAATACAAATTAGGAATCAATCAATCAACAACCCATAATGTCCCACTCGGGTCTCCTCTCAGGAGAGGGTTAAGGCCATACGTCCCCACGCTGGCCAAGTGCGGATTGAGAATTACATGGGACAATTTAGGAAGTACGTTATTATACTCATTGTACTGAATTCGCATCTTTTTACGTCGATATTCATTTTTAACGATTTTCCACATCACTAGTATTGTCAACCAGTGAAAACAATCAAAACAATCAGAATATTTATATTAGGATTGCGTTATTCTAGTAAGTTATTTCATATCTCAAAGGTTGAAAAGTTTAAAAGCTTGGCTTAAATACAAAGATAAGTCGATAAAATTTCGCGGTTGGCGATGATAGGCCGTAAACTAAATACGTTTGTCTGGCTCCCGGGAGCAGCGCTCAATTTATTTTCGGCCTTTGGTTCATTATATAATCTGTTTTTAGTCGATTTTTATCAGCTAGGTATTTGTCTATGGTCTATGTCTAAATGAAAAATAGAATAGAAGAGTTTAGTAGTCGATTGGTAGAAACCAGAAAATCAATACTATAGTAGAAAACCGAAGAGAATAGTTTTTGATCTGGCAACTTTTGCATTTTTACGAGTTTTGTGTTATTGTTTGGGTAAAACATTGTTTATTTAATGAAAAATATATTTACTTACAGATGCAGCAACCGTTGGCTCCGCAGCCTGATCAAATGGGGTAAGTAGTCTATTAATATCTCGCAATCCGTGCTCTCTATAGAATCTTTTTAAAAATTTGGGTAATATTTCTATACTATTGGATAGATAAGGAACATAATATGATTACTGCAAGATAGGGTAGTCTTATAAAGATTCAGTACCTACATCAAATAAGTAGGTATAACTAAATTTAATGCTTCGTTAATCATTACGAATAATAGATGCGTTGTTTTTTTTGCAGTTTTGTTTTTATTAATAAAAATAAAGACATTCAAAGTTATTTATTTCAGGATGTTCTCAGTTGTTATTTGGACATTTCTTGGAGTGGAAATTATTTGATTTGACAGTTTACTTGTTGTCACTTATCACAATAATACGTCTTAATGGTTGTCAGATTAAAAAAAACGAATTTGGAAATAGTCTTAAAGCGATTTCTATTCTTAGTCATAGGAAAAAAAGCTTTTATCTTTGTTTACAAATCTTTTTAGATACGTTTTCATTGATATTTACAACTAATATCTAATGTTGAGACGGCTTATTATAAAGCTATTCTAAATATAAGCTGAAAATTGTTTGAATGAAAACGCAAATCTCAGTATATATTAGTCCGAATTGAAAAATGGAGAGGTGGAACTGGTTACTAAGACAGAAAAGCGTGCGATAATTAAATTATATTGTTTTTTTACACGACTGCGAAAGAAGGAGGGTTATGTTTTTCGAGCGTATGTATGTATATTTCTTTGGCACGCCCTAGAGCCTTAAAGGCTTGTCGTATTTTTATGTGAGTGGTGTCAATAGATGTGTCTTAGTCGTGTGAATGACACTAGGTTCATTAAAATTAAAATAAAACAAAATTAAGGATTTTTGGCGCCAAAAAGTAATCTCAAAAAATAATGTTCTCAAAGTACATCGTCTGTAGTATCAAAATAAAGATTTTTAACGGTGATTATGAATATTTATATATATATATAACTTATGTTTTATTTAAAAAACTAGATTTAATAAAATTGACAGATATTGACGCAGTTGGTCTTTTTAAACAATTTTTACTTATATGTTTGTCTTAAAGATTTGTAAATCTATAAGTTACTTTAACAAATAAAAGTCTCAGATTTTGAGAACCTCTGTTATAAAGAAAGGCCTCTGTGCAGTAGTGAACAATTAAATGCTGATGATGACGAAGATGATGATGATGATGAAGGAACTTCAATAAAGAAAAAGTATGAAATTGAAAAGTAGCGAGCATGTTTTTAAAAAGTCCAAAGTCGACTTAACCACGGTGATGTCACATTACAGGACCCAACAGGCCCTGGGGCAGCAGATGGTGTTGTGTCCAGTGCGGTTTGTGTATGAAACTCAGATCTTAGTACAACCAGGTGAGTGATATTGTACATTTTTTATCTATGGCCCTTCCAAAATGACTCTGCCTAATATAAAACATATGCAGAATCCAAAAGTGGTGGCCACCATACTTATTGCGAATACAGCCAATGCAACAGTGCAGCATGATGATCCACATCATGGCGGCCTAGTGAGTTGCTTGACTATCATGGGGTCTCCGGTCTCACACTCGCCAACAAAACCTGACAGCACGCATTTACATTGATCTTCTGTGCGAGTGTAGTACCACCCGTACCGGTAGAGCGGGCCCGATCGTGCTGAGGTCGTCCTGGCTCTGCTATTATCGATCAGTTTGTATTCGTTTATGGTCTTGTATATGTAATATAGGAGAATGTTCTGTAAAATTGCTGTAATGTGTTAACAATAATTTTCTTTTCTATCAATTTGCAGGAGATCACATCCAACCAAACCAGACCTTCTTCATCAGCCCTCAAAACCCACCGCCATGGACGCAAAACAGTCTTCAGAACAGTCTACAGCCACGACAACCGATGCAAAATCAAGTAGTTTATGTACATCAACTGCCAAATAACATCGTGTCCTCTATTCAACAGCCTATGGACCAAAATCAAATATACTTACAGCAGAACTATCCCAACTTACAACTCCAACAGCAAATGTTGACACAGAATCCTCAAGAAATGAGATCAGCCGTACAGTTTACAAATATCCAAATGCCAAATATGGTCCAAAATATGCAACAAAATGTACCAAACGAAAGAACAGTGCAGAACCGGCCGATGCAAACAAATCAACAAATGATGCAAAATCAAATTGCTATGAACAGACAAATACAAAATCAGATGGTGAATCCATCTCTCGAGGTCCAAGGACAGGTGTTGATGAGGCCACAGATGCACCAACAAGGAAATATCCAAAGATCAAACATGAATGTCAATCAAATGCAAAACATGCAACAACAGACTTTTACTCGTTTACAAAATATTGTTCCAAATACTGGTCAGCATTTCATACCAAATAACGTACGACCCGTGTCAAACATGAATAATGTAAGGACATCAATACCAAATAATGTCGTAAGTGTATCAGCAGTACCTAAAATAAGAGAAATAACACCGCAGAACGTAGAAAACAAACCAGTTAACAATCCAATTGGGAACGTTGCACCCAATGTAAGGCATTTTGTGCCGAATTATTACAGACCAATACAACCCAGACCTCAAATCGGCCACAACACAACGAATATGCCAAAAGTCCAACAACATATACCTGTACAAACTATACAAAATACCCCAATGTATGACCATAGTAAAAATAATAATCTACACAATAATACAAATAATTATGCAATAATTCAAGAACTAAACAGCCCGACTATTAATAAAAGGAGAAAGAGTGAATCTCCAGACGAAATTCAAAGGAAAAATCCCATTACGCCCACCTTGAAACCTAACTTCAATACACAAGCTACTGCCAAACTTAATTTTAACCACACACAAGAGAGCATATCAAAACCACATTATTACACAGTGCAACAAAATATGAATATCACTAAATTGGTTAATGAAATAGGGACAAACACAAGTCCGGTTCACAGACCTAAGTTAAATCCACAAATTCAAATAAATAGTCCACAAATAGTTAAACCTAATAATGAAACCGAAATTAATGTTAATAAAGAGTTATCAAGTTTACAAGATAAAGATAAGCTCATTAGAAATACAGTTTACACTCAAGCCAGAGGAAGAGTGCTCCAAGATAAACTTGACGAAGCAAAACCACAACAAATGGAAGAAGATACAGAAACTACTGAACACCTCAAAATAACTGCGGAAGTGAAAACTGAGCCTGTATTACGAGCTGTTGAAGAACAAACAAGACCAGCCGAAATACCAAAAGCTTTATCAGATATTACAGCAGGCACAGATATTGTAATAAAAATTGTTAAAGAAACTAATAAAAAAGAAGTTGAATCAAAAGTTCAGTCACCAGATTACATCACAATTGAAGAAAAACCGGTTGAAAAGATTGAAGTACTAACCAAAACTGAAGAAGTTCATAGTACATGTAAAGAAGTTTCAAGTGTGAGTGAGCAAGTTACAAGTGTGAGTGAGCAAGTTACTAGTGTGAGTGAGCAAGTTACAAGTGTTAGCGAACAAGTAGCAAGTGTAAGGGAAGAAGTGCCGAGTGTTAGTAAACAAGTTGCGAGTGTCATCAAACCAGAGGCGAGTGTGAATGAAAAAGTTGAGAGTGACGAAAGAGTGGATCAAGAAAACAATGAACAATTGTTAGTGAGTGACAGAAATACAATCAAACAAGAGAAAATAGATATTTTAACACATGTCGTGGATGGATACGTAATTCAGGAATCCAATATTGCTTTCCCGGTAAGTCAATTCATTTGTTTCACCCTTATATAATATCATATATAACTTACCCTCAGAATAAACGTCCTTGACCTTGAGAAAATCTTCATAGATTTATAAGCTGTCACTTTCTATGCCTACAATTTGAAATCTTGGTCTGAAACCCCGTCTTCAAGGGCAACTGAATCGCAGCGATGTTATCCTCCTTTCACGTATTATGTTATACTCTCGGCGATTCTCTCGATCCTGGAAACGCCATTTATAACAAGAAGAAGAAGGAAGTATATGCGAGGTAATTTACATTCAAAAGATGGGATAATATCTGACATAATCGAGTCATTGCCATCCATTTTGTCACCAGCAATTTCTGATTAAAATTCTTTCTAGACTTTCATTCTATCCACGGTACAAGACAGAAAAACGGATTGTGTGGTTTTATGAAACCACGGTAAAAGTGAAACTATTTTTCACATTATAGATATTTAACAAAAAACAACATTTACATTAAACACTGACAAAAACAAACAAATTAGCGTGGAGCACTGGCACAAATGAGTAATAGTCTACACTACACGGTCAGCTGATGGATCTATAGACGCCGCCATATTGGCTTCGGCTGCTCTAACGAGCGCCTTTCACTTTATCCCTACTCCGAGGCCGACCGTCACGCGACAAGCGATACACAGACCAAAAAATTTGAGACGATGTAATAAAAGTTTCACACAAAAATAAATAACCGAGTGTTGACAGATTAAGAACACAAAGTATGATTACCCTTATTCATGCCATGGGTGTCGCAAGAGGCGACTAAGGGTACAATCTAAAAAGGCCAGCGAGGTATAGCAGGCCAAAACCTCCTTTCTGAGGACAGGCTTATGGCCAGTAGTGGTCTGTTATAGGCTCTTACTTTGACTGGCTTTTTTGTCTAGTGGTAAACACTACAGGATCATCAGATTCTGATTGTAAAAGGACATTATCATCAGCCTATCGCAGTCCACTGCTGGACTTAGGCCTCTCCAATTGTAAAAGATCGTGGGTCCCATTCCCTTCCAGGTCAAATTATATATATAGTACAAGCTCTGCCTAGTTTGGAAACCTAATACCGTTTGAGAGATGTATCGAAAAGTTTTTATCATTATTAATATTGAGGAAATTAGAGCTCTTAAAATACTAATGTTTCATAAATTCTTATTTTCTATTTACAGATAAGAAAACCCTTAAAAGAAAAGATTCTTTACACAAACACAAAATCAAAGAGGAGTGAGAAGAAAGACCTTTTAAGAGAGAGTATAAAAGAAGAACTGAAAAGTACCGCTGTCGATGTCCCCCTGTTACCGTTCCATTATCTATTATTAGATAGCGCGAAAGAAGAGAAAGAGAAAGCAGAAGAAAGGGAAAAGGAAGATGCCAAAGTTAGAGGTAAGTAATTTATATTACTATTGTTTTGTTACATTGTAAAAGAGGCAAAATATCATGTGTGATGGTGACTCTTGGAACTAGAATGCTGCCCCCCGCCCTTTACAGATTCAGGTGAAGAAAGGGTTTGCGTTCCTGCGACCTCAGTCGATGAAAAGCATCAAAAGATTCGCTTAACACAGATTTTCTGTGAAGCCGCAGCATCTTCCAAAGATCCATACTCGTATTAAATTGTACATATATTCTATTAAACTGAGCAAGATCTATAGTTTCATAGTAAATTGGTGTCTCATCTATGCATTGTAAATAATAAGGAAATATTGTTTCAATTTTTCAAGGTGTTTTGTATAGGCTCTCCATTTCTTTTTATGGCATAGGGGCAAACGAACAGACAAGTCACCTGGTAGTAAGTGACTAACACCGCTCAAGGACCCTTGCAAGTAAGAAGTAACATGAGCGCACCCATCCTTAGCATCCCCCTTCTAAAATCAGGGAAAGGGGGCTTAGGTGTTTCTGTAACAAAACTTACTAAGTGACAGAATTGACAACAGACTTGTCCTAATGCTATGTTGCCGATGGTGATGTTTTCTGTGAGCCAGCTCAGGAAAGCCAAATATTATAGTTCTAACATATCTGAAGGATATTGGTCATGTGTGTCTGGATTCAGAAATAATATTCCTTCTCGTGGCTACAGGCTTTCACTTCGTAACTGACAAAGGGTTAATAGAGTTGCTTAATTTTCAGGTAACCCATTCTCCCAGTTGGAGCACTTGACTGTCAAATCCTGGACGGTAAGTACTTCTTTTGTAACAGATTTCATTGGATTGTGCCACAAAATTAGTAGGCAGAAGTGTTTTAGGCACTTAAATTTCCAAAAAGTATTTTGTTCCCTACAAATTAAACTTCAACTTAAAATAGAAAACTTACTAAGCTTACTTAACTTAAATTACTTTGGAAATTAAATGCTGCTAAACTTCATCAAAGTTAAAAGGCGATTGTGTGTTAGACGTCCGAAATATTTATTTGGACCAAAAAAATGTCTTGATCCAGAATCCAGGAAAAAAACAGCAACATCTGATAACTTTCAAATTCAAAATAATATAAATAACAAACCTCTATATTCCAGGTCGATGATCTCACGGCACACCTTCTGAAGTTTGGCTGGAAGGACACAGTGTCACTGCTCCAGGATCATGAAATAGATGGGGAAAGTCTCTATCTGGTCTCCAAACAGCAACTCCTGACTATTGGCGTAACAGAGGAGCATGCTGATGTGATTTGCGAATTCGTTAAAAGTTGATTTCAGTACACAGTTGATTTTAGAGTAAAAAATTACCATTGACGAAACTCTTTGTTCGTTCTATGGGTTTATTTAACTATAGAATCAAAGTAAAGAGCCTTGTTTTACACAGTACTTAGAAATAAAGCAACACAGGTCGGCAGAGCGGAGAGGAGTGGTCAAAGCGTCCTTTGCCGATATAAGTTTGTCATTTTTCATCCATCCAATCCAAGAGATCCAAGATATATTTATTGCTGATACAGGTCAAAATTTACAATAGTCCAATGATTGCATTAACTCGGCACTCGTTAGTAAAACAAAATGTTTTCAAAATGTTGCTATAAGCTGACTATTGACTTTAGTCAGAGAAAAGTAGACTCTTTCCTATTGCAATACGGCTCAAAGTAGACTGCCAATTTTAAATGTAGTCTAGGTATTCATTTGCATTAACTGTCCCTTTCAACTTAACAACTAGACTTATAGTGAACCTTATATACACTAGCATTAAGTTTAATTTATTGTGGTAAAAGTTGTAATGTGTATATATTGAAAATACAACGGATCGACTGCACAATTGTGTCAAATTCTGTAACGATATGTGTTCAATGTTTGTAAATAATATTTTGATGTAATTTAAAACGAAATTATTGCCTTTTGAAGTGAGTTCTGGTATAAATATTAAAACTATTAAAACAATTATTTTTTTATAAACAATTATTATATTTAATTAAACACTATTAAAACAACGTGGCCAATACGTAATCGAAAATTGCAGAGTTAAGCAACTCTAGCCAGGTCAGCCCATGGTGGGTGACTATTTTTAACATATCAAGATCCTACGTGCCATGGAGAGCACGTTGACCCATCGGTCCCAGTAACCATACATTATTTTTGGCAATCGAGTAGTACGCCTACTACCCGATTGGCAAAAATATTGTATGATGTATATATATTGTATGGACTGCTGTTGGACATTTAGGGCGCCCTCTAAATGTCCAACATCAGTCTACGATATCGCCTATGACTTGGGTTTTGGAGGCCTAATCGCTCCATGTAAGAAATCGAAGTTCATCTGTATCTAGGTATAGTTAAAGTACTTCCTAACCAATTTGGTTAAAAGGACAAATAATATCCTTGCATAAATTAACAATAAATCTTGTGACATTAACTTCAGGCGGCAATCTTATTTCGTTTTGGATAGTATAATCGCTGTATTGTAGATATTGTATTGTATTTAAAAAAAATAGGTGTATCTAATTGGAGTTATTAATAATCTTAATTACATAAGGCAATAATATTTTGGTAGAAATTGAGACTCGAAATACTGCAACATTTAATCGTATACAACTGTTGTGCTGTATGAGAGTCGGGTACTGGAGTGGTATGCAACTCCTTTCATATAGAACATTGCCAGAGGAACAAACTCCAACCTGTTTATAAAAGGTTGAAACTACTAGTTGTCATATAACGATTATACTGGCACACGTGAAGCACTTAATCGAGTAATCATAAGCCAAAAATGCCTTATATCATTTTGGAAAAGAGCTGATACTCTTATACTACTGGACCGCAAGGAAACTGGCTTTCAAATGAAAAAAAACGCATCGAAATCGGTCCATCTGTTTGAGAGTAACGATGCCACGGACAGAAAAACACACACAAACAGATATAGATGTCAAATTTACAACACCCCTCTTTTTACGTCGGGGGTTAAAAACCCTGGGGAAGCAGTTAGAGGGCGGTAAAGTTCTTATGTCACTTACGTTCGAGTACTAATTGGCTCTCTATACTTGACTACCCCTGTTGAAATGCAAGTGTTTTTAGGATCTACCTGCACTTTTTACTTATTAACTCATACCATATTATGTCTCAATTGAAATCGTGTCACATTAGTTACGAAATAATCACTCATAAATTACTGCAGTTTAATCCTGTAAATATAAACAAATAAAAAAAAATGCTAAAGAATACTTTTGAATTTTCTTTTAATAGATATATAAAAAAACAATTACACAAAATGTTTTTACAACATTACTTATCTTGAGTATAACAAGTTACAATTACAATATAAGTTTTTATAACAACATTAAAAATAAATAAAAACTGCATAACACACACATTGACTAATCCAAAAGGGGACACCACTCGTTACGAAGACAAACAAATGTTAAACAAACACAAAATATCGTCTAATCTTGAAATACAAACACATTCAAAATTTCCAGACCAAAAAAATTTCTTCCCGTATGGCAACTCAGGTTGAACTGTCACAATGTGACATCTGTCACTTCAAGGAAAACCCGCTTGTTTAATTTTTAATCTGGAAATCTCAAACTAGATTGTCAGTCGATTATAAATCACCACTCATAAAACAATTGATCATTATACCACAATGCTAATTTCTCCTCGTGGTCTTTCCCATAAAATTCACAACTTGAGCAAACGGTGCAAACTTGCCACGCCTATTGCGTTTCTTTATACCTATCTCTTGCAAAACGTCATCAGATTCTATGACGGATGAATCTAAATTCTTTGAAGCAACGTCTTCTGAATAATCCTCGCTCTCATTTTTCTCTGTATCAGACAACTCCCTAAATTTCCTGTATTCTTTAGCTCTGATTATGTTCGGATCGCGTCGTTTCATGGAATCAGGTGAACCAAACTTCGGATGGTCTGGTGGTTGGCACATTAAAGTATCGTAGAAATATCTGTCGGCTCGCCCCTCGCCTTTCGGTCTCGGCTTGTCTTCGTCAGAACTTTCACCCGATGACTTGATGTCTGGTGAGCCCTGTGGTGGTTTATGCATTCTAGAGCTGGAAATTTTAGGAGTCTAATATTACATTGACGAAAATTCTAATTGTTAACAGTAGCACACCCGTAGTTGTCTCAAAGTTATACTATAGTGCGTTTCATAGAATAGTTCCTTTGCCGCCATTTTAGTTGTAACGCAAACAAGTGTTGCTTTTATTACTAAATTACCTTACATTACATTAAAGGAGATATTTTTGAGTTCGAGTGACACGCTTCGGCATGAATGGGCCGGCTCGACCGGAGTGATACCACGGCCTTACAGAAAACCGGTGTGAAACAGCGTTAGCGCTGTGTTTCATCGAGTGAGTGAGGATACAGGAGGCCCGTATCCCAACCCCTCTCCCTATCCCCATCCTCCTCCCTATCCCTCAAAGGCCGGCAATGCACTTGAGACGCCTCTGGTATTGCAGATTTCCATGGGTTGCGATAATCGCTTACCATCAGGTGATACGTCTGCTCATTTGCCCGCGATTCCATAAAAAGAACACAATATAAACTTTTAATATTTCTCTGAAGAATGTATTTATCTATCTTACATAGTTTTCATACTATGCCAAGAGGACGGCAAAGGAACTATTTGATGAAACGCACTATAGTGGCTCACATTTCGGTGATTGAAGAAATATTAAACAAATCTAGAGGAGGCTCCTAGAACTATCCTTGCTCTCGTGTTGTTAAATTCTGATTTGATCAGCTTGGGGTTGCTTATAAACAGTAAGTAACACTTTAATAGCCAGGAAATTAAAAAAAATATCGAATAGGATTCCTTTCATATTCCTAACTGACACTGAGCTATGTCCAAAGTTTTTAATTCTTAAGTAAATTATCCTTAGTTGTGTAGTTCTCTTACCATCTTTTACCAGCATCCCCAGCTATCATCGTGGGGCGTGGTGATTGCGGCACGTAGGCTCCTGGACCACTAATCTCGTCACCAGTCACCGCCTGACCCAAATTTCAAAAGAATATCATATTAAAATACTTGTTTTATTGCCGCGTCAGAAATATGATTTCCTTTTAAGAAAATAAAAATAAAATCTAAACGTATAAAAAAAATATGAAGATGGTACGCTTCAAAAACTAGAAAAGCTATCTATCAATTGAGCTGAAATTTTGAGATGATGTACAACTCATGTCAGAGATAGTCTTTTCTTATCGCCAGTCTTTATTTATTTTTCGTTAAATACAAACACAATATGTTACAGAGATTCCTGGCAGAATTTGATACAACTTTAAAAAATGAAGGAACAAACTAATACCTTATTGTTCAAATAGAAGTAGCAATGTGTGATTCGATCAACATCAGCCCACGCAACGATGTACCTCGCCATCGTGAGAGGAATCTTCGGAAGGAAGTTTGAATGGAACTTCCCCTGGCAGTAGATGGTGATCACGTCGGTGTCTTTAATTTCGAAGATTATTCGGAAAATTGTACCTAGATGACAAAATCAATATTGACCTTATGGTATTGCGTTCCTTTAAGATCTTAATCTCACAACGGATGTAAATAGTTCTGAAAACCAGAAACAAGTTAACATATACGAATTGTTGCTGATTTACATTGATTGGTCAAAAGGATTTTACCAACCTATCTGGCCAGATAGTATAGAATTTGGCCTACTATACCACCTGGCCTAGGCCTGGGTAAAGTCCAGCAGTAGACTACTAGAGATGCTGATGATAACTTTACCTGGCACGAACATATTATAATTTGTATCATAATTCCCGCTGCCGATCCATATGCCATTCTTTCTGGATAAAGATATGATGTTGTCCCGGTGGAACCGCACATCGAAGTGTAGCACCACATCTCGGGGCTCTTCGCCTTCTTGAGCGCAGAGATTCACCGACATCCTAGAGAGACCGGGATGGCTTTTGGTTAAACTAAACTGAAATTTTGTTTCGTGGGGTAATGGATACGGAGTGTTATCACCCTTACACATCCATGGGTGTTGGTGAACCCAACTAAGTATCCACTACGCGGAACAAATGAAAAAGACTGGTAACAACACTGGAAAGACAAGCAAAACTTTGCAAACCCTTTTTACCAATCCCTTGCCAGCCTTTCATTTATAGAGCAGGGCAAGTATGAAAGGTTATTCATGATTATTATTATTATAATATCTGGTATATCTGGTAAAAATTTCTGTGGATAATTTGGTAAGGCTTGTTTTTGTTGAAAATGGACGTGGTTAGTATAATAATTGAGAACTGCCTCGTTGGTCTAGCGACTAGCAAAGGTCTATAAAAAAAAGGTAAAGGTCTAGATCTAGTCTTGGGTTTCTCTTACAAGAAATTCTTAACAGCAGCCTGAAGTATAGAATATGGCGTATAGGTCTTGGAACCCGCAATGAAATTTATCAGAAAAAAACTTGAGGAGTTGGAAATATAAACGCACACTTTCCTCCTTAGAATATAATAAACAGTGACATATATATTGCCTTACTTCCGAGCGTTCTCCTTAATTTTACCACCGATTTCAATTTTGTCTCCGACCTTGAGGATACCGGGTATATTCGCCGTGAAGACTGGCATTTTAGCCAAGTGCTACTTAAATTACAAATATAATTATGCCCCGTAGTTCTTTCTAACTTAGGGCCAGTGATAAAACTGGACATTTTGGACGAAAAATTTATACATTACACTAATTTGTAAAGAGATATTTGAACAATTTACGTTTGGGATAATTTTTGTGTTTATATATGCCTATGGTGTATTGATATGCCAATGTGACGCAAATGCTTAAAAGAACTTATTCTTTTTAATTCTTTATGCTATTTTCTAAGAAGGTAGTTTTAATAATCCAGCCTTTTGTGTAGATTATGGCACAGAACCAATAAATACTCTGGTGAACATGACATCTTGTCAGCATCCAATTTGCCTTACAATCCTATGACCGATATTCAGAAACCTCATCACTGAATATTTCTGGTTTTATGCGTTTGATTTGTTCCATTGTACCTAATCGTCACCTTGTTTAATTGTTTAGTTCAAGTTGATTAACAAAATAAGTAAGTATATAAACCTCTACAGGGTTCAAAAGAAAACTCTAACTATAATATGACAAGCTTTATTTAACATTCCATGACTGTCTCATTTAAACCTCCTTTCTAGAGAAAGGTCCAGGTCTGGCAATAGACTATAATAGGCTGTTGATGATGATGATCGAACGATCAGGACCGAACTGAATCTGAAAATATTTAGAGACGTTATAAATGGGGGCAAAACTGGCCCATGATTAAAAGTACTTAGTTAGAGAGTATAATAGTAAGTCATCTGTCTAACTTTGAACAGTTGTTGAGAAACAATGCCTTCAAACGTCTTGATTCCTTCAGCATCATAAGAGTCAAAACAGTTAAAGATTTCTACATGGAACGGACAGAATACCGTTTTCCTTTTGAGTAATCGACACTCGACAGACTAGCAAAAGTACAAGTGACAACTAGGCTATAGCTTTAAATCAGGACGAGCATTCTTTATAAAATTAATATAAAATTAAAACAATTCAAATTAATGATGTTTTTTCTGAAACTTTTCACTTTCACATGTGATAAAGGTGGTACCTTTATCAGTTGAATACTAAAAATCCTACCTATTTTTTAGACGCGCCAACATTACTGTAAACATATGAAGTTTAAATGTCAATTGAGTTAGACATTGACTTGACAGCACCGTGATCTGTTTGCCATATCGTGTATAACCTCATTACAGGTAAATTTACAGCAAATATTAACTTTGTGTATTTGTTTGTAATCTACATAAAATTTATGAATAATAACAGTGTTTTTGTCACTTACTAACGTTCAATTTCGGTAAGTTACATACATAAAATAACCGCTTTCGTGAACTTAGAAAATCGCTATTATCTTAGAAAACTCGTTTTATTATCACAAACAATGTTTGTTTATCGTTATCTCAGCTTACGTGTCGCAAAACACTCAAATAAGAATCATTTCAACGTTTGCTTAAAAAGTTTTAAAGTTATTTAAAAAACTCTTTCATGAGAACTGTTTAAAATTAGATTCGATATTTTTATAAATTTGACAAAGGAAGCTAAAATTATCGGCCTAAATACGTGTACTAAACTCTGTAGTGTTGCTCCTTTTAATAGTGTTGCGTGTTATTACAAATTGCAACAATAAAATAATAAATTGTGCTAAAGGTTACATGATATCACTGAAAGTAATATGGGCTGATGCAACTTATTAACACGATGTTTTAATACCCAAAAACAAACATTTAAAAATGTTATATATGAAATATAATATATAATTACAAAGGTAGCTTAAAGCTAGAAGGTACAAGAGGCAGCCTTATTATCTGACGGTACTCCATTACAGGCTAGCAGTATAACAAAATATCCAAGTAAATGTAATAACAGTGTCTGTAATCTCAAAATAACTATGTCAACAACCAGTAAAGTCCCATTGCTGAGCTCGGTTCTATTCTCAGGAGAGGGTTAGGGCCATATAGAGAAAATACGGGACTGGTAAGACAACATTGTGGCTATGTATTGTTGCTTATGAAATAGATGGTTAATTCTTATTAGAATTTTATTGTAAGCTGATGTAATATCAAATAACTTGGCATTGTATCATTTTGAAAAAAATGAGGCTGGCAGGAGCTGGATGCGAGAAGCCATAGATTGAACTAGGTGAAGTGAAATTGGAGAGGCCTATTCCAGCCGTGGACTGCGATAGGCTGATGATGATGATAATGATAGATATTAACTATGCAATCTTTAGACAAAGATAGCAACTAATATATAATTAAAATAGTAACTTAAATATTAAAATATTAATAGTACCTGTATTTCTACCTGACTGAGAAAGAAGAAGGGGTTATGTTTTTCAAATGTATGTATATTTTGTTGGCACGTCCTAGAGTCTAAACAACTTGGGTTATTTTTAAATAATTCAGTACTTATCAGTATTTTTTTTTTAGTGACGTCCCAAAAATATACTGGGTATACTGCAGTTTAGTATCCATTGGCTAATATAATTAATTTTGAAGTAACTAGTTATGGTTTCACAGATAAACCACTGAATCGACACCGATACTTTGATTGTTGAGGAAGGATATTAGTTACTTTTTACCGCAATAACTAACACATACATGGACCGATCAGCGGGCAAAAACTAATGGTGTATTAATCTATACAAATAAATAAAATTGGAGTGTCTGTTTGTAATATTACAGTAACCAATTTCACTAAATGTATATGTATATACAGGGTTAATTTAAATTAGCGCATCACCTCTTGCAGGCAGCTTCATTGGCACCTTGCTACATAACCCAAAAAAAATAAAACAAGAAAATGTTTGCTCCCATAGTTATTTATTGCTCTGTATGTTGTAAGAAATACGTAAAATGACATCGCCCGGGCGCCCCTACCTCCCCCCCCCGCTTTCTTTCGACGTTTCGGTACTAATTGCCTACTACAGTTCCCGCGTTTTTTTTTGCCGGTCGATTGAAGTCAAATTTACACTAAGAAAGTAATACTTATCTTAAAATTAATTCAGATTATTACATTTTCACGTTAAATGTATAAATTCAGCTTCTTTAAATTAAAAGTTTGTTAAAACCCAGGCACGTCTCGATTCGTAGGTACTTAAAAGGTACCTACAGTGAAACAAAACGAGATGACAATTTATCTAACAACTCGTTCCCACTCTTAATCCACTTTCCCTTCATACTTTATCAGGCTTAGGACTAGCTACATTAAAATATGACAGAATCGATAGTCTAAAACCTATAATCTGCATTCGAGAAAAACATATTTAATCATTATTCCTTTAAAAATGTTACTAAAGCAAACTTTTTTTTTAATGCAGGCGTTTTTAAAAAGTGGAATCAGTTTATTTACATTAATTCAGTGTCTTATTTACAAAAGGAATTGATAAGTATTTACAGATTACCTCGTAAATTTAAGTCTCGCGGATGCTGGTGGGTATCACGCACATATCGTTCAAAATAGTCCCCTTCACACCCAACACAAAGACCACACCTAAAAATCAATTGTTCACCAGCTCGTAACAGTACCTGTGGATTTGTTTTAATTTGTTCAAACGCCCCAACAATCTTGTCCATGAAAATCACGCGGCTAGCCACTTCACCACCGGAATAAACTATGCTTTTCACATGCCTCCACAAATAAAAGTCCAGAGGAGTAATATATGGTGACCTAGAAGGCCACGCACGAGCTTCTCCACGTCCTATCCACCGACTGGGGTACTCCCTGTTCGTATACGGATCGCAGTACTGTTTATCGTAGGCACTCACTTATCGAAATTACGCGGGAACGGGAGCGAGTTGCGCACGCGCTTCTAATCGATCGTGACGTACGACTGATGACTGAGGTAAATTTCTTAATTTCTTTTGGGTATCGCCGCCGCCGCGTCTCCTCGCAACCCTGCGCCCCGCAACACGTGCCAATATTTTGCCTACGCAAGGTGCGTAACGTAGAGAAATGCAAGTTCCAAGGCAATAAATAAATAATAATTAAAACTGTTAATTAAAAAAGTCATAAAACAAATGTTGTTCGGATTGATGTAGTGAAGCTGCCTGCAAAAGGTGATGCACTAATTTAAATTAACCCTGTATACATGGCATATATAGCAAAATACCATTTTTTGTCTGTCTCTCTGTTTTTTCCGTCCAATCTTTGAAACGGCTATTAACATAACGGATAGCTAAAGTAATAAAGAGGAACTTAGGCTACTTTTTATAGACTAGCCTCACCCCATAGCGTTAACCATACAGTAATCGTACCGCAGGGAACACTCCTGGGATGAGTCATATGATAAAATTAATTCCATTAACCCAATGAAGCCAAAGGAAAGCAACAGGTTATAAAATTAAAATGACCATCGAGTCATTGTTAGGTTACATTTTGAAGTGTGTGTGACTAATACTGCGTTATTGCATTGTCTGCATTCACTTAGACAATACTGACCACTACTTTCGGATTCTGGTCATGGTTTTCATCAATCCCATATAAAAAAAAACATTCCGATTTTGGTATACCTGTTAAGTATTCCTTAATATGTATGAAATTCTTTTGTGACACAGCCCACATCACAAAATGGTAGTATCTGAGGAGCCAGCCCCTGCGTTAGAGGGTGACGCAGCAGCCAGCAAGAAGGCTGCCAAAAAAGCAGCCAAAGCAGCTGAGAAGCAGCAAAAGAAAGCTGAACATAAGGTAAAACCATTAAACAAATTTCTCCCAATCATCATCCCCATCTCCCTACTACCTACCTACCTATTCCCAACTTTATTTGTGGTCGGTGCAATGAGTTTTCTTCCTTCATTCTCCTCTATCACAGGTCAATTCACTGTTTACTCCGTTCCTAGCCATATCCTCCTTTACGCAGTCCATCCATTTTTTCTTTGGTCGTCCTCTTCTCTTATATCCGTCAACTTCCATGCCAGGTTAATCTGTTGCTTCTCAACTTTCATCCACTGGTGCTATTTTCAGGCTTCCTCTGATGTAGTTATTCTTCACCTTATCGATTCTTGTGCCACACAAGCATCTCAACATTCGCATTTCAGGTACATGCATGCAAATTTAGCACTACCACTTAATAATTTTTTTTTTGACAATTTCTAATGTAGTGTAGAACTTTATTGGTTTGTCATTCTATTCAATCTTCTACTATTCGTCATTTGGATGTCATAACAGGCGACTGGAGCAGTAAACTACTCAGTATAAACATACTGCAGAGATAGACTACGGGCCCGTGTCGATAATCGACGAATCATGTGAACCACCAGAGGACCTTTTAAAAAAGATGCAAGGGCATAAAACAATAACATTCAGTACTATACTGTCACATGTAAGCTGTCCAACTGAGTACTGGTGAAGGGGAGGGGATAGCAACCCTGGTTAAGATGACCCATCAATTTTCGACACGGGCCCGTAGTCTAAGAATTGGAAAACTGGAAACAATTCGTTGCCCAGCGTGGTACAGTAGGTTAAAACCTCTTTCGTAAGGATAGGTCTATATCCAACAGTGCGATGATGATGATGATGTGTATGTTTCATGATACTCCAGAGAAGAAAACAACATACATCTTTATTTAAAAAACGATAAACCGTTAGGTTTGCGGAGGAACGGATGACATGTCCCTGCTAGTCAAAGAGATCCTCTGACCTAGCGAGGTTATTGTGTCTGGCGGGTTGGGGCCGCGGAAGTTATTTTTTTTAAACTCCCGCATTAGGAGTATTCATCCTGTGTCGAGGAGGACTAAAAACATACTTCAAACGAACACAAAGAACGCCCAGGCTCGGAAAACAATTTGTGAAGCACACAATGTTGTCCCATGTGGGATTAGAACCCACAACATTTGACGCAGTAGAAAGCGGCGTGGCGTCAGCCTAAGCCACTTGACCAACCGTGCAGTCAATGTTCGGAAGTTGTATATATGCTAATCGACGCGACAATTGCTATATCGTGATACAGGATCAGTACTTACTGATCTATTACTAAGCTATTTATCCCAGACATACTGAACAGTATGTCTGGGATAAATAGCGATGTAATATGTCGTCGTACGCAGAAAAATGTTTCCATTATTTTTACTGCACTTTCAGGCATCTTCCGGACAGCAACAAGCTGAGACCACAGAAGCTGACATCTCCGAGGGTCGCTATGGCGTCGTCAAGATGATCCAGTCTTCTGGGGAGAATCGTGACAGAGTTTACACAGATGTGAAGGACTTGGAAGTGAAGCTGGATGGACAGCAGGTTTGGGTTAGAGGTATGTTTGTATCCTTTCTTGAAAATGAACCTTGAGAGCCATACTTTAGCATATACTTAGTCTGGCCATAAATACTGTTACAATATTATATAAACAAAATATTACTTTTGAATTTGGAATCTGTCATTTTTATAAAATTGTTCATTGTGTTTTTTTTTATATTTGCGGTAACATATTGTAAAATATTTTGTGATATGAAAAAGGAGTGATTGTGATAGAGAACCGAATCGCTGTGATTGCATTACATAAAGTTGGTATGAAGCCAAATATTTAACAATTTTTAAATCCTCCGTACGCTTGGTACAAGTTAAATGTTTGTGTACCAGGCTTTTGATAGGTACAATGAAACCTCCTCTGTTTGTGACAGAAAAAGATTTGACCGTCTACGTAGCGTTCGTACGAAAAAGGCGATCAAAGCAATAAGGGAAAGAATTCCAAAAGTCCGAAAGCCAAATATGTCGCATATTTAATATCTGGGGAGATGAAGATAGCACGTGGAACCATTTCGCGTATTTAAAAAGATGACTTGAACATGCCGCCTATAAGAAACACTGGTCATTGAACTGGTTAACTAACTGAAACACAGAAAATGTTGTTGCTGGATTATTTTTTTTTATAATTGAGCAATATTTTACAAAAGAATGACCGTTTTTATGCTTAAAGCTCTAAAGAAGCTTCCCAATTAGTTAACAGAGTACAAATGGGGCACTATCCGACTTCAGTGATGGTTTGCCAACAAACACCCCAAGGTGTTAGCTATGAAAGACTGACTGAGCCCTATTTTTGTGAAAAAGGTATCAATACATCGGCACAGGTGTATCAAAATACCATTTTTGAGATAGCGAAGCCCCTTAACAACACCATGTTCAATAACGACGAATGGTTCTTTCAGCAAGACTCGGCGCCGGGTCATAAAGCTCGATCCACTCAATCTTGGTTGGAAACGAACGTACCGGACTTTTTCAGAGCTAAAGACTGATCGTCATCTAGTCCTGATCTTAATCCACTGGATTATGATTTATGGCTAACTTTAGAAACTAAGGCTTGCTGTAAATGCCATGATAATTTGGATTATCTAAAACAAAAATTGCGTGCTACTATTGATAACTAGCCTCAATTTTTAAAGGACTGTGTTGTAGCCAATTGAGACCACTTCCAATAAGCTTTATCTATTTTTAATAGTTCTATATTAAACATTATTGTAATACACTGTAATAGTTACGTACAAGAAAATTTTGTTGTTTTTCTTTATAACAATATTTATGGCAAGACTAAGTATAGACCTTGCAGCTGTGGGAGAGCTACTAGATACCACGGCCTCACAGTGGTGTGTGCTTCACCGAGGGAATGAGGACACCGAAGGTCCATACCCCAAATATTTGCAGATCATACAAACAAAGGGTATCTAACCCGCGACCTCAAGCACAGCAGTCGCATACGCCACCACTGCGCCACCTAGACAGTGAGATCATAGTTAACTCTTGTTTATTCTATAGCTCGTCTTCAGACCACCAGGGCGAAAGGGAAGCAATGCTTCGCGGTTCTACGGCAGAACAGCAGCACCGTTCAGTTGCTGGTTAATGTTAGCGAGGAGAGGAAGGTCAGCAAACAGATGGTCAAGTTTACTGGCAAGTACGTACAATTTATGCATAAAAATTAACTGCCGGTTTTTAGTCTTTCATATACTCGGGAACGGCTGGATAGGTTTGGCTAAGTTTCTAGATTTCCGCAGATCGTTTTTTTTTCTTTTTTTGTAACGTGTGGAAACCCCCTCGGGCTTTCTCTCTTCTCGGGTGTGCTACTCTACGCCTGAGATGTGAGGGATCCGGGAACCGCTTTCTTACGCCAGTCAAACCAGCAGAACGCTCCGACACAACCCTCTCTTAAGTGTACCAAGGAATCTATCAGTTATAAGCAGAACAGCTTTACTGTGAGTGTCAGTAGGTCTTTTAATGAGCTTTCTATGGACGTTATAGATTTATGATAGATGTGTCTCAAAGGAGCGAAAATATTTGAACCTTAACTTTTTTAGAAAGAAAGAAATGATTGATGTTATCGCTCACCTCTTTCTGTTTAGCATATCACTACAAGTGAAGACTTGTCATTGGCTCACTGATATCTGCTTTATTGCAGTTGTGTTAGCTGTTAGTCCTCTGTGGGTGTAGTCTTACCCGGATGTACAAATATGAAACGGTAACGATTTTTTACACGGGTTACTGAATTTGGAGTTTTAAAAATAATACAAACTATAAATCGAATGAGAAACTATACACCTTAATTATTTAAATTATTAATTAGAAATTACAAGAAATGGAAATTACGATTTGTAAGACGACCGTCTAGAATGGGAGATAGCAACTGACTGAGGAGTGGTTATGCTCTTTAGAGCACTTTAGTGCTGATGTGGCACATGAGGGAAGCAGAGGGATTATGATTTCGATGACAGGAATTCGGGATTAGCAAGCATATTTAGGGATCTATAACAGATCGATGAATTAAAAATAAATCTTATTTTTAAACGAATCACAAAAGAATATGTTATATAAACACAATAGATGATAGTCAGAGAAGTAGCACAAGAAAGCAGGATTGATTTAAGACGCGAAATAAGTACGTGATAAAATTATCAGCCCTCTGTAGCGAAAGGAATAAAGTGACGCGTCTGCTTGGCGCGGTGGCGAACAATGGAGTGTCGACGTGAGCGCTGGACAGTGTTACCAGAATATTTTTTTCTCGAATCGCCTCGCCGTGTAGCCCCGAGATAGCCCCATCATGGCGCACAGGTAGTTAAGGCGGGAAAGTTTAAATAAATTCCTGAGCCTATTATTGCTCTTATATTTATTAAATTCGTACTATTATTTAACAATATTTTCTTTTGTAATTAACAGACAGTGAATTTCTAAAGATAGTATTATTTATGAATCTATGGAATCTTTAACATAATCTTTATATAGAAAAATTGATAATAAAATAAATAATATAGCCAAATCGGCTACTGTAGCCAGCGGATAAAGTAATATCGCCGCTCGGTAAGGGAGATAGCCCCATTGGCGCTAAATAGCCCCATCTGGCAACACTGCTTATCGCCCCATCTGGCAACACTGGCGCTGGAAACCCGAAAGTTGCGCGCACGCGACGATGTTAGCCGATGATTCACGATCGACGACACGAAGAGTGGTTCGCGCGATCGGTGCGCCGAAACACCTTCATATCTACCTCATGTATATTAAATTTCATGAAAATGATTTTTAGTTTGAATGTATTTTACTAAATGTATATGAAAGAATATATGGTACGAAAAATATTAAAAAAAAAACACTGTAAAATGACTATGAAAGAAGAAAAGATTAAAAAGTAAAACTCGGCTATTATACATTGATAAAATTTACATAGCCATGACATCCAAGCCATTATTAAGGATCTATTGACCTCATTCATCAAAATCGTTTAGTGGTTTAGGCGCTACTATGCAAGATATAAACTTACATAGACTGCCACAAATACTGCCCTTTGTTAGTCGAATGAAAAACGATCAAACAAAAAAGATTTAATAAATATTTCTTTCCAGTGTACCCAAAGAATCTATAGTGGATATCTTCGCTTCAGTGGTCAAGACAGCCGCTCCAATAGAGTCGTGTTCGATCCGTGATGTGGAACTCCTCGCCAGCGAGGTGTGGCTGGTCTCCGCTGCCAAGTCCCAGTTGCCTTTACAGATTGAAGATGCCAGCAGGCCTGAGAAGAATGATGTAAGCAAATATTATCTCAGAAAAATTTAAAACACACATTTTGCGTAGTGATTAGAATTTTTGACTGCTACAGTAAATAAATAAATATTAAGGATATCACAATGCCATCTATTACCCAGCTAAGCAGAGCTTGTATTATGGGTACAGCTGATATAAATTCATATACGTATACTTCTTTTTGTAAATACATACATATTATACGTATAAAACACCAAATATTTTCAGATCATACAAACATTAGTCCTCACCCGCACTCTGTCAGCGTGGGGACGTATGGCCTTAACCCTCTCCTGAGAGGAGACCCGAGCCCGGCAGTGGGACATTATGGGTTGTTGATTGAACAACAGGACTGCGAACAGATGGAACACTTGCCAATCTATCTGGTCCGTGTGTTATAGTAGGCTATAACCACCTGCCTCTTCACGGGGGTTATCCGGTCGATGGCGCTGTACGGCGCACCGGTGTGGGCGTCGGCTCTGACCGCCCAGAATAAGGCGCGCCTCTGGCGCCCTCAGAGGCTATTGGCGGTCAGAGCCATACGCGGATACCGCACGGTGTCGACCGAGGCGGCGTGCGCCTTGGCCGGAACACCCCCGTGGGATTTGGAGGCGGAAGCGCTCGCCGAAGTTTATTGACAGGTGGCTGAAATCTGGGCAGAGAGTGGTATGCGCTCTCCGCCCGAAGAGGTACGCGAGTGGCGTGAAGCCGCCCGTCAAGCCACGTGCTGGCTTCACCACCGTGGAGGCTCTCCAGCCGGACATCCTCGAGTGGGCAAGGCGGCAGAACGGGACCCTTTCCTTCCGGCTGACGCAGGTGCTTTCCGGGCACGGTTGCTTCGGAAAGTACCTGCACTTGGTCGCGCGGAGGGAATTGAGTCCCGCCTGCCACCACTGCGACTGCAGTGAGGACTCGGCCCAGCACACGCTGGCGGTGTGCCCCGCTTGGGAACCGCAGTGTCGGGCCCTCACTGCACTCATCGGAGGAGATCTCTCGCTGCCGGCCGTCGTACGCTCCATGGCCGGTGTCGAGAGCAGTTTTACCTCGGTCGCGACCTTTTTCGAGGAAGTAACCTCGCGGAAGGAGGCGGAAAAGGCCCGGAAGGACGATATCCACTCGGACCGATCCGCCGCCGGCGAACCGGGCGGCGGAGGCGCGCCTACCAGCGCCTCATGCCGCCCTGAGTGTGGCCGCGGATGGGCGGGACGGGTTTTCCCCCCATCCGCTTCACAGGCCAGCCGCGAGGGGGCGACGTTACGCGTTTGCCGTACGTCGCCTACATTGAGAGTTTTTAACAGCAGACGGTGCCCGCTTCAGTGTGGGCAGGCGCTGGGAGGAGTCCGGATGTCGTAAGAAAGCGGTTCCCGGATCCCTCCCGTCTCAGGCGCAGAGTGGCACACCGTGCGGTTTTAGTCGGTTCGATTCCGACACACCGCTCCCGCTGCAAACCCCGGTGGGGTGAAGGCCCGAGGGAATTTCCACAGCTAAATAAAAAAAGGCTATAACCTCCTTTATAGAGAGGCCTATATCCAGCAGTGGAATGTCAAAGAATGTTGATGATGATGGCAAAAATCCTGGTATCCCACTGACAGTTTTAGAGTTTTTTTATGGAATACGGGGCAAACGAGCGGACGTATCTCCTGGTGGTAAGCGTTTACTACAGCCAATGGACACCCGCAACGCCAGAAGCGTCACAAGGCCTTTGGGAGGGCTAGGGGGGAAGGAGTTGGCGTATAGGTCTCCGGTATCCTCACTCATTCGGTGAAAGCACTGTGTCACACTGGTTTTCTATGAGGCCGTGTATCACTCCGGTCGAGCCGGCCCATTCATGCCGAAGCGTGGCTCTCCCACGGTACAACTGTGTAGTAAGCTGTAATTTCTTCTCTCCACAGGATCCTGAAGCCTTAAGAATACGTGTGAACCAAGACACCCGGCTGGACAACCGAGTCTTGGACCTGAGGACCCCAGCGAACCAAGCCATCTTCAGACTAGAAGCCGGAGTATGCAGATTATTTAGAGACATCCTCACAAAGAAAGGTGAGTTATAGTTCTCTTATACTGAATAAATATTGGTTAAATCTTCTCTGGTGGTAAGTGGTAACCTATACTTAAACGAGTCAGTTAAAAAGCATCTTAAGAGTTAGTAGTATATATAGTATATAACTAAAATGATATTGAAACTGCTGATTTTGTAAAAAAAATCTTATCATTGATTACTTGAGTTTTTAATCGATTTAAAAAAAATAGATTTTCAATTTGTTTGAAATTTTGAAGTTTCGATTCCCCTACTTATAAACAGATTTAATCTCGATTAAATTTGAAGAAAAACTAAATGTAATTAACAAAAATAAAAGAAATTATTCCTATTAAAAAGAGATTGAAGAATTCTTTTCATTGTGTGTGTTTCCTATTCAGTTGAACGTTTAATCTGAAATTTTGAAGCGACCCCGCCTCGCTCGCGAGGTCTCCGTTGAATAAAACAATATTCTCTGAACCAACCGTTAAATTTTAATATCTAACTGACTTATAACAATGATTACACGAGTCCTGAAAATTATACCTCGGCGTGCCGAAATATTGCGACCGTTCGCTCTAACAAAGGTCATTGAGATTGTGTGGGTTATCAGCCTTTGGGGGATAGGGAGGGGAATGGGGATGGAAAGAGGGATTGTAGTATGGGCCTCCGGTATCCTCATTTTGATTATAGTACCTAATTTCATGTTAAGTCTTAGATCTAGATTGCCATAGATAATCTAAAACGATACTATCCTTAGACTATGACAATCGATTTGACAAAGACAGTACTGCGAACTACCAATAGATGGCGTTAGTTGATACAGACAAGACCAATAGCCGTTGTTAGCCTATTGAATACAGAATAAATCGAAATTCAAAAATCATGTTAATTTTACATTACCACATTATAAAACTTTATCCCGATTAGTAGTTTATTTAATTCTTTAATAAATCTGTGTCGCGGGGGACTTTACAAACATACATGGCATACGGACACAATTTACACCCAGACTTAGAACGACAGTTTATGGATCACACAAACATGTAGGAATTGAACCCACAATGCTTGGCACAGCAGGATGCGGTGTGGCGACCACTTAAACCACTAAGCCAAAGGTGCAGTCCGCACACATAAATGTTTATATTATATAGTGCACTGGAGATGATCTGTTTATATTCAAAATAATGATCTAAATCTACTATTCTAGTTGATATTTCTAAATCTTTGTAAATTCTAACACCATAATTCAATTTATTTTTTTATTTTCACAGGTTTCGTCGAAATCCACACACCGAAGATCATATCGGCTGCTTCCGAAGGTGGTGCCAACGTGTTCACAGTGTCGTACTTCAAGTCCTCGGCCTACCTCGCTCAGAGCCCACAGCTCTACAAGCAAATGGCCATCGCTGCTGATTTTGATAAGGTACTACGGCTAGCTCTTAACGGAACACTTTTTTTTTAATAGTGCCGAACGGGTAGACCTATCGCTTGATGGCAAGCGATTAGCGACGCCCATGGACACCCGCAACACCAGAGGCGTCACAAGGGGATGAGAGGAAGGGGGTATGGACCTCAGGTATCCTCACTCACTCGGTTAAACACTGTGCAAGCGCTGTTTCACATCGGTTTTGTGTGAGGCCCTGGTATCACTCCGGTCGAGCTGGTCCAGTCATCATGTGGGGGCCGAGCCCTCGACAACATTTGGGGGTCGAAACCACAACACTATGTGGGGGTCCAACCCACAACGCTTTATTGGGGTCCAAAAAACAACATTGTGGGAGTTCATCCCACAACACCCTGTAGGTGTCCAATCTACAACATTCTGTGGGGATCCAACCTGAACACACAACTCCATGTGGGTATCGAACACACAACACATTATGGGGGTCCAACCAACAAAACCATCAGACTACTTAAGCGGCTATGTGTAGTAATTATCCCTCGTTTTCTTTCCAGGTGTTTACAGTAGGAGCAGTGTTCCGAGCTGAAGACTCCAACACTCACCGCCATCTGACGGAGTTCGTGGGTCTTGACCTGGAGATGTCCTTCAAGCACCACTACCACGAAGTGCTGGACACCATCGGGAACACCTTCACAGAGATATTCCGGGGCCTGAGAGACGAGTAAGCATTCCTAACTATTATTACTAAAAATATCAATAATTTTATATTTCTACACTTTAAAATAAGTTAAATAGGACTAGAAGATGCAATATGTATAGGAACATGGCTTAAATAAATAAAATTTTCAACAAATATAATGATGGTATTGTTTCTTCCAGGTATGCATCAGAAATAGCGACGGTAGGACAGCAATTTAAAGTGGAACCCTTCAAGTTCTTGGACCCACCTCTCAGACTAGAGTTCCCTCAGGCCATACAGATGCTGAAAGAAGCTGGTAAATATAGTTCCTTTATTCACCAATAGCCTTTAATAGTCAAATGCTGGACAACTCGCTTCTTAGAAAGGAGCTTTTGGCCTATTATACCTCGCTGGTCAGTCAGGTATGTTTCAAGTTCTGGGAGGTTCCGGATGGCCTAAGAAAGCGGTTCACAGACCCCTCCCGTCTCAGGCGCAGAGTGGCACATCGTGTGGTTTAAGTCGGTTTGATTCCGACACACCGCCCCGCCGCAAAACCCTGGTGGGGTGAAGGCCCGAGGGGATTTCCACATTGTCCTTCTCTTCGTAGTGCTGTTGTCCTGGTATTTTGCTCCCTCAGTCGGCTCTTACGACACCCACGTTGTGAATGGGGGGGGGGGGGTGACATTCCGTGTTTTCAATCCGTTACAACTTTTTTCTTTTAAAAGGATAACTAACTTGTATGATGATATCCAGTATCGCGGGAACTGTATAATCCGACCCCAAAATCGAACCCGACACCTCAAGCACGGCAGACGTATACAATTATTATAATTATTTTTAATACTCGTGTTCCAGGAGTGACAGTTGGGGAGGAAGATGACCTCTCGACACCGGATGAGAAACTCTTGGGGCGGTTAGTTCGTGCCAAGTACGACACGGACTTTTACATGCTGGACAAGTATCCTCTGGCCGTCAGACCGTTCTACACCATGCCTGACCCTAACAACCCTGTGAGTTTATTTTACCTTCATCAACACATTCCATATCGAACTTAAATGGGCTTCAGGTTGAAGCGTTGCACAGTTATTTTTACAAAGACCAATCCCGTCTTAGCAATAATCCTGTTTGAGCCCGCAACACTTGGCGAAGTAAGGAACGGCGTGGCGACCGTTTAAACAACTAGGCCTTTTAGCTTTTAACAATGTCAAATTAACCAATCGCCATCCACTGCTGAACGAAGGTCTCCCCCGAGTAACGCCAACTAACAATGTCTTAGGCAGTCCGAATCTATTATATTTAACCGTGGGAGAGCCACGCTTTGGCACGCATGGGCCGGCTCGACCGGAGTGAGACCACGGCCTCACAGAAAACGTGTGTGAAACAGCGCCTGCGCTGTGTTTCACCGAGTAAGGATACCGTAGGCCCATAATCCAACCCTTCCCCTCTTCCCCCTGCCCATCTCCCAAGTAGGCAACGCACTTGTGACGCCTCTGGTGTTGCGGGTGTCCATGGGCGGCGGTAATCGCTTACCATCAGGTGAAACGTCTGCTAGTTTGCCCACTGTTCCATAAAAGAAATAAAATAAAATATTCCCCTGCCACCACAGAGCAACTCCGTAGGTAGTCGTCACATGACACACTTTGACAGAGGGAAACAAGTGTTTCCCTCTGTCATAGCAAGTATAAGCTCAAATGGGCCTACGTCTTACATTGTTGCGACATAGAATGTGTTTTAGTGTGCGTAAATTCTGAATGTTTCCGTGGTGACTGGCGATTGTTATTGTATGTGAGTCTAAATTGTGTGTGTGTGTGTGTGATTGTGTGAAGATTTTCCCACACAATAAACGTAAAAACTATGGGAAAATGATATCTGTGTTGCTCCATGGCTGCCAGTCACTTTCTTCAGATCGTCGGACCATCGTGTCGCGTATACTATAGATAAAAAATGTATGCATTTTAGCGCGTGTCCAATTCGTACGACATGTTCATGCGAGGGGAGGAGATCCTCTCCGGAGCTCAGAGGATACACGACCCGGAGTACCTCACTGAGAGGGCGAAACACCACGGCATTGGTAAGTTTTGTAGCTAATATTTACTCCGCTAACACACACATCACACTTATACATTAATAAACATGGCATGGCACGAAAGGGCTACTCAACCGAAATCATACCACGGCCTAACAGAAAACCGGCCTACCATTTCGTCATGTTTAACTTTCTCATGCTCTCGTAACCCAGTTGGACTTGGTGATTAACAATCACCGAGGGTGAACAACGACGGCGTGGTCAGTACCTGGATGGACCGCTGGTGCCATGATATCAGGAGCATCTCCATGATCCGGAGGTCACGTTAAACGGTCGGTTCCGGCTGTTATCATAGGAGATATCGTATACTAATTAAGCTTCACGACTGTTGATTCGTAAAGCTTAGTTGGAGGGCTTTGGACGGCGTGAAAACATCCAACGGGAAGATTACGTAGCCACACCGTTGTGTTGCCAGTCTCCAACCCGCACTCGACAGGCGTGTGGAATATTATGGGTTGTTGATGAACTTATATCTTATGGTGCCTCTTCACTATTGAAAGTTAGCCCTCAGTTCTACACACTCCTAGATTTCCTTCGCCAGAATAAACCGAACTCATCTGCTGAAAAAACTTGTACTTGCAAAAGTATTTATGTGATCTAATAGTCCGTCGGCTCTTTAGCCCCCTTTTACTACAGAAAAGAAAAAATAAAATTTCATTTTACCAGAAATAATTCTAATTTAATTTTCAGTCAGGGTGAATAGCCTAGGTCACTTACTATATGACTTACAGCTTAATATATGACCTACATTTTTTAATGATTTCAGATATCAGTAAGATAGCAGCCTACATTGAGTCTTTCAGATTAGGATGTCCCCCGCATGCGGGTGAGTTAACATTTATTGTTACAGTAAATAATTATATCTTAAAAATGTTGAGTTTTAAATTGCAAACAGATACTTCAATTTTATTTATTTATATTAATAGAGCAATACACGACCTTAAAGGACAATGGTTAAGCAGGTACTCAATCATGGTATTATTTCGACTCCAGGTGGAGGCATAGGTCTCGAACGCGTGGTGATGCTGTACCTAGGCCTGGACAACATCCGCAAGACTTCAATGTTCCCTAGGGACCCTAAACGCGTGACACCTTGAAGACTCCTAGCGTACAATCTATGTATATTACTAATTGTGTATTGTAACATTAATATATACATGTTTTATTTAAATGCTTGTTTTATTTTTAACACCATACACCATAATTCGTGTGGTGACGGATTAAGAACACGGGGTGTCATCCCCCCTATTCACCCCGTGAGTGTCGTGAGAGCCGACTGAGGGAGCAAACCACCAGGACAACAGCACTGCGAAGAGAAGGAACACGTGGAACACCCGTATAGTAGGCCAAAACTTCAGTACTACGGGCCAAGGGTGATGAGAGCCATATGTTCAGCATTAAACTATTAAATGCAATTAATGTCATATGATGTGAAATATTTGAGTCATGAAGTGTATATTAGTTATCAATATCAATTGAAATATATATTTCGT
This sequence comes from Hyphantria cunea, assembly GCA_003709505.1. Taxonomy (NCBI): domain Eukaryota; kingdom Metazoa; phylum Arthropoda; class Insecta; order Lepidoptera; family Erebidae; genus Hyphantria; species Hyphantria cunea. Next base: position 84,144 of record PKRV01002868.1, read on the forward strand.
ATAAATAGTTGCCCTCATGTAAGACTAACTAGAGGAGATGCTCATGATTAGTACTTACGGGGCATGAAAAAGCATCTCATCTACAAAGGGTGGGTCATCATACTGCATTGTCTGTAATCGTAAGGAGATTGGTGACCACCACTCTTGGGGTGCTTACTCGAGATTTTCACCAAGCAGAGTAATTTGACGGGTTTTTTTAAGGTATTGGAGGTAAACGAGCAGACGTATCACCTGATGGTAAGTGACTACCGCCGCCCATGGACACCCGCAAGACCAGAGGCGTCACAAGTGTGTTGCCAGCCTCTTAAGAAGGTTTTTTAAAAAACAACTCCTGCATAACAACCTGTGTCGCTGAGAACTTTACAACACACCAAGAACACCAAGATATAGAATGAAAATTTATGGATCAGTGTATGATTTGAACCCACAACATTTTGCGTAGTAGAAAAGGCGTGGCGTCCGCTTAAACCATTCAAGACAAAAAATAAGGTCAAGGTCACAAAATAAAAGCCAAAAATAAGAATCAGAATTATATTATAATACAATATATTCAATTTAAGTCCAATTTCATATCACACTCCGCATTAGCGACAATTCACTTTATCCTTAACAACGCCGACCAACACTATCAGGAATTACTGACAGGCAACACTGTCAGTCACACTTGACAATTTCCGTCAGTCGCCGAACGCGTTCAACATCACCAAAAGAAAAAAGAACTTATACATTACGCACATCTGCACTTTACGTGATTCATTCGTTGAAACTTTTAAGATATCGATCAGAGAAGAAAATATGTTAACCTTAAGCAGCCATCGTCACGTATCGCATAGAGCAACACGATAGACAATACGCAGGCGTTCCCCACTGTCAAAGTATAGGTCCATATGGGCCTACGCGTTACATTGTGAAAGTTTTGTTTTAATTATTCTTGTATGAACTCGTAGTGACATACGATTGTAATCGTGTGCGAGTCTAAAATGTATGTGTGAATTTCCTCCGCAAAATTGACAGATTATTATGTATGGGAAAAGACGCCATTGGTAATCCCCGGCGGTCTGCGATCTTGTGTTGCTCTATGCGTATAAGTGACAAGTAAAATGTTCTTTTACACAAAAGTAATGTCTTTGCCTGACGACAAACAAAAACCATGTTACGATTCAACAAAAAATAAATAAATGCAATAATAATATTTTATTTTGTTAAGTATGAACCTTAAGTAGAACAGTATTGTGTATTCGATGCAAAATTTGTATCAGACATAATAATTGTGACTTATAATATGTACGCAACAAAAAATAAAACTACATAAATTTTATCACTAAAAAAATTGTATAACCCATTTGTATCGCATACAATTTTTGATTAATATTTAGTTTGACATTATAAGTACAAGTTTAGGAACATAATATAATGAGGAAGAACATCGTAAAGAAAGTACGTCCGCTTTCACTCGCTCTATTTATAATAATTATACTTAATTGAAAAATAGCGCAGTTATAACATTTCCGCCGCTTACAGATCATCTGTTTGAATAGCTGTGTTATCTGTCGGCAAATCGGTGTTCAGTGTTGCCAATTCATTATGTTTTGGTAGATTCAAATTGTACTTTATGGGAGCATAAACGACGAATAAAAATATTTAAAAAAGACTCATACAAAGTCCGTTTTAATATTTTTAGGGGTTATTTATTTTTATTTTTACAAATAAAACAGTAAAAAGAGTAATATGTGAAATTTGATTCTTGAGGAAGAACGTGGGCAACTCTACCGCGTTAACCGACACACCCGGGTGGAGTCGCTGGCAAATGTTAGTTTTAATACGAGAAATTGACCATAAAGTAACAATAGCTTGTATGTCTATATGTATGTCGTTTATCCCCGTAAAAAGTATCTTATACATGGATATATATATGTATCTCTATACTTAAATTTAATGAAAATCGGTTTAGGGTTTTATCCGTTAAAAGTCTAAGAGACAGAAACAGTTACATACGCATTTATTATATTAGTAGGAACGTGGAGACGTACGTATAGTAAAAAAATCATTTTATATGAAAAATTTATAAAAAAGTTTATTTTAAATGGAATACTTTTATTAAAACATGTGTTGTTGGGTTGAAAATGCTCATATAGTTAATGATATTATGAGCTACGTCCATCTCTTGAAGACAAAACGCACGTCATCCTTGATGAATATTAGAAGAGCGTGCGTTTAGCGTCGGCCGTCTGAACTGGCCTTAACTTATATATCACCTAACTGATCTGTGCACGTTCAACTGCGTCTCTTTTCAATCATGCTTGGTATCTATTGGTCTAGGCGTGATGTTAACCATCCTATCTTAGGCATGACGTGTCTAAGTTATGATGGTATCATATCACGCTAAGACAAAAGCAAAACGCCAATTAAATAAAAGCGTAAAAATCTGTTGGATAGTTTTGAAGTTCATCGCGAACAACAACGTGACATAAGAATTATCTATATAAATAATCACTAAAATGTATGTACGCGCACAACTTCTGATAGACTGCACCAAATTGGACAAATCTTTTTTTTATGCCCTTTTTATTGTCAAGAGGTTTGTATTAGCGATGGGTCGTACTAGGTAAATCAGATATTAGGTACACATGTTCCTAATTTTAAGCAATAAATACCTAGTCCACATAATCTTCCTATACTCATTCACAAACCATTACTTGATACAATCTCAATCTGCCTATTCATAATCTTGAGTTCTAATGTCGTTATTAGGATTTAATAAATGTGATCGTTGGAGCATCATATTACTCGAATGATTAGGACTAGGCATGCATTACCAAACTGGGAAGTGTTGTTTGTGATATTTATTTATATCTTATGGCGTGAAATGCCGACACATACAGTATGTCTAACTACTATTAAATGAAACTAGAATAATATAATCATAATTAGGCTGAAGTGTCGAGATGTATTTACGACTGTATTGTCATATGTATTTACGACTGTATATTTAAACCCTAAGTGCACCCGTTGGACGAATTTGGTCTTCTTTCTGGTATCTGTTGTGTGACCACGCTCTCCTGCACAAATCTGATAAGGATACGGTACGTGCTGCGAGTGAGCAAGAAAGACGGATCGATAAGGTATCCATTGTATAGCGCTGTCCCGCTTTCTACGACTCCAGATGTGTAGCGAGATGGTGAGATACGTTGCAACGTGTGAGTGAGTGAGATAGCTCATGAACAGGTGGGAACGTATGCTGATTATTCGATTTCATGTTTTATGAATACGAAGATTAGGTGGAACAGGTGGATTATACACATTACCAAAATGGGATTAGGTGCGGCCTAATCTCGTAAAATACCTAATGTTCGCGTCTGTTCTAATAAATACGACTCATCATTAGTTTGTATGGAATAAAATAAAAGGATAAGGGAAAAAAATGGTGGTACTAAGTTCGTCGCTCATAGCCCAGTTACCCTCGGTGATTAGAAACAATCACCGAGGGTAAGCAACGACGGCAACAACTATCTGGGTGGGTGACCGCTGGTGGCATGTTAACATGAGCGTTTCCGTGATTCGGAGGTCACGTTAAGCAGTCGGTCCCGGTTGTTATCATAGGATAACAGTCGTGAAGCTTAGTTGGAGGCCTTCGGGCGACTTAAAAACATCCAACGTCAAGATACGAAGCCACAACGTAGTCTTGCCAGTCCCTGCGGTGTACGACCACAGGACCACTGAAACCACTAGGCCAACCGTGTAGTCGAGGCTTTGTAAAGCGTTGTCCCTTTCGCACGAAATAAACAGTCCGAAACTCCACCGCATTTGTCGAACGACTGACTTTTGAAACGCGTAACACATGTAGAGTGCGCCTTCAACAGACCCCATATTTTCACTAATCATCATCTTCGTAGCCTTTATTATTCCCAAGATTTAGGGTCGGCTACTAGTTCAACCGATTATACCTCATTATAACCAGTTTTTAAACGGAGCGACTGGCATCTGACCTCCGCAACCCTGAGGGTGAACTGAATTCGAAGGTTGAACTAGTTGTCAGTATATTTGAGGGCACTGACTTCCCAATAACGATTGCCATAGATATTCATGACAACCAGGACCGACGGCTTAACGTGCTCTCCGAAATACGGGCCGCATAATTTGGCAGTTTGATCCTAAAATAGATAAGTCTGTACTATGGTACCCGCTGATAAATATAATAAAATAGTAATGTTGTCTTTAGCTGATCACGGTCACGGCAGGCAGTCTCAACGGTGACCAGCCATCTACGCAAGAGACATTATAGTGCACCAGTGTGTGCGCAAACATAGGTGGACTCTCTGTTCCCTCTCTTTCATATTCCGTTAGGACAGTTATCCGACACGATCGGGGACAGATCAGGCGCAGGACCGACAGCTTTACGTTCTACAGGTTAAAACCCCAACTTCTAAACTCTGAGCTGTTATCAAGTATTTCTATAATCAGAAAAACTCAATAACACATTTGGCCCCACCCAGATTCGAACCTGAGACGGCAGTCGCATACGTCAACCGCTAGACCAACAAGGCAGATAAACATACTTACTATTTCAATGTTACTTTTATGTCTAGAATGCTTATACATAAGACAATAATGTATTTAGTGTAACCAGATAATGAAGTGACCATTTATAAATCAATGATTTAGACTGGCAACTCTAAATTGATACTGAGATATTAAGTTGTATTTTGTTACCTGATTAGATAATAGTTGCAAATATCAAATGCTCTGTAATATTGTCAGATTTTTTAGACACTAAATACAGTACTCGTAAATATAAAATGTGAGTTTGTTCTAAATGTAGCCCTAATTAAAAAAAAAGCTTAGCACATGCGTACGAGCCTCAAATTATAACTTTATTTACAATTAAGTTGATACTAACATTTCATGCATGTGACAATTTACACAGAAAACAACTGATCTTTAAATGATAAACATAGCACCAAATACAGATACAAATGCAAGCAAACCTTCAAAAAACTTACATACAAATGAATATTCTTGTAAGCAAAATTTTTCATTTGTTTTATTCACATTTTTATACACTTAATGGGGTCTTGTCTTAGACGCTACGGCCCAATGGCTAATTACATGGAATTCAAGCAATCACATTTTCATTTTAATCCGATTGGCACTGTACATATTTTTTTCTTTTACCAACATTATTAAGCACAAATCCAATTTCGCACATAACACTAATCACATTTGTTTGGTCAAGGAATTATTTTAGTTTGGTCACGGTTTTCACTTTAGTTCAGTCACAGTTTTCACTTTATTCTAGTTTTGACACGGATTGCACATTGCACAGTGCAATGTTTAGCCAAATAATGTTTTGAGGTCTTCTTCGTATAAAGCGATGACCAGCATGATGCCAATTCCTGTGGCTAGGCCCATCAGCTGCAGTATGCACTGGCAGAGAGTGCCTTCTTTGCTATGTGAAGTGCTCAGCTCGGGCATCTGAAATTATAAACACAGTAATGTTAGTTTGGTGACACAGGTACAAAAGACATTTGTAATCTTGGACTCTGCTCATGATTTCCATCAGGCAGAGCAGTCGCTTTGGCTGACCCATATTAAAAAAAAGAATATTAACAATTATTAGTGTGTGAAAGTTTATGGTTAAAACAATTATTAGTTAAGTTGAAATTCGGGAAATTAAGGGAATGAAAAAAAAATTTTTCAGACATTTAACACACAACGCCATCTAGTCTCAAAATAAGCAAAGCTTGTATTATGGGTACTAGACAACTGATATAAATACATAAATACTTTCTTTTTTGTAAATAAATACATGTTATATATAGAAAACACCCAAAGTCGGAAATAAATATTTGCAGATCATACAAACATTTGGTCCGACTCTGGGAATCGAACCAGAGACAGAGCAGAGCAGAGCAGTCGCTACGCTACCGCTGCGCCACACAATACAGGTTTGTATATAGTGAGGCAACGGAGGCTTTCTCATGTACGATTTTATTACTCAAACTAATTTTAAGTTGAACATATTGTAATTCTTTGTTTAAGTATTAGTATATTTTTTTAAAATACTATATAATTAAGTATATTTAAAAAATATACATAATATTATGTATATTTTTTCCTAAGTTCGAGTCAGCTTTAAATCTACTAAGATACCGTTGAATTCTGATTTTTTACGCGCTCCGCGTGAAAAATCATCGAACCTCCACAACCAAAGTACCACATCGAAATTCTGTAAAAAATAGTATTCTGTAGTAGAAATATATACACATGGTATTAGGATGCAGTTGTAGACTGCATATGTCTTGTTACTGTGGTATACACAACTATGCGTTAGTGAAGTATATATAATTATTTGTGTACATACCATGTCGACCAGCGCGATGTAAAGGAACATGCCGGCAGCTGCTGCGAAGAGCCATCGCGTGGCAGAAGGCGCGTGTCCAGCCAGAACACCCGCCACCATGCCGGCCAGGCACAGGCCCGAAGACAGGATGTTGTAGCACACAGCGCGTTTTACCGACATACCGGCCTTCAGTAGGACCGCGAAGTCTCCTGGACACAGAGACAATAAGGCTTTGTTAACGTTTTATATCTAAAAGGATTCAATGAAATACTAAATAAAACCAATAAGAAACGAAATAAAAAGCAAGACAAACCCTACGTCACTGAGTGACAAGAAAAAACAATTCGCTGCACGCACTACTTGACGATGTTCAAGTGGGAGATCGGTTTTTGTTTTTGCGAAAGACGGTCCCCGTTTCATGTCATCCACATTTTTTATGTTTTTTATCATTAATTCCATCATGACGAAGACTTGAAGTCTTAGAATTGAAGACTTGAAATACTTGACATTGGCAGAAATAGCTGAACCGGCTGATTGCCATATCATCAAAAGAAAAAGAAGATTTTCAAGTGTCAAATATAATCTAAGAGCTGGGGAGATCGTTTTTTGTTTTTGCGAAAGACGATCCCCATTTCATGTCATTCACATTTTTTATCATTATTTTCATCACGACGAAGACTTCAAGACTCGAAGACTTAGAATTGAAGACTTTAAATACTTGACATTGGAGGAATTAGCTGATTAGCTGGTTGCCATTTTATCAAAAGAAAAAGAAAGAAGGGATCGTTTTTTGGTTTTGCGAAAGACGGTCCCCATTTCATGTCATCCACATTTTTTGTCATTAATTTCATCACGACTAAGACTTCAAGACTCGAAGACTTAGAATTGAAGACTTTAAATACTTGACATTGGCAGAAATAGCTGATATGGCTGGTTGCCATCTCATCGAAAGAAGAAGAGCCGATGAAGACCGATTTACATCCATGTGATAACCAGATCAAACTTTTATTTTTAGAAATTGTATTAATTAATGAACACAACTAGGATGGTTTGCCTTTCACAGAACTGTTTTTTTTTTATATTTTTTATTGATTCTTTTTTTTTCTCAGGCGAGGCTGTACATTAAATTACTTATTAAATAACCTTTATTTTGCTACGAATTTTAATTGATGCTCTCTTAGCCGAGCTAGCGGCCAGTCTCAATGGAAACCAGTCAACTACGCAGGACATATTATAGTGCACAAGTTTGTGGGCAAACACAGATGCACTCTCTGTTCCCTCTCTCTCATAATCCGATAGGAGAGTTAACCGACACGATCGGGAAGAGATCGGGCGCGGGACTGACAGCTTTATGTGCACGAGTTCAAACCCAAACTTCCAAACTCCGAGTTGTGAATAAGTATTTATATAATCAGAAACACTCAATGACACTTTTGGCACAACCCGGGATTTCCACCCGAGACCTCTCGATTGGCAGTCTTATACTTCAACCGCAAGATCAAGGAGGCAGTTTTCAATTAGTTATTAGTTTGGTGCATTAACTGTTCATAGCTGTTGCCAGAAAACTATATGAAATAAGTAAGCAAACCTACTTAGGCATATTCTCTATATAGAAAATTAATATTTTGGACAAAATTTTGTTAGTTATCAATAGACTGAAAGTGATGAAAAAAAAAAAAAAAAAACAATTTTATTTAGAAAATATTCATGAGAATTTTTCGACAGGCGAGCCACCATATGTTGATACATATGTTGATTAATTAATACAATTTCAAAATGAAAGGGCCGGCTCGACCGGAGCGATACCACGGCCTGAAAGAAAACCGATGTAAAACAGCGCTTGCGATGTGTTTCATCGCTTGAGTGCGGTTACCGGTGGCCCATAACCCAATCCCTCCTCCCAACCCCCTCCTTCATCACCTAAAGGCCGGCAACGCACTTGTTATGCCATTGTTTGATTATCTCTGTGGCGCAGTGGTAGCGAATGCGACTGCTGTGCTAGAGGTCGCGAGTTCGATTCCTGAGTCTTACCAAATGTTTGTATGATCTGCAAATATTTGTTTTGGAGTTTAGATGTTTTCTATGTATAATATGTATATATTTACAAAAAAATAGTATATAACTATTAATATCAGTTGTCTAGTACCCATAGTACAATCTCTGCTTAGTTTGGGACTAGATGGCGTTGTGTGTTAAAATGTCTGAACATATTGTTATTATTATTTATGCCTCTGGTGTTACGGGTGTCCATTGGCAGCTGTAATACCTTACCATCAGGCGATAGGTCTGCTTGTTCGCCAATTCAATAATAAAAAAGAACAATTCTTAAAAACAAAGCCTGGCTTCAATGCAATAAGGTTTGTATTTTATTATTACTGTCATTGAACGACAGTTACTTCTAATAAATAATGAAAATTTTAAACTACCCAGCTATGGAGTGTAATAAAAACGAAATACTTGTATTCAAATATTAGCAAATTCAATAAATATATTAAATGCATGAAGCAATAACTTTGTACGGATGAGTATAAAATAAATAATAATAAATAAATATTTCGAACATCTTGCACACAACGCCATCTAGACCCAAGACAACTGATATAAATACATATAAACAACTTTTTATATATACATATAATAATATAGAAAACACTCAAGCGTCGAAACAAATCTCATATTTAATTTTTTTTGTAATAGAATACAATACATAGAAAACTCCCAAACTCCGAAACAAATATTTTCAGTTCATACAGACATTTGGTTCGCCCCGGGAATCGAACCCGAGACCTCAAGCACAGCAATCGTATATACCACCACTGCGCCACCGAAGCAGACGAATTTGGCGCAGTTAAAGTTTATACCGACGAGAAGTACACAAAGCTAAAAAAACTAACTTTACTTTGTAAACACTTTTTGTGTTTTTTCTATAAAATCATTTTCAATAATAGTAATATGTATATATTACCTAATTCGTGGGGTAATTCGTGACAGAGCACCGCAATGGCCGTCGAGAAACCGCCCGCTATGTTCGAAGCAAATGCAGCACCTAAAAACAAATACATACATGTTTATTATATAATACTACTAGCTGACCCTCGGACCTCGTACCGCCATATTTTTTTTTCGTAAATATTTTTAAACTTTTTGGAAAAACTTGTTTTTGGTAATAATACTACGGGCCTTTCCCGCGGTGCAGTCTTGGATAAAAAATAATTCCCCGTTAACTTTTGATTTTCTTATAAACAAACTTGGTGCAGGCGTTCTGAAATTATACATGTACATACAACAACAAAAAACAAACAACAACCCATAATGTCCCACAGCTGGGCTCGGGTCTCCTCTCAGGAGAGGGTTAAGGCCATACATCCCCACGCTGGCCAAGTGCGGGTTGGGGACTGGCAAGAATACGTTGTGGCTACGTAAATCTTGCCGTTGGATGTTTTTAAGCCGCCCGAAGGCCTCCAACTAAGCTTCACGACTGTTATCGTATGATAACAACCGGGACCGACTGCTTAACGTGACCTCCGAATCACGGAGTGTACATACATTGCGGCGATTCGTTTTCATTTATATAACATTTTAATATAATAATTGTATCATATACATTGTTTATCCTCCATCAATACGGGGTGTTTCCACCCTTATATGTTTTCTTCCTAAATGCTGGCGAGCGTTCCCAGCAATGTTAAAATATGGTGGAGTATGGAGTGATATTTTTTTTCTTTTTTTTTTCTTTTCTTCTTTCTTTTTAAAAGACAACTCCCTCATTAGGAATATACATTCCTGTGTCACGGGGATCTTTACAAACATACATGAAACGGACAGAAAGTACAGTACCCAGACTTAGAACAATAATATATGGATCACACAAAGTGTTGTCCCATGTAGGGTTTGAACCCACAACACTTGGCGCAGTAGGAAGCGGTGTGGTGACCACTGAAACCACTAGGCTAACCGTGTAGTCAAATATTATGTGTGTAATTATTGTTTTTGGTGCTCTTAGTATGTCATTGTATGTATAACGGTCATGTTAAATAGCTTTATGAATGGTGTCACCAGGGCCCAATTGAAAACCAGCTTCAGACATTTTGTCTGACACAATACTGAACTGGGTCCATTTTTGGCCTTGCTTAATTTGTTATTGTTACCATTTTTATTGTTATTACTTTCTTTAGTTGCCAAAATAAATATAATTTTTTCTTTCTTTCTTATGCATCCTGTGGGTGTCGTAGAGCGAGAGAGATAACAGGATTGCAGAGAAGGATTACTTGAAACAAATGCTATACCAACTCATCTGGTCAGCATGGTATGGTAGGCCGAAAACTCCTTTCCAAGGATCTCTCTCTTTCTCTGACCTATCTTTGTGCAGCAGTCGATAATTAAAGGTTTTTTATAATGGTGATACAAATAGAACATATAACTATTTCCTTGTATAATTTAACGGGAATAAAAACTTTGAGAAGAGCTTTCTTGTGTTTGGTATCTCGTCGTCCTTTTAGCCTTTATTATCACCGAGATATAATGGGTCGGCTACTGTTTGGAACCATTAATACATATTGGTTTCACTTTCATACACCACTAACACAGGATCATGAGATCAGGCTGATTATTTTTATTTTAAAACAAAGCAAACTTCCATAGTGCGATTTAGATTCATAAGTTCGAATTAGTTCGAGAGATTTCCGCTAGATGACGTAACTTGTATACGGTATCATATTGACTGACCTATAGCCATTCCATCAGTGAAATTGTGTAGACCATCACCCATGATGACCATCCACGCAACAGATGCAATAGACGAGGGCGGCGCGTGGACGTGGCCGTGGGCGTGGGAATGGCCGTGGTGGGCTCTGGAGTGTTCTCTGGAAAAGGATAGTTTATATTATTAACATTTGATATGTTAATGCTTAATATTACCGCGAGATAGAAGACCTTTTGACATCTTGGAATTAAAATTGGAGTTGAAGTAAGAATCGGAATTTGAAGGGAAAGGGGAAAGGGGAAGATGGGGAGATGGTCGCAGACTCGAATACCACCCAAATAATAATGTGATAAACACGGTAATATGTTGTGTGTCTGGATGTAATTAATCTGTACCAGTCTGGTTACCAAAAAACAGGTTTTCTTTATTTTGGGATTAGATTGCCGTATGAGAGATGTGTTAAGTTCGTGTTATTATCAATTATTTTTTTATCATTACTCTTCGTCTACTCCTCTTCAATCGTTCCTTTCAATCATGAGGAGATCCTATTCAGGCTAAGCGTGATTATCATATTATCTTATGTTAGCAAACACACGTTTAAAAAAATCTATTAGTCATTTTCGGCGTTCAATCATGAGTAACAACGTGAGAGAATAATTACATAGAATAAATAAAACACTCACCTCAAAATAACAGTATAGCTGTCACCGTCTTTCAGATCCTTACTTCCATCATCCTTATGCTTCATATTGTTCATCTCCACTACAGCAGCCCCTTCACCCTTCAGCAGCCAATCCTTAGCTGTGGGCTCCTCTTTTCCCTCGGCGTTATTCAAGGCATTTGAAGAAACCACACTGACGGAGTTATTGTGCTTCTTCGAATGTTTAGGACTCGAGGGGATCCCATCCCTCAAATGATGATCATCATGAGTGTCCGTATCAATTTCATCATAACAATACGGATACTCCGAATATTTGTGTTTACAAGTCTTTGTAGTGGGATCTCCCTTCTCATCCTTTTTGAATATCTTCATCAGAGTATTCGATGTAGAGTTAGATGCCTTCGAACCCCCTGAACATCCTCCACCAGTTTCATCTTTCAAAACACGAACCCTTGAAGGTAATTTGTCTTCCTCCAGCTTCTGACGACGTTTCCTCCACTCAACAACAACGGTTAAACCCTTTTCAGTGAAATAGAAAAAGACTACTCCAAGCATAGCCGCCAACCCTTTCCACATTCCAGAATTGTGTGATTCTCTCGCGTCTACTTCAGTGCCGTGAGGATTACTGTGGTCGTGTACTGGACTCATTGCATGCGGCATAAGATGGAGTAAGGCATCTCCACATAACGTACCAACTGCTAAAGCTACTAGGAATTGGAGAAGATGGTTGTAATACGTCTTATGCATGATGGGAATGACGGCTACTCCTAAAAGACCACAGGCACTGATGGCAAATATGCTTAGGGACGAGTACAACCACACCGCATACATATTTTTCTCTCCAAACTCTTTATCAACAGTTTTTAAGTTTGTTTCTGTTCTTGTTCCTATATTTTTTTCTATAACACATCCTGTACTTTCTAAGGAATTGTCTGCGACTTTCTGGTAGAGGAGTATAGGGCATATACTTTGTAGTGTGGCTTCTGATACAATTGGTTCAGCATCATGGTCTTCGTGTTCTTCGTGGTCGTGCGCATGATCAAGTGCGTGATCATGTGAGTGGTCTTCGTGAGGCTGTAACCGTGTGTTTACTGTCGATACTAGGTCTGAACTGTTCATGCACTGGAAGGAATAGAAAACTTCAATTAGAAATCATAGGATACTGTTGCAAGATTCTAGAATTTACTATTCCGTGACGGGCGCCTGAAAGATCCTCAAATTACGCTTGTGCATGTATCTCTGACTCATACATCGCTTGCTCTTTGAACATGTAGCGACATGTAAGTCCATGTTCAAGTAACAGGCGTTTGGCTGTGCAGATGTGTTGAAATCCCCATGTAAGAGGAAGTTCATTGTTAAATTAGATTTAAGCAAGGACACTCACTAACTATACTACGCTACCATCTAAACTTAGCTGCCTACTTAATGATGGTTTACTTTTCCTTTCTGTAGTGTACGCAATATCGAGCACCTCGAATCATGACCCACTTTGTAAATATCTCCTTTGAAACCTTTAAAACAACAAAGATTTCCCTTCTTTACAGTGCACACGGCACTTAGGACGTTTTAAATACTAAGAAAGTTAAGTCAATAATAGCCTGAGATCTATGCAATTTTTGCCTTTATCATCTCTGCAGTATACACAATAATATATTAGATAAAACAGTAATAAGTACATTTTATTATCTGTGGACCTAACTGCATTTGATTGTCTATAAGAATATATAGAAAGAAAAATAAGAAAGCTTAAGGTGGGTCACGATTCAAATTTGTCGACAGTACTAGCGCTTGGTCTATCACTTATGCGCTTAGATATTCCACAAATTGCAAATTCCAATGCGAAAAACAGAAGCTGCAAGATATTTTGCAATTGCTAAAGCGGGATCGGAATTATTTAATAACATAAAAAACTCACATTATACGTAACTTCTTTTTCTCCATGGAAGTATCTTTTCCCATCAATCTTTTGTCCACCCACAATTAACTTATCCAGCTGCAATTTATCCAGCATCCTATTAAATCCAGTCAAATTCATCGTCATAGTGCTCGCATCTCCATACAACCGGAAAATTTGCTTTATATACGTGTCTGGATTAATCTTGGTCTCTCGTTTCGACCTTCCTTGCCTGATCTTTAATAATTTCTGGTGATACCTTGGAGACTGTTTTCTTCTTTCATCTAAGTCTATATTCAGATGGTCAACATCTTTGATATTTGCGTCGTAAGTGAGGACTCCATCTTTCTGTATGTCTATGTGCGAGCCGCAAGTGTGTGCTGCACACAGTAAGCAGAACATGCATACTGTTACTAGATGATGAGACATGGTTGTGCTTAAGCTAACTACAACTTATATTATAATATAAGGCTAATCCATTGGGTCTGTAGTCGTTTCTGGTTGGATTTTGCTGATCTGTGGGCAAGGAGAAGAAAATTGTTAGAAACTGGTTAGGATGGTCTCTTAGGATATATTGAGCTAAGAATATCTGTAAGACTACACTATAAACATGCAATAGTCCTATCGAACCATCATTAACGGATGGTTGACCTTGAAAATCTATTTGTCGATAGTGAGATTATCGATACTTGGTATTACGATGATCTCTTAAGATATATAAAGCTAGGAATATCTGTAAGACGACATTATAAACATGCAGCAGTACTATCGATCCGTCAATAACGGATGGTTGACGTTGAAAATCTATTTGTCGATAGTGAGATTATCGATAGGTGGTTTTACGACTACGATGATCTCTTTAGATATATAAAGCCAGGAATATCTGTAAGTCGATACTATGATCATGCAGTAGTACTATCAAATCATCAATATGGATGATTGACTTTGAAAATCTGTTTGCCGATAGTGAGATTATCGATACTTGATCTTCAGTATTACGTGTTTAACTTACAAAAAAATATAATATTAGGTTTAGCTTAAGATAAAGTCTCAAGATGGACATTATTCTTGCTTTTCAATACGAAAATCAGGTCAGTAAACATCACTAATCTTCTAGACCTTTCGGATATCACACTTGTTAGCTTGTAAGATCTCATGTCGGAACGATGGTCGCTGAAGCCGAAATGTGGTTGAAGGGAAAAGGATTAGGCAAATGTAGTGTAAGGGTACCGTGCGACATGGGGGTTCGATGATTTGAAGAAAGTGGCTGGCAACGGATGGATGCGGACCGCCCAAAACCGGGTTGGCACTCTTTGCTGGAGACCTTCGTTTAGCAGAAGACAGAAATAGGTTGATATGATTAGTGTTATAATATATTCACGGGGCGCTCATAGCCCAGTTGCACTCAGCAATTAGCAACAATCACTGAAGGTAAGCAACGACGGCGCGGTCTATACGTGGATGGGTGACCGCTGGTGGCATGATACCATGAGCGTTTCCGTGGTTCGGAAGTCACGTTAAGCTGCCCGTCCCGGCTGTTATCATAGGATAACAGTCATGAAGCTTAGTTGGAGGCCTTTGGGCGGCTTAAAACATTCCAACGGCAAGATTACGTAGCCACATCGTTGTCAATCTCCAACCCGCACTGGGCCAGCGTAGGGACGTATGGCCTTAACCCTCTCCTGAGATGAAACCCGACCCCAGCAGTAGGACACTATGGGTTGTTGACAGATGGTATCAACAGGTGGACTTATCATGTTTTCAACCCCTCCACTTTTCTTCTGAGTAATTTCATTGCGGGTAGATGTAGATACCAAGACAGCAATTTTTTTCTGGGACACCCCTAATGTCATAGCTCGGTGTGTTCGTGGGTGTGAGTTACAGTGGTGAACATATGGGCGGGATTAGTCCTATTATATGTTTGAACATGCTTGCTGCCATTTTAACTCATTGTACTATCTATTTATTATCTACTAACGTTTAATAATGTACACGTACAAGTTACTTAACTATCATCGTTACAAAAACATTTCATAGCAAACCACAATACTTTACATAACCAATGACCAGAAACGTAAAAAAATGGCGGTAGCTTTAATAATCAATAACAGTCTAAATACAGGTTTGTTCCTTTTTTGTCTCGGACACTACTACCTATTTGGTTGTTAAAAAATACAGTTTTGAAGTATACCGTTTTCCACGGTGACCTTGCGCTAGATAACCAATGAGAAGTTGTAATTGTTTCTTATTGCGACCTTTGATTAATACCATAAATCTATACTAAAATTATAAATTCGAACTCTGTATGTATGGCACGCTTCCACGGTTAAACCACTGCATCGATTTCAATGAAATTTGACATGAAGATACTTAGATTCCTGAGAAAAGACATAGTCTGCTTTCTATCGCGATAACCAACATACACGCGGGCAGAGCCGCGGACCAAAGCTAGTATGTACTTTTTAAAACATTAATTCTATAGAGGTGGGAGAGGTCTCTACCTAGCAGTGGTCGCGATAGGCTGATGATGATGTTATCAGACCATTTTATTGACTGATAAACTTCTTTGATGATGAAAAGAAAATTTTGAGAGAGACTTCTTTTAGATTTCTTCTATTAAAATTATTTCCTTTTCGCGTTTTGACGTGGGTGCTTCAGCAATTATGGGTAGGCTTGACGGCAGGGACACCACAAAAGGAAAATCAACTCTACAGTTTATTCGTTTTTCACAGAGTGACTGAGTGTCTCGAAGCATAACTCCTCGATTTTAGGGAAAGGCACTGAAACGGTAGCAGCCCTTATGATTCGTAAATTAATTCTACCTAATTAAGTTATTTTGTCTTCGTACTATAACGTTTAAATGATTCAAATCCTTAGCAAAATGTAATAATCTAATATGATCTATGTGAAAATTGCGAAAAGTTTAATAAAACATCAATATGATCACTACATTCATAAATAATTCTTATCTCTGAAGGCTAATATTTATGAAACTATATGTGGATATTTGGTTAGTTATCGGATTCATAATTTTCACCATGTTTATAGTGCCAGCAATTTCATTCATGATCATGATAAAATCCGTGTGATCACCCGTATTCATCCAATACAAACTACCCAAAACAACATCGTTGTAAAGAAAAATTTGAAAAACAAAGTTATCATGTGAAAATGATAGTTTGAATCGACATTAATGAATAGTCTTAGAACTCAAGAACGATAAACAATACACGTAATCATATATAATAATATATATTAAGTTTACACTAACCTAAACACGTCTGGGAAAGCCAAGGGCTGCCGTACAAAGCGGCAATGATACCGAGGTGAGTATAGTAAAATTAGTATTTAGTATTAACATAACGAATTATATAAAAACAAGTGTGCGTTTAGTTGGTAACCTTTACGCTAAACTATTCAACCGATCACTAAAATTTTCCAGTAGTCAGTAGCAGCATTTACATTGAGAAAAGGTAGATTCACTTTCAGAAACTATTCTATATTAGGTCCGAAAACTATTCGGGTATTCTCAAAAAAAACATTAAAATCATGGTTTGATTGATATTCTCATGAAATTCTATATACATGTGCGGATAATTGTACAGAGTAACTTTTTTATAGAATAGTAGGCAAACGAGCAGAAGTATCGCCTGATGGTAAACGATTACCGCAGCCATTGATGCCCGCATCACCAGAGGTGTCACAAGTGCGTTGCCAGCCTTTGGGGCATGGGGAGGGGTTGAGGTATGGACTTCCGGTACTCATTCGGTAAAACACAGCGCAAACACTGGTTCACACCGGTTTTCTGTGAGTCTGTAGTATGAATCCAGTTGAGCCGGCACATTCATGGCGTAGAGTGGCTCTCCCACGGTAAACTTTACGGTACGGTACTTTTACATAAGGTAAAGTGTGTTCTCTGACAGGGAAGGTCCTACGAACGGATCAGGTGATAAAGGCTGACACTCCGACCCAATAATAGATGTTGAGAACTTAATTTGTAGATCTAATCTTTACCCGGGACTATGCCCGCGTGTATTTCGGTTATCACGGTAAAAAGTAGCCTTTGTCTTTCATCAAGAATCAAAGTGCGCGGTATGGCCATGAAAGCTTTACAGACATACAAGGTTGGATAGGTAAACAATAGAAGTGTACAGTACACTGCGATATCCCAATGATTAGAATCTTGTACATGGAATTCAACAAAACCCGAATTTCTTGTTAAAATCATCATCAAAACCGAGCGAAGCTGCTGTCTAAAGCTACATGGATCTAGATCTTTTAATAACATGTACGTGTTGCATGTCTATTAAATACTTAAATAAATCATCTTAACTGGCTTATTTAAATTTACTCTCTGATATTTAAAGAACAAAGATTTGGGCCAATGTTGATGTCCTTGACCTAATGTCATCTCATCACACGACGGAATATTGGCACATGACCTAGTCTTTATCAAGCTGCTGAAGTCCTAATTTTCATCTACCAAAAGTTCCATTCAGAATGCCTTTTCCAGGTGGCTACCACCTCCTGGTGGCATGTCGGACGCAAACCAATTAAACCACACGACATCGTGGATACTGGAGCCGGGGAATCAGGTGCACCCTAGGAAGGAAAACCCTGGAACCCCGACGTACCTCAGGCCACCTACGGTTTCTAGATGGCCCCCTCCAGTGTGGAAACCCCGATGTTTCTGTTGCTGCACCAAAAGGTAGAGCGCGAGCGCTGCGAATGTATTTCTGATCATCGACTTCTCGTATCTCAGGGCTCCTATTCAACTCTCGCGCCTCCTTCACTTAAAGCGGACCCTAATCTAGCTCGGGACGATGACTCGGAGGAAGAAAAAAGTTACACACTTTCGTCCTTTTGCACGAAATAGTTTACAAAGAATGTGAGGAAATGTGTTATATGCCTAGGTTTAAGCTAACTGCAAAGTTAGACGAAGCTAGTCTAAAAAATTGGCCTTAATTAATTACTCTTTATATAATAAGCTATCTGCCAATGAAAGTCCTGTTAAAATATGCCCAACCGTTCCAGAGATTAAGCGGAAAAACAAACAAAGACAAAAAATTTAAAAATGTGATGTATGACGTGCATTTAGTGAAACGGTGTTCATTCGAAATTATAAACAGAAGCATTACTTTTATTTATTTCTAGTTATTTTATTTATGTATGGAATTACACGCGGGTACCAATCGGAGCCTACCTATTGCTCGTTAGCCGCTCCGTGTCGAATCAATTTGTCACGGTTTCGACTATCCTAATAAAAACGTATTGTTTATTTATTGTATCTCATTTAAAGGGTTCCTTAGCACGGAAAAGAGCCCGTGACTTCATTATCTTCGTCTCCAGCTCAGCTTGAGATCAGTTACTATTAATAGAGATGCAATTTTACGTATGTCACCATATGGCTTCGTCGATGATGGATGTGTAAGAGTCGACTAAGGGAGCAAATTCCGCATGACGATAGCACTCCGAAGAGAAAGAAATCTCGACACTAACCTAATACCCACCAGCACCCATCTGGCTAGTGTGGTATAGCCGGCCAAATCCTCCTTTCTAAGAGTCCTATCCTGTCCTGGATATATATATATATATATATATCCAGCAGCCTTCTCTGACTGCACTGAACACTGCCTCATTGGTCTAGCGTTTGACGTATGCGACTTCCAATTAAGGGGTTCGAATTCCGGGTCAGGCCAAAAGCGTTTTTCTGATTATGGAAATACTTATTATCAGCTCGGAGTTTGGAAGATGGGGTCTAAAACCCCGCGCCTCGGAGAGCACATAAAGCTGTCTGTCCTGCGCCTGTTCTCTCCCTGTTGTGTGGTTAACCGTGGTCAACCGGAATATGAGAGAAAGGGAACAGAGAGTGCATCTGTGTTTGTACACAAACTTGTGGCGTAGTTGGCTGGTCTCCGTTGAGACTGGCCGCCGTGGCCGAAATTAGCTATGAGAACATCAACAAAAAAAATAACAAAGATAAGCCGACTTTGAGAACTGAATGAAATTGGACCACACGGGAAGCACCAGCTTTAAAATAAAAAAAAAAGAATCATAAAAATCGGCTGACCCATTCATAAGTAATGAGGTAAGAAACGAAAATAAACAGGCGAATCGAGGACCTTCTCCTTTTTTGAAGTAAACTGAAGTCGCTTCCGATGCCTGTTCGCTTAGACAATTTAAACTACTCAACGGATTTTAATGCTATGTACAGCAATAGATAGAGTGTGTCAAGAGGAAGGTTCATATGTGTAATACATGCCCGAAACTCGAGAATTTCAGACTTCCGAGCGAAGCTGGGCCATTTTACTAGCTAGGTTAGTCAATAGCCTATTAATTATACATATAATCCATACTCATAAATGCGAAAGTAACTCTGTCTGTCAATCACGCTTTCACGCCCAAATCTCTACACCGATTTGAATGAAATATGACATGATGATACCTTGAGGAAGCACATAGGCTACTAGGCATCTCTTTACTGCGATAACCGATGAACAAACAGGCGCAGCCGTGGGCAAAAGCTAGTAAGTAAATCAAACTCGGAAACCTGATCACCCATCGCTTTCCAAACCGATATACATATACAATAGAAAGTGTTCTTCATATTTAATGTAACAATAATAAGGCCACCACAAGTGGTGAATAACAATTACAGCCGACAACTATACATTGATTATTCGCCCTGTTTGATCAACGCTGAACCTAAGGCGCTGCGCAAACGTGTCGCCCGTTGCTATTACTGGCCACTGGTAACCGCAGTTGCTATGTCAGGTGGCGGTAATCGTACACAGTTACCGGTCGCTACTACTGGCCACCGGTAACTGTAGTTGTCGTGTCCAGCGACGGAAATCGTATACAGTCACCGGTCGCTAGTACTGGCCGCCGGTAACCGTAGTTGCTGTGTCCAGTGGCGGCAATCGGACACAGTCACCTGTCGGTACTTGTGGCTACTGGTAACCGTAGTTGCTATGTCAGGTGGCGGCAATCGTACACAGTCACCGGTCGCTACTACTGGCCACCGGTAACTGTAGTTGTCGTGTCCAGCGACGGAAATCGTACACAGTCACCGGTCGCTAGTACTGGCCGCCGGTAACCGTAGTTGCTGTGTCCAGTGGCGGCAATCGGACACAGTCACCTGTCGGTACTTGTGGCTACTGGTAACCGTAGTTGCTATGTCAGGTGGCGGCAATCGTACACAGTCACCGGTCGCTACTACTGGCCACCGGTAACTGTAGTTGTCGTGTCCAGCGACGGAAATCGTACACAGTCACCGGTCGCTAGTACTGGCCGCCGGTAACCGTAGTTGCTGTGTCCAGTGGCGGCAATCGGACACAGTCACCTGTCGGTACTTGTGGCTACTGGTAACCGTAGTTGCTATGTCAGGTGGCGGCAATCGTACACAGTCACCGGTCGCTACTACTGGCCACAATTCACAATTCCATCAGTCTCACAATGAATGCAAATCTCCGTTGGCGCAGCTCAGTACAATAGTAAGAAAATTTGTTAATGTTGCTTTTGGGTCTTAAACTGACCACTTTTAGTGTCCAGTTAACGATACCGAACACTTTTGATCGTCATGATTTGTTAAGTTGAAGCAACTGGACACAAAAAATATTTACGTATGCGCAGAGAGTAGATGAGTTCATACTCGTTCTATAGAAACCAAATAGTCATCGGTAACTTGTATCCGACACAGCACACAAAAGTGTCTACGTTTGCGCCCTGCTTAAAGTACTAGGCCTACATACTTAGATTTCAACGGCTGATTTATGCTGCAGCCAGGCTCTCTAACTATAAATCTATATATATAATAAGTATGTAAATACATACTTATATCATAAATGCGAAAGTAACGTCTGTCCGTCTTAGTAACGCTTTCACGGCTAAACCGCTGCACCGATTTCAATGAGTCTCACTTTTATTCTTTAAGAAGGACATAGGCTACTGTTTATCGCGATAACCGACAGACACGCTGGAAAACTTCATCAACAACCCATAATGTCCCACTGCTGGGCTCGGGTCTCCTCTCAGGAGAAGGTTAAGGCCATACATCCCCACGCTGGCCAAGTGTGGGTTAGGGACTTAAAAACTTAGTATATTTATAAGTAAAGCTGTGAGAACGCATCCGTAACTCTTTTATTGACTCGTTCGGATGCTCTCTCTCTCTCACCCAAGCTGTAAAAGTGTCGAGTTCGTGTGCTATGTATTTGCGTAATAGACTGCATTAATAATTAATTATTGTGGTTATTTATAAAGGATATAGTTATTTACCAGGAGAAGAGGCGCTTATAGCCCAGTTGCACTTGGTGATTAGAAAAAATCAATGAAGGCAAGCAACGACGGCGCAGTCAGTACCTAGATGGGTGACCGCTGGTGGCATGTTTATATGAGCATCTCCGTGATTCGGAGGTCACGTTAAGCAGTCGGTCCCGGTTGTTATCATAGGATAACAGTCGTGAAGCTTAGTTGGAGGCCTTTGGGCGGCTTAAAAACATCCAACGGCAAGATTACGTAGCTACAACGTAGTCTTGCCAGTCCCCAACCCGCACTTGGCCAGCATGGGGGGGAAATATGGCCTTAACTCTCTCCTGAGAGGAGACCCGAGCCCAGCAATGGGACATTATGGGTTGTTGAGTGATAAAGGATATGTGGCGACTTCCACATACAGAGTCAACATAAAAATATATGACAGCGCCATTTACCGAAGAAACATCGAACTACGGAGCAACGAAGAAAATTAAGAAACTACCAATCCTAAATCGCGCAATAGAAGTTCTCGCGCCGATTAACATATATACAACTTCCCAACATCAACCGTTGGGCAGTGGCCCGCCAGGCATGATCACCTCGCCTGGTCGGAGGATCCACCCTTTGTGTTGGAGGAACATGTGGCCCGTTCCTCCACAGATATTACAGGATCAAAACCTTTGTAGCACTTTTTACGAAAATTATGCGAATGGAGGAGTATAAACTTTGTCACAGTATTTTCCGAGGAAGAGTACCGAAAGTAAAAAAAAACAATGACTCCGTCCGTATTTAATAAACCTAAGCAGTTGCCTTCACAGAAATCAATACACATGACATAACTCCAACCCCTAAATACAAGGGTTGTCATTTATATTTAATGAAGACTGCGAAGGCTTCGACATGGTATTTACGAAGCCGTGACCTTGTCGGTGTATTAACGAGTTCTATCTATTATTCAACAGATAATACTCCATATTTGAAGCTATTTATTTTTCGATTTCATGTCAGGTACTGTTTATTCATACTCAATTACTTACTTTTTTTCATCTAGAAGGTGCGAAGACATTGTAAAAAAACTTACTCCTTATATCATCAGCTATCTGCAAGTGAAAGTCCCGCCAAAATAGGCCCAGGCGAAATATATTTTTGAAAAATTGCTTTTTAATGTAGGTATGGTACCATCTATACTAATATTATAAACGCGAAAGTTTGTATGGATGGACGTTTGTTACTCTTTCAAGTAAAAACTACTGAACGGATTTGGATGGAAGTTAACAGCAATATGGCTGATACATCAGAATAACACATATGCTATTTGACGCGATAACCGACATATACGAGGGCGGTGCCGCGGGCATAAACTAGTATTAAATACTTTCAATATGCATTTAGCGAAAAGCTGTTTATTTGAAATAACATACAGACACTGCAATTTTATTTATTGACAGTACAATCAATAATCTATTTTATTCTCAACAACTTTGTTAGTCTATCTGTTTCTTTATTATAACTAATCACAGAGGCGCTCATAGCACTCGGTGATTAAAACAATCACCGAGGGTAAGCAACGACGGCGCGGTCAGTACCTGGATGGATAACCGCTGGGGGCGTGTTACCATGAGCGTCTCCGTGATTAGGAGGTCACGTTAAGCAGTCAGTCCCGGTTATTATCATACGATAACAGTCGTGAAGCTTAGTTGGAGCCTTCGGGTGGCTTAAAAAACATCCAACGGCAAGATACGTAGCCACAACGTATATCTTGCCAGTCCCCAACCCGCACTTGGCCAGCAGGGGACGTATGGCGTTAACCCTCTTATGAGAGGAGACCCGAGCCCAGCAGTAGGACATTATGGGTTGTTGATGACTAATCTCTGGGTCGCTTTGACGGGAGAGAGAACTTTCACTGGCAGGTTTCTGATGGTGTGAGAAGTAAAGGTACAACAAAAACCGCGAGTAACACAACGGGCACTAATAGTATACAGTAAACTTAACATAAAGTCCTCGGTCATGTGTTCACCTTGAACTTTTCGTGTGCAAACACGGAATGGAGACATCGCTGGTTCGAACCTGTGCTAGTTTTACTTAGTACATATTACGTATAAAAGTTTTAGGCCTTAGTGGCTTAGGGATTATTGATATGTTTTAAACTACATGCAAAGGGTTGAAGAGAACGGATTTACCCGTAGCTTTGAGCTTATTCTAAATGGTTGAAATATGTCAATAAACAAATTGTTCTCTTCTCTTTTCTTCTAATCTTTTTGCGACATACCCTTCGTGGGGAGATGAAAGGCGTGTGAGGAACTACGGAGAACTGGTCTACCCACTTAGCCACCGCGGTGGCCTACCACGGCAGTCGGGAGCTCCAGGAACGCAATAGCGTCCTGATGAATAGAATCCAAGAGTCGTGGTCACCATATTCATTGGCAATGCAGACAATGTACCAATGATGCGGTGTTGCCTGCATTCGCAATGCGTGCCGCCTTCATAGTGGTCCCCACTACGGCGGTATATTAAGATCCTTCTGCACCATTGGCCCTCCGGTCTCGCACTTACCAATGAAACACACAAAACAACCCACCCAATATGGGTGTCAAATGAAAGGGCTTAAAGTTATTTTTTTTATTAACAAGTAAGGAAAGCTTGTTTTTTTTAACAAAACCTTTTTAAATAAATAAATAAATTTTTCCGACATCTAACACACAACGCCTTCTAGTCCCAAACTTAGCGGAGCTTGTGTTATGGGTACTAGACAACTAATATAATACTTATATACTTTTTTTTGTAAATATAATACATACATATCATACATAGAAAACATCTAAAAAAAATCTCTTGTTCTCATCTAACCTCTAAAGTTACCGGGTAAAGGCAATACGCTTAAGCAAAACCCTCGCCAAATATGGTTGCAACACATTTAAAACGCTTCTGACTATTCCTTTGGGGTTAACAGTCGTGAATATGCGCATATTTCTTCATGCAGCGGTTCTTTACACATATACGACACCCAATTATTCGCTTCGGATCATCTGTCTTAAATTAGAATGTGATACATAAAATATTGCAATGAAACATGAGTAGAAATGGCGACTCCTAAGGGGTAACCAGAGACATTTGATGTCAATAAATTCTACGACATTTATTGTGGAGGAACGAATATCATGTCCCTCCAACACAAAGAGAGGATCCTTGATTTGACTGCCTCGGTGGCGCAGTAGTAGCGTATGCGACTGCTGTTCATGAGGTCTCGGGTTCGAATCCTGGGTCGGACCAAATGTTTGTATAATCTGCAAATATTTGTTGTGGAGTTTGGATGTTTTCTGTGTATAATATGTATGTATTTACAAAAAAAAAGTATTTATGTATTCATATCAGTTGTCTAGTACCCATAATACAAGCTCTGCTTAGTTTGGGACTAGATGGCGCGTTGTGTGTTAGATGTCCGAAATATTTATTTATTATTATCCTCCGACCAGGCGAGGTGATCATACCTGGTGGGCCACTGCCCAACGGTTCACGTTGGGTTGTTGTATTTATGCTAATCGGCGCGAGAAATTCTATTGCGCGATTTAGATTTGGCAGCTACCACATTTTTATATTATGCTAGCTGAATCGCGCAGCTTCGTTTGTGTTCCTCTATTTTTTACCGATTTTGGGATACATTACATGAATGCTAGGCTTTTATTGGAGGCACTGTGTTGTTAGTTAGCCTACTCACAGTAAAATTTAAGTAAAAGTATCCCTGTACCTGTGGTTCGTGTAGAAAGCGACGACGTGCATTCGTATTTTTTTTATATTTTCGATTCGTAAACAAATATAATATTGACCGGACACAGATAAAAAAGTCGGATAAAATAATTGCTATCGCATAAACATTCGCGATCGATAAGTTCTGTTTGTTTAATCGATTAAATTTTACAAAAACACACTCGGTTTTATAAAAATACGATACCTTCAAAGATGTTCCGCAAGGTGTGTTATTGATAACGGTAGCAAAATAAGCGTTATGTTGTGTGCTCAATCAAAATATATGGATTTTATTTTGGTACGGTGTGGTGACGAATTAAGAATATAGTATCACCACTCCTATTCATCCCGTGGGTGTCGTAAGAGAAAACTGAGGGAGTAAACTACCAGGACAACAGCACTGCGAAGAGATGGAACACTTGGAACGAACTGGACGGAGAGCATGGTAGACCAATACCTCTTTTTCAAGATGGGGCTTATGTCCAACAGTGGACTACTAAAGGCAGTTGATGACGATTATTTTCATGAAAGAGTATTTTTAAGTGTGTTTGTCGCATCACAGCCTTGAAATGAAATGAATACACCGAAATTGATTTAGATTTTTGTTTGAAATGTAACTAAATCGTTCCTATAATTTACAAAAACTATCCAGTCGTATAATTTCTTTTTTTATTTATAAATGCTAAAGAAAATGGAGAATCAAGAGAAAAATATCAACGCAGACGATGGCAACAATCTTTTCCATAAGCAAATTCTGGTATATGCACAAGTCAGTTTCAAAACACCTGTTTCCAAAGAGTTCGGGTTTAAGAGAAGAAAGGGCACGCAAACAACTCGCCCAAATAAATAGAGTACAATAATCAAATGTAATACAATGTGTGTCTGCTATTTTCGTAAGTAAATAAAATATTATTAAGTCAATAATAGCGCTACAATAAAAATGAAACAACCTTTTTTTTTAAGTGTGGAAACCCCTTCGGCCCTCACCCCACCGGGGTTTGCGGCGGGGCGGTGTGTCGGAATCGAACCGAATAAAACCACACGGTGTGCCACTCTGCGCCTGTGACGGGAGAGATCCGGGAACCGCTTTCTTACGCCATCCGGAAATCTATTACAATGTGCGTGTCTGCTATTTTCGCAAGTAAATAAAATAAGATTAAGTCAATAATAGCGCTACAATAAAAATGAAACAGCCTGTATTAGCCTAAAAATGTCTTCGTGATATTAGTTCGTTGCCCCGTTACTATTGAGGTCGAATCGTTCGCGAAATTGTGTGACGCGCTACGCGAAAACAACGTGTTGCTCTCTCGTAGCGTGCCTAAACCTTATTGACTACATCGCATAAGGGTTAGCGTGTTGTATTCGATTGGCGATCGTTAAAGGAACGAGCACGATATGTTATGCGATAATCGATTTTATTGGTTAGCCGCTGCTATTTTTTCTGTTTGTGATAAAGTTGTTGTGATATGTGCACTAGATAAAGTTGGCCTAGTTGTTTATTTTATACAAACAATTTACACGCTTTGAAAAAATATGTTGAAAGTATGTTTCTTTAGAGTTAATTATCTCTAAACAAATAAATAAAATTGAAGCGTATGTTTGTAATTTGAAATTAACAGTTTTTCATTAAATGCATAACGAAGTATATAACAGTGCAAAAATAAAATATCCTTTCTATAAATTTATGTTCGTCTGTCTACTTTTTCCGTATAATCTCTGGAACGGCTTTATAGCTTTCGACACCGAACAACTGGTTCGATTTGAATATAATTCTTTTAATGTTGGATATCCTATTTATTGAAGCAGTCTATGCCTAAGACCACGTTTAGGAGACGAGAATGAATTGAAATTTTGCAAAAAAAAAAGTTGCAAAATTGGCATTCAAGTTTCTTTACGAAACAATGCTAGGTGATAGACATTCTAGATTAAAATGCAGATAATTACGTTTCAGCAGCGCCAACTGTACAGGTAGTTTATGATTAAGCATTTGTGTGAGAACAAATTGTCAGATGTAGCGCCTTTCACTATTTTTTACACAAGTTTGTACGGTAAATTTTGATTGGCTATTTCAGTACTGACTATATAAATACGTTTTTTATGGAACACGGGGCAAACGTGCAGACGCATCGCTTGATAGGAAGATATTACCACCGCCCATGGACACCCGCAACACCAGAGGCGTCATAAGTGTGTTGTCAGTCTTTGGGGGATGGGGATGAGGAGTTGGGGTATGGGAATCCGTTATCCCATCCGCGAGGAGGTGACCTTACGTGTGTGTCATACGTTGCCTAAATAGAAAGACCATTAGATGACGATGCCCTTTCAAGGGTCCGGGTGTGTTAACAACAGCAGTTCCCGGATTCCTCCCTTCTCATGCGCAAAGTGGCACACCGTGTGATTTTAGTCGGTCCGATTCCGACACACTACCACGCCGCATACCCACGATGGGGTAATGATCCGTAGGGGATTTTACACGTAAATAAATGGGAGTCCGATATCCACACTCACTCGGTGAAACACAGCTCAAGCGCTGTTTCACGTCGGTTTTCTATGAGACCTTGGTATCACTCTGGTGGTGCCGGCCCATTCACGCCGAAGCATGGGTTCCAAGGATTACGTTATTTTAAGGTTTGGTGCATTAAAACAAGAAAATGTTTAAAACACTATACCCCCACTACTTAAAAACTGTTGACAGAAGCATATACAGGCTATGTCACTCGCCCCATTATTATTAATCTAATGACGCCTCATTCTTCAAAATCACTTGAATAGTTTAAGCGATGTAGTCGAACATACTTAAATAGCCTGCCATAACTATTATCTTTCCTTTTTTGGCCGCAGTCAGGTAAAAAATGGCTAACATGCTTTTACAAGCTGTGTCAGTTACTAGTACAACACATACAACTAGGTCACATTCATGTAATACAGATATCACAACAACTTTATCTCAAACAGAAAAACTCGCAGGTGTTTACCAATAACACCGATTATAGTATCCTCATCGTATCATCGTTCCTTTATCGATCGCAAATCGAATACAATACGTTAATCTTTATGCGATGTTGTTGATAAGGTTTACGCTACGAGAGAGCAACACTTTGTTTTCGCTCGCGTCACATGATTTCGCGAACGATTCGACCTCAATAGTAACGGGGCAACGAACTATTATCACGATGACATTTTTAGGTTAATACAGGCTGTTACATTTTTATTGTATTCTACTATTATCGACGTAATCTTAATTAAGATTGTATTGTAATGTTTAGGGATTTAAAATAAAAGAAAGTAGGTTTTCTTAAAATTCTCGGAAAATGACTTGTACGATAGTTTCATTGTAATAATGTCAACAGATACTATCAAACTCATATTATAAACTAGCGGAGTTACCTGCGGTACAGCATCAAAATGAAGAGCCGCGCCGCAAAGAAAAAAAAATCCTACTTAAAATGTATGTTCGTCTCCCTGTTCTAAGCTACCCACCCTCACCACCAATTTTGACCCAATTCGCTTCAGTTGTTCTTTTGTTATAAACAATGCAACTAACACGACCTTTTTATATCTATAGCTAGAAGAGAAATGTGAAAGTTTGTGATGATATATGGATGTTTGTTACTCTTTCACACAAGAACTACTGAACGGATTTACATGAAACTTGACAGTAATATAACTTATGCATCAGAATAACACATAGGGTACTAGTTACCGCGATAACCGACAGCTTTCTGCTACCCACTTCCGTCCCTTTTTACAAAATCAGTACCATACTGGCAAGTTCAAGAAGAAATACACAAAACTCAGTGGCAGATGTGACACTGGTATAGCTTGTAAACTCGCAGCTTCCTACTGTGCGATTGCCACATGGGACAACAATTTGTGTGATCCGTAAATTGTTGTTCCAGGTCTGGGTGTTCCTTATGTAGGTTTCATATATATCTGTAAAGTCCCCAACGTCACGGATATATTCCCAATTAGTGAATAGTCTTAAGTGTACTAAAGTCTAATCTTTAATGAAGCGCAGCCAGTTATATATATTTTTTTCCCTTTATATATTTATATAGACCTGCAATCAGTCGTCTAGACTATAATCATGTCCGTTGCAAGAGATTGGGGTTTGGAGAGATAGAGCCACTGCTCCATATCCACTAAGTGAGGCAGCACATCGGCTCTCTTGAGTCTTCTAATTGGATTTGGGTGCAGGAGCATATTGGATAAAGGGTTTGGGTGAGTTGTCAAGCGGTCCTTGTTGTTGGCTGAGTATCGCTTTGCTTCGTCCAAAATGGTTGGGATTTAACACCGATTATCGTATCCTCATCGTATCATCAACGATGATCGCAAATCGAATACGATCGTTAATCTTTATGCGATGTCGTGAATTTCCTAGTTGAGAGCATACCGGGGCGCCGAGGAAAGTACCCTTTGTATATTGTTTTGGGCTCCCTGCAGGCACATAATGTTGGATTTGCTGGCTGTCGACCACAGTTAGATTCTACAAGTCCAGATTGGTTTTATTTTGGAACAATATACCCTCAGCTTGTTGGATAGAGATAAAGCAGACTGTCTACCGAGAAGCCACAATAGATTTCTAAATCTTAGATTGATTTCGTTGCGCTTCGATTTTATATGGTCTTTCCATTTCATCCTTCGGTTATATAATTAACATCCACTTCAATTTCATATAATTACTAGATGAGCCACGCGGTGTTACCCGTGGTATAACTCCGACCACAGGTAACGCCGTGGGTCAAATCAATTAGCTACACAAATAGATTATTTACGTTTTTTTAACTATCATATATCTATATAAACCATTCTCGAATCCTCAGGAATAGACACAAAAAACTCAATATCAAATCGGTTCCGCCGTTTAAGAGTAGTTTAGTTACGTACACACGCACAGAAGATTTATATATATATATATATATTAATCTTCTGTGCGTGTCTGTGTAACTAAACTTCTCCAAAATTCTGGGTCAATGTACTGTATATCTGTCAGTGTGTCATTTGACATTCATCTCGTTGCCATGGGTTTGAGTGTGTGAGGTACAGAAATAAACTTTATCAATAAACTAGTTTTAATAATATTATTGTGTTAACACGTGAAATTAATAAATAAATAAATAAATAAATATGTTCAGACATTTTAACACACAACGCCATCTAGTCCCAAACTAAGCAGAGCTTGTACTATGGGTACTAGACAACTGATATTAATACTTATATACTTTTTTTTTTGTAAATACATACATATTATACATAGAAAACACCTAAACTCCGAAACAAACGTTTGCAGATCATACAAACATTTGGTCCGACTCAGGAATCGAACCCGAGACCTCTTGCACAGCAGTCGCATTCGCTACCACTACGCCACAAAGGTTGGTGGTTGTTGGTTTATGTTTGGTTCTAATATTTAGAGTTCCGTACCCAAAGGGTAATACGGCAACCTTTTATTAAGATTTCGCTGTTCGTCTGTCTGTCCGTACGTCCATCACCAGGATGTATTCAATAAACCGTAATAGTTAAACAATGAGATGTATTTCTGTCGCCACTATAACAAAAAATACTAAAAAACAGAATCAAATAATTATTGAAGAGGGCTCCCCAACAAAAAACGTGATTTTATTGCTCGATATTGATATCGGCCACCGATCTACGCTTGAAATGTACAGATAATTAAAAAAAACTCATATCCTTGTTATGGTTGTCTGGAAGAAATCGCCGAGAGCGATAAGACCGCCAATTGTTATACATATTTAGTGACTGTTCCTGTTGTACCATTTCTTACTATGTATATACAATAAAGAAAAATAAATAAATATTTTGGACAACACACAACGACATCTTGTACTAAACTTAGCAGAGCTTGCGTCATGGGTACTAGCCAGCTGCTTTTTTGTAAACGATATGATGTTCTCCTAGCCGGTGACGGCCACGGAGGCCAGTCTCAACGGAGACCAGCCAACGAAAGAGATATTATAGTGCACAAGTGTGTGCGCAAACACAGGTGCACTCTCTGTTCCCTCTCTCTCATAATACGATGGGATGGTTAACCAACACGATCAGGGAGAGATCAGCCACATCGGTGGGGTGAAGGTCCGAGGTCCGACAAAATTTTTTTCAGTATATATGAAGGAACTGACTTCCCAGTAACGATTGCTATAGATGTTTGAGCCTTAACGTGCTTTTCGAAGCGCGGGCGGGCAACAACGCCATCTACCATACTCCGGGGAGCTATTAAGAATTTCTTGTAAGGAAAACCCAATAGCAGACCGACCCGGAAATCGAACCTGAGACCTCTTGACCTGCAATCGCTTACGCTAGCCACTAGACCACCGAGACAGTCTTTTATGCTGAGGCATTTTGTCTATTATCATTTTAAATTAATATATTTCGGACATGTAACACACAGCGATATTTAGCTTCGAATTAAGGAGTGCTTGTACAATGTCTGCTGGCCCTCGAAAGAGATATCATATGTTTCTGAATACATATATATACTATCTAAATAATAATGAATCACAAAAATGTACGTACGCGCATAACTTTCGATAGACTGCGCCAAATTGGATAATTCTTTTTCTTATGTGTTTGTTATTGTCAGAACAAGGTTTGTATAGAAAAAAATAAAAATAGTAAGAATAGTTCGGGTCAGCTAGTTATAGATAAATTAGACACAGAAGAAATGAACACACTATTGCACAATATTTGTCTTAGACAGGTATCGAACCAACGCTCTCTGACTCATCAGTCGGCATCGCTAACCATTGAACCGCGAGCTCTTCTAGCCTAAAAAAGACTATTTAACAATCACATACCTGTATTTTTGTCTCAAATACCGCCAACACACGGAAACAAACACAATCTGATGTAATATATATTTTATGGTTTATCTGCACTCGCCTTTATCGAAAAGATAAACGAATTTATATCTCTGAATAACTTCGTTATACGCGCCGTTGCAACGTGAAGAAAGGGCCACGTCGATGTTAAAATCGAACTTTATTTCAAAGAAATATAGTTTCAATTAGAATACCGCCGAGTATTATTAAAATAAATACAACTTGATGCAAATTGATGTGTTCAAATGTACAAAGTAAAACAACAATCAAAATAAAATAGATCGTAAACTCAATGTGAGAAAGAACAAATTAGAACATCTAAAACACTTAAGATATTACTTTTTTAAATTCGCACAGCGTTCCACGATTTAAAATTTGACATTGACTTGCGAAATGGCGTTCGAAATTTGAAAACCGACTCTATGTAGTGAGCACAGACTGTATACTACCGCGTTTAGTTACAGCAGGAAACGTATGTTGCGTCATGTCTATTTTCGTATCGCCATGATTCAGCGTCGTTAAACGGAATAACGAAACGCAACATGATCGATTCGTTAAAGCCACATATGTATTGTGAACAACACGTATCTATTATACATATATGCTTATCAGCTTACATTGTTTAGATAATTTCCTTTTAACTTTATGGTTTTAATGAAACGTTTTGTATCTGTAACAGAATATAAACCTTATAGCGTTGGTTATTGGGTCCCTTTTTAATTAAAGGACATAGTTGCCTCAGGCTTTGCTTAGTTAGGGATCATGCTGTCATGAGTTAGATGTGTTAGGTTATATTATATTACAGTTTGTTCTAACAAACCACATTTGAGTTGGTTTAACAGATTTCTTGAGTAGAAGTTTGGTATTTCAGTAACCGTGGGAGAGCCACGCTTCGGCATGAATGGGCTGGCTCGACCGGAGTGATGCCACGGCCTCCCGGAACGAAGCGAGTGAGGTTACCGGAGGCCCTTTTTTTTCTTTTTTTTTGCGTGATGGAATGCCTTTTCGCACTTCGCTCCCCCCCCGCAGGGACAGGGGGTTCGCTTTGTGTGGGACTCCTGACTGACTCGCCAGACTACCCACTAAACCACCACGGTGTGCCACTCTGCGCCTGACACCGGAGAGATCCAGGAACCGCTTTCTTACGCCATCCGAACCTGGTTACCGGAGGCCCAAACCCCAACCTTACGCATCATTCAAAGGCTGGCAACGCACTTGCCCATGGACACTCGCCTCTGGTGTAGCGAGTGTCCATGGGTGGGGATAAATATAAGTATGGTCCTTTACCCCTTTTACACCAGTACATGGAAAGAAGTACGTTCTCATCATTACGCCAACAGCCTTTGACAGACTACTGCTGGTCATATGTACCTTCTTAGGAAGGGTTTGGCATACTATACCACTCTATCCAGACTGGCTACTATAGGTTTTCGCAAGTTTTCCTTCTCTTCGCAATGCTGCTGTCCTAAGTAATTTGCTGTCTCAGCCGGCTCTTGCTTTGAATACGCCACAACGACTTTACGGTTGGGTGAACCCTCATTAGTCTTATGTGTAACACCTAAAGCAGTTCTATTTTTATTCACCTACGAGTTTTATCATTTTTACGTATGAGTTTGCGGAATCATAGCTCAATGGATTTATGGTATGGGAGCTTAAGTGTTTGCAATCACAGGGTGAAAAGTAACGAAGGAATATTTTATATCTGTATCACTCCAGTCGAGCTGGAAAATCAGGTCTAGTTTGGGGGTTTAAATTTTATGTAACCTTGTTAAATAGTTTCCTATAAACAATATTCTTTTATCTACTAAGGTATACAATAATAAAAATAATAATAAATATGTTCAGACATTTTAACACACAACGCCATCTAGTCCCAAACTAAGCAGAGCTTGTACTATGGGTACTGGACAACTGATATTAATACTTATATACTTATTTTTTTGTAAATACATACATATTATACATAGAAAACACCCAAACTCCGAAACAAATATTTGCAGATCATACAAACATTTGGTCCGACTCAGGAATCGAGCCCGAGATCTCTTGCACAACAGTCGCATTCGCTAACACTGCGCCACAGAGGCAGTCAATGTTATCTTATTAAGCATATTTCACAATAAAGTACTCTCTATACACGTGATTTTTGCATATGTGATAAAATTGCATTCATACAGCGTCAGATATATCGCATACAATGTCGTAATATAAGATGTAGCGGCTCTCAAAGTTTTGTCAACTACTATTAGAGCCCCCGCAGACTACAAAGTTTTTAATCGGCTGATATTTTGGTAAATTCTTAATAAGTATGAAGATGTATGAGGGCGCGCGCGTCAAAGATAAATCCGATTGAACTATCGGCCGGTTATAAAATTTGTAGTCTAATGGGGCTCTTTGACATTTAGAATTTAGAAAGAACTTGACTACACGGTTGTCCTAGTGGTTTCAGTGTTCGCCACACCGCTTCCTACTGCGCTAAATGTTGTGGGTTCAAATCCTACATGGGACAACACTTTGTATGATCCATAAATTGTTGTTCTAAGTCTGGGTGTACTTTGTGTCCGTTTCATGTATGTTTGTAAAGATCCCCGTGACACAGGAATGTATATTTAGGAATATACGTTAGGACGCGGGAGTTTTCTTTAAAAAAATAATGTTTAAACTTTTTTCTATCTAAACGGTAAAAATTAACCAACTTTAAAAGGTTTTTATAACATTTTAAATATGTTGATTTTTTATTAGAACTGACTCTGATCCGTACTTATTTCAACGGATTCAATGATTTATGATATTTGTATTACACAACAACGTTGAAACAACGATACAATACATCGGCCAATAAATAAACTAATTTACTAAATTGGTAATATGAAAACACTAGTAAAATATCAATTTAATCAGAAAATGTGACTGAAAAATATACAAGTATAGCAACTGCTTCATCAACAAGAGTCTGGCCTTTAATCGGTTGAGTAAAATGATTGGGACGTTGAATTTGGGCCAGCCACAGACACATCTCCGAATAGGTATAGTGGTGACAAATATTTCCACATCGATAGTATGTAAAATCAAAGGGGTCATTACTCAAAATGTTGGCAGCCAGTGTCTACTTCACAATAAATATGCGAAGGTATGCTTGGCAGGCTGTGTCCACTTTACAATAAATATGCAAAGGTATGCTTGCACTAATATAAACAGCTTACTTTACAAAGATTTAGCCAAGATGATTTCAGCTGTCGTCATCATTGGAACCGATACACGATATGGGATGATGCAAATATACGACTAACATCTACTCTCGGATTTGTCTGTGATATAGATAACAGTTTTTTATGTGCCTCGGTAATATTGCACTTTTGAGGGTAGGCAACGACGGCGTGGTTAGGGCCTGCATGTGTGACCGCTTGTGGCATGATACCATGAGCGTCTCCGTGATTCGGAGGTCACGTTAAACAGCCGGTCACGGTAGTTATCATAGGATAACAGTCGTGAAGCTTAGTTGGGAGGCCTTTGGGCGGCCTAAAAAGATTCCAACGGCAAGATTACTTAGCCACAACGTTGTCTTACCGGTCTCCAACCCGCACTGGGCAGTCGTGAAGCTTAGTTAGAGGCTTTTGGGCAGCTTAAAACATAACACACATTGCCAGTTCCCAATCCGCACTGGGCCAGCGTGGGGACATATTGCCTTAACCCTCTTCTGAAAGCAGACCCGAGCCAAGCAGTGTTGCATTATGGGTCGTTGAATAGCCCTCAGGATCACTTATGATTTTCGAATTTTTTTTTTCAAAGATACGGGAAGTTTCTTCGAAATTTATAGATGATTAATTTAGTTGCATTCCTAATATTATTGATCCAGATATAAACAAACCGTATGAGCCGTAAGAGCCGGCTAAGATAAGACTACGCAGGAGAAGAGCACTGCAAAGAGAAGGAACTCCTTGAACCAAACCTTCTTTTTAAAAGTACTATCTTATAGTAGATCAATCTAAAATGACAGCATTTGTGTTGTCGTGTTTCGTTGGTGAGTGTAAGATCAGAGGCCTAAAATGATAATGAAGCATCTTTATAGGCCGCAAAGAGTATGGTGACCACCTAACCAGAGAAGGCACTTTGGCAGACTTATAGATAAAACAAAAAGAGGCTTATGTCCCCAGCAATGAATGTCAATGGCCGTTGATTATATCGATGACGTATAACGCAAACGAAGTCGCAATCAGAAGCCAGTAACTAATATTAGCCAAAAAATGTCATAAATTTTTATTAATATTGCTTGATAAGTTATGAAAGATATACCTTATTTGATTTCATCAAAGAAATAATTATATTTGCTTCCAGTCA
This sequence comes from Hyphantria cunea, assembly GCA_003709505.1. NCBI lineage: Eukaryota > Metazoa > Arthropoda > Insecta > Lepidoptera > Erebidae > Hyphantria > Hyphantria cunea. The sequence continues at coordinate 120,912 of PKRV01002868.1, forward strand.
TTACAATAAGTAATTTAATATAGATAAACGCCTGTACCAAGAGATGAGAATGTTCTAACTTATATTACACAAGTGAATGTGTGTTAGTTTATGATTATTTTATGCCTCAACTGCTTATCCAATCATAACCTATTTATATATTCTATTAATCCGGAAAAAGGTTAAATAAATTAATACTGAAGGAAAACGTAAATTAAAGTTCCTAGCCTTTATTATGCCAAAGAATATTTTGGAGTGTGCTCCTAATCCAACCGGTTTCACCTGAATATCAAAGACATCTGGGCACCGGACCTCCAAAACCTTGAGGGCGAACTGAATTCGAAGGTCAAACTAGTTGTCAGTATATTTGAGGGCACTGACATCCCAATAACGATTGCCATAGGTGTTCATGACAACCGGGACCGATGGTTTAACGCGCTCTCCGAGGCATTTGACAAAATTTATATGAATACAAGCAAAAGCTTTTCTATGGTACAGGAGATAAATGAGGAGCAAACGGGTCACATGAAGTTAAGTTACTACCGCCACTCATGGATATATGCAACTCTGGAGAGGGAAGTCTGTAGCCGTCATTAAAAAAGCCTAAACAACCCCCTCAGCATGTCAGGCAATAACTTTAAGCTCGTAGTACGTTCTTTTTAAACGACTTTAAAAAAGGAGGAGGTTCTCATTCGACTGTTTGTTTCTTTGTTACCTCAGAACTTTGGACTGGGTGAAGCGATTTTGATGATTCTTTTTATTTAAAAACTGGTGATTTCTATGTGGCCCTATTTCAATTTGGTCCTTTTCTTACAATCGTTTTTTTTAAATTTTAGTTCTTGTCCAACTCTTTTCGAGTTTAGGGTCCAGAAACGGAGCTGGAAATTCTGCTTTCAATGAAGAAAAAATACCCTTTCCATTTGTAGAAACGTGTACCTGAGCTGCTACCATGTATAGGATAACACGCAAATGACGCCACAAGGAATGAATGTTTATAGATACCGGAGCCCGCTTATCATCAGTGGACATACGACGCCAAGAGTAATTTGTCACATTTAGTAAACACTAGATAAGCTTAATAATCTTATCTTAAAAGTAATGGACAGTCCTTAAGAATACACTTCTTCTTTTTCCTCCTAGAATTATAACAGAAGTAAGATATGTTTCACATGATATCATCAGAATATAATAGCCCACAACTTGACAAAGGTCGCCATTTAGAAAGGAGGTTATTTGTTATAATACCACGCTGGGTGCGAGAAGACCAAAAAGTTATTGCAGTCGAATTATCCCACACACGACTCATGGTCTTCTTATACAGGAAGACCAGTAAAGATAGACCACTCCGGTAAACGATAGTGTGTGGTTCCAATCCAAGAGATTTATTATGGAAGTCTCGAATGCAGCAGCGCTAGGAACGCGGGCGAACCTACACTTCATACCGCTCATCGCTCCGCCGCTGCCTCCGCCCCGCTCCCGCCGATTACGAGACAGGGGCCTAAGAATCGCAGTTCCAGAAACAGCGATGTGGGTTGAACATTATCTCAACTAAGAATCAAAGGCCGGCTGCCAACATGTAAGATGCATTCCTGACATCGTTACGTAAGCGTCTGTGATTTCGAGTTGGATATTTATTTTTTTTACTTACAAAGGTAGAAGGATAGGTATTCGGTGAGTATTAATAGGTGGTTTTAAGTTAATTGTCAAAAAACAAACTACTACTAAATGTAAGTAAATTCTCCTAAAATCCCTATAAATCGATCACCTGCATCTCCCTTTCCCCCTACCCTCCTCGAAGTTAGAGAGGGATTGGGGGCTTTATTCACTCACTTAAGATTTGACTCTCCCAAGGTTAAAGGATCGAAGTTTCATTGTTCGTATTTCATGCATTCCGTTCACGTGCATAAAATTGCATATATTTTTTATTAATATATTAAAAAAGATGATGCAACGTGTACAATAAAAAACTCTCAAAGAAGCGACTTCTCTGACAAAACGTAGTATGTTATTAAAACGAATGAACCATTCGACTAGTTACGAAACATACATACAAGATTAAAACTAAACCTTTTATGTAAGTGTTAATAATATATCGAACCTTAAATATAATATCTAATCCAACACGTCGCGCAATTGTTTACCGAACGTAATTACAACCAGCAACATGAGAAACATATCTTCTAACGTAAACACTGAAATATTACATCTAAAAAAAACATTATACAAACTACCACTTACCAAGCAAAATCTTCCTCAAATATAAAATGGTTAAGTCTCACACAAACACCTTGAATAATTATTTGAAAATATTAGTAACGAGCGAGTGCGCGTACGCATACACCGTGTACAGGACGGCACTCGAGATAAGCTATCGACGCGATAACGTGCCGTTACGTTAGCTCGCTATATAACGAAGTCGTTGCAACGACACGCGGCCATAGATTAAGGATGTACAGATAAGGCTTAACTCTGAAAGGCTTTGATATAAATACGTTTTATGGACACTATTTTTAATCGATTTCAAAAAGGAGGAAGTTCTCGATCTATATATTGTTTTTTATGTGTGTTCGGGAATTACTGTTATTTATAGACGGATTTACAAAATTATTTTTTAATCGGAAGGGGTTTAATCCGAAACGTTCTCATTTAAATCTATATAAATAAAAATGGATCACTGAAACGTATGTACGTGCATAACTTCCGATCGCCTGTACCAAATTGGATAATTTTTTTTCTAGTGTGTTTGCTATTGTCAGGACAAGGATTGTAGTAATGAAAATTATGAGAAAACCGGAAATATAATATTTTTTTAAATCCACGACTGTACTACCTGTGAGAAGCTACAGCGTGCTAAAATTATAAAAATGAGCGTTTTGGAAATTTTGAAAAATATTACTTCAAAAATGGCGGTAAGTCGTTCATCAGGTCAGCTAGTTGCATATAGATCTGAAGACGAGTTTCGGACTTGTTGTCGAGATTGTTTACGTAATGACAAAGTATTATGCTCATTTAGCCAGTGTAAGGCTCATGATGATAATGAATTCAAAGCCTCTTTTTTAGATCTATTAACGTTCCTTTTGGCTTCGCAATAGTTGGGTAAAAATACTTTTTTTTTAGACACAACAGAACTAGGAATATCTGTTTTCTAATACTCTTGAAACCATGACTCACTTCAACTACAGACGTACTTCAAAATTGGCGCAATTTCAGCATTCGTATGAGTCGTTGTTAATCATTCATCTAGAATGTATAATTATAAAATGACATTCTTAGATAATGTGTGTCTCATGGTGTCTCATAGGGACCTAGGTTATGCCCGCGGCTCCACGCGCGTCTGTCGGTTATCGCTGCAAATAGTACCCTATGTGTTATTCTGATGTACCAGCTATACTACTGTAAAGTTTCATCTAAATCCGTTGAGTAGTTTATACGTGAAAGAGTAACAAATATCCATCCATACAAACTTTCACGTTTACAATATTAACAGGTTAGGATAAGGACGTGGGAAGGTATAGACGTCATCATAATTAATAGCTTTTATCACTGCTGTACATAAGGCTCTTTTCAGCAAAGCGATTGTTTACTAAGATCCTTGCCAGATGGGTTGGTATTATTTTCTAGTTTTCTTTTTCTGTGCAGTGCTGTTGTTATGCCGTGCAGTTTTCTGCCTTCATCGGCTCATGATCATTTGGCGAGTGATACTCTGTATTCTTAATCTACCACCATGCAGACATTTGCCCATTAAGGATTATCAATACTAAAAATTTGATTATACTTCGGCATACAAGAGCCTCTACTGGTCCACTTTTAACCTAAGCCTCTCCTAAGTAAGGAGGTTTTGGCCTACAATATCACGATGGTCAGACGAGTTCATTAAACGTGTAGGTAAATTTGGTTTTGTTACTTAGAAAACTGTTTCCATTTCCTATTCTATTTTCCTCTATGAATAGAACAAGGTTAGTTTATTTTATCCTACAATTAATTTCATTGAATGCCACATCAAAGCTGTTTTGGCTCTGATCAACATATTAATCATACACTTTCTGAGTCAGATAATAAACATGCTAGCTACGTCTACATATCATGCTTAATGGAACCTGAAGCCTTAACCAGGTTTAGAATAAAGCTTGTTATGTTTCGAATGTAACTTTGTTATTCTAAGTATTCTTGAACACATAATCGTGGCCACGTTTTGTGTGGAGTGCCATCTTGTCAAATGACGGCACGACATGCGTAAGGGGTTAGGCGGCGACTGGATGCAAAAAACAGCAGACCGAGCTCTGTGGTGTACAAGTCCGTTAAAAACAATACTGCCTCACAGAGGAAACACTACCTTTTATACCTATTGCCACGTCTGCGGGACTAATTGTCGTTAGACTAAGGAAAATGGAGGTTGCAGACCGTGGCGTATAATTCAATTAAACACGGTTATTAACTTGTTATATTTATAATTAAAAACATTGAGGACGAATGCTCATATATATATATATATATATTTGTAATAAAGATGCCTTGGAAAACAAGTCTAATTATAGAAAAGTACTAGCTGTGCCTCGGGTGTTATTCGCAGTTATTGCTGTGCCTACCCGCGTTGGACAACTACAGCGGGTTACACAGTTAGTTTCTAAAATAAAATTAGTCCAAATTAATCCTTAAAACATAATTTTCCTGACAACATTATCTGCCAGAGAATATCCCATCAAAGTATGTCCAAACTTTTTAGAGATTACCGAACAAATAGACAGGCAAGATTGAAAAAAAAATTGTAAGTTAGTTTTAACCTTTCATATACTTTCAGTAAACCTGTTAAGTTGAAATTACAAACAGACAGTTAAATTTTATTTGTTAAATATTTTTTTTTTGTAAATATATTCATATTATTATTCACACCCAAACTCCGAACAAATATTTACAGATTATACAAACATTTGGATTTTGAACCCAAGACGTCGAGATTAACATTCGCATATTACACTGCGCCACCGGGGTATTAACCTATTATTCAGTCCATTTATTCCAGATGATTGTTCTACCAGACAGATTGGAGGCCTTTCATAGCGAAGTTTTTGCTCACAGTATTATTTAGTCTATTCGCTCGTCTGTCCATCAATAGCGCAAAAAACCTGTTCAAGTTCGATGACCGAACAAAAACGCCCGAGGCATTGCGAACAATTACATATATGTAATGTACATAAGAACTCAACCTAAATGGTTTTTATTTCATTTGAAATGTATATATTCTGTGTAGACGGAGTAAGAATGTGGAGTATTATTCATCCCGTGGGGGTAAGAGACGACTAAAGGAGAAACGGGGACAACAACACTACAAAGATAAGGGAAATTTGAAACGAACGTGATATCAACTCTATGTGGAAACCATAGCAATACAAAACCTCGTTTACGTAGCAGACACGTAATGTCAAGCAGTTGACTATTATAGGCTGGTGATGAGGAAGACCGGTAGATACCGTGAGAGAACCACGCTTATTCAAGTATTGGGTCGGCTCGACAGGAGTGATACCCTGGCTTCACAGAAACCCACTGTGAAAAAGCGCTCGCTCTCTGTTTCACCGCGTGAGTGAGGACATTGGAGGCTCATACCCCAACCCCTCCTCCCATCCCCCACATGCCGGGAACGAACTTCTAACGCGCCTAATGTAGCGGGTAATCATGGGCGGTGATTATGTAGAGTGCAGTGTTACCCTGTGGCACTTTCTGGTTGCATAAAAGTAATTTATTTTGATAAATTTTCTATAAATGATGCAGCCAAGACAGTTTTATCGCCTCCTGAAACCCCTACATACTATCGTCAGAGATGTTTCCGAAATTCAGATTCCTTTACAAGAATTGAAACACGTTTGAAGGTATTAAATTTATAAAAAAACAAACGTTGAAGTTTGTTTAAGTCAAAGTTTAAGCTCAATCACATAACTCAAAAACTAAAATCAAACCTAACTTATAATTTATATATACATATAAATCGTGCTTCGTAGACCACGTTAAGCCGTCGGCCCGGTTGTCATGAACGTCACAATATATGTTCAGACATATATATATGCACAATCGTTATTAGGCAGTTAGTGCCTTCAAATATACTGACTTCATTTTTTTTACGTATAGAATCCCTCGGGCCTTCAGCCAACCGGGGTTTGCGGCGGGGCGACGTGTCGGAATCGAACTGACTAAAACCACACGGTGTGCCACTCTGCGCCTGAGACGGGAGAGATCCGGGAACCGCTTTCTTACGCCATCCGGACCCCTCCCAGCGCCTGCCAGCACTGAAACTATCACCGTCTCCTGATATTATACTCTCAATTTAGGCGACGTACGGCACACGCGTAACGTCACCCCCTCGCGGCTGGCCTGTGAAGCGGATGGAGGGGAAAACCCGAAATATACTGACAACTTGTTCAACGTTCGAACTCAGTTCGCCTTTGGGGTTGCGGAGGTCCGATGCTAATCAATCAGGTAGAATCGGTTTAACTAGTATAAGGTAGTAGTGAAAGATCGTTCTGTACTTAATACAAGCGATAACAAAGAAATCAGCATGATAACTCTATTTGTACCTAATGACGTATGTATGGAGCTCAAATTATATTACAAATGAAAATTGTTACGATTTAAAATGTTTAAATATAAGCTGGCAGCGTTTACAGTATATATCTAGGCATGCGCAAAATATTTTATTACCTGTGCAAGAACTTCCATTTATTTTCTTTTTCTAAGACAATTCCCGCATTAAAATAAATCCTGTGGTGTGGGGGACTTCACATACATACATGAAACGGACACAAAGAACTCGGAAGGGACTCGGAACAACAATTTGTGGATCATGCAAATTGCTGTCCCACGTGGGGTTAGAATCCACAACAGTTGGCGCAGTAGGAAGTGGCGTGGCGACCGCTTAAACCACTAGGTCAGACCTACGGCATACGGGCAGGCAATATCGACTGTATAGTTTCAAACCGTGGTAGCATTATTCCGCCTGTAGCAGTTCAAGTCATGCTTCCTTGGTCCTTCGAGCCTTTTTTCCAAAATGGGTTGGGTCTCATAGCCCAGTTGCACTCGGTGATTAGAAACAATCATCGAGGGTAAGCAACGATGGCGCGGTCAGTACCTGGATGGGTGACCGCTGGTGGCATGTTACCATGAGCGTCTCCGTGATTCGGAGGTCACGTTAAGCAGTCGGTCCCGGTTGTTATCATACGATAACAGTCGTGAACCTTAGTTGGAGGCCTTCGGGAGGCTTAAAAACATCCAACGGCAAGATTTACGTAGCCACAACGTATTCTTGCCAGTCCCCAACCCGCACTTGGCCAGCGTGGGGACGTATGGCCTTAACCCTCTCCTGAGAGGAGACCCGAGCCCAGCAGTGGGACATTATGGGTTGTTGTTTAGGTTGGGTCGGCTTTAAGTCTACTGCGATACGGCTGAATGATTTTTATGCGGAACAACTGCCATCAGACCCTCACAACTTACTAGGCGATATAGAAAATTTCAGTAAATAGTTACATACAGACAAAGACACTACTCCTACGATTATTACGAATCTATTGACACCTAATTCATAGACATTGAAACATACTCTGCCAAAAATATTACCCTTCCTTTTGGCTTCGTTATAGTCGAGTAAAGAATACCAATTACTGTTTGTTTTTATCTATAACTAAACGCAAAACTATATAAAAATCATTAAAGCCGTTCCCACCACACGAATTAAACTTATTCATTTGCTTTAGACGAGAACCAACCAATCTATTACAATAGCAACTTATCATTAAATTTCCATAGTGATACCACGTTCACACATAAAATTTAATGATAGAAAATGACACCCTACAACCATTATTTAATGATAAATAATCCACTATTCATTTGAGACGATTCGACGCTGAATTTACGACCTATTGTTTACTTACGATGGATGATAAATGGGGTATTAGACCACCAGGTACGGATGGTCACGTTCGAAATAATAATAACATTTTCGTACATGTAACACACAACGCCATCTAGTTCAAATTATACAGAACTTGTACATATTAAGAACTCTTATTAATATTTTTTACTACATACCTATTTAATATCAGGAAAAACATTCAAAGGACAATGGCATGTTTGTAAAGGACTTTTGTAACATCTGTCTTATCGCATGGCAGGGATTGCTGTTGTATTTATTTGGCTGCTAATATCACCGACAATAACATTTTAAATTCCCAGATTTTTACAACATTGCGTTAAAAATTAATTTAGTTCTTAGATTACAATGAAACGCATGGATCATTGATGAGTTGTCATTATTGTCAACAAGATGGCGTATTAAAATAGTTTTGAAATTAAAATCATTTGCATTCATTAACTGCCTCGCAGTGTTAGTGTATGCGACTGCTGTGCTTGGGGTCTCGGGTTCGATTCCCGGCTCGGACCAAATGTTTTTATGATATGCGAATATTTGTTTCGGAGTTTGGCTGTCTATCTATAATATGTATGTATATACAAAAAAAAGTATATATGTATTTATATAACTTGTCTAGTACACATAACACAAGCTCTGCTTAGCTTGGGTTTTTTTTGCATTGTGACACGCAACGCCATCTAGTTTTTAGACTAAGTAGACTTTAAGCATGGCGTGTTTAGAACACGTAGGAATGCGTTTTGTTAATGCAGTTATAACTTTATGAGCAGAATTAAAATTAATTTATCACAATTCTAATAATATAATAAATTCATGAAAATAATTATTATGATTCACTTAATGAACGGTTTATATCTCGTAACTATTCATAGCATATTGCCAGCTGTACAGGATCTGATTTTCTACATTGTATAACATACAAACATTTGGTTCGACTCGGTATCGAATCTGATTTCTCAGTACAAGAGCAGCATACGATATCACTGCACCAGAGGCAATATTGCAATGACAATATGGAGGAGAAAAATAGAAAGGAGTCAGGAGTTGATATAAATACGACGGCACGGAATAAGTATGTAGTTGGTTAATCGGTCACTTCGTTGCTTTGTATTTAATGAGTACTGTGGGTTCGATCCCAACATAGGATAACACTTTATGCAATCTATAAATCGTTGTTTGAAGTCTTCTTTGAGTCTATTTAAATGACTGCCTCTGTGGCGCAGTGGTAGCGAATGCGACTGCTGTGCTAGAGGTCTCAGGTTCGATTCCTGAGTCGAACCAAATATCGTATGATCTGCAAATATTTGTTTCGCAGTTTGGGTGTTTTCTATGTATAATAAGTATGTATTTAAAATAAAAAAAAGTATATAAGTATTAATATCAGTTGTTTAGTACCTATAGTACAAGCTCTGCTTAGTTTGGGACTAGATGGCGTTGTGTTAAATTGTCTGAAAATATATATATTTAAATGTTTTTTGTGAGTTTAATGAAAGTAAAGCAAATACCGTGGGAGAGCCACGCTTCGGCATGAATGGGCCGGCTCGACCGGAGTGATACCACGGCCTCACAGAAAACCGATGTGAAACAGCGCTTACGCTGTGTTTCATCGAGTGAGTGAGGATACCGGAGGCCCATACCCCAATCCAACGCCCCTATCTCCCTCACTATCCCCCTTCCCCCCAGGCCGACATAGTGTGGGTCACCATGCTGCATTGTTCTTTTTCGCATGGAGGATCGTGACCACCACTCTTGGATTCTGCTCATGCTTTCCATCAGGCAGGGCAGAGTCATTTTGGCAGCTTAAATATAAAAAAAAGCAGACTGCATAAGGGACCAGCGCGTCCAAATGCCCAAAATACTAATACAAAACATCAAGAAGCTCAAAATTGAATATCTCGGTCATGTGCTTAGGCACCAAAGATATAAGCTGCTTCAACTTATAATGATGGGCAAGGTGGAAGGGAAGAGACGCGCTGGACGAAGAAAAAAATCGTGGCTACGTAATATCCGGGAGTGGATCGGTATCACCTTCGTTGAGAAACCGCCTGGCCAATGACAACGAGTACAGGAAGCTGAAGGCCAACCTTCAGGATTGAAGAGGCACCCGGAGAAGAAGAAGGGAGACTTATTTTTGAACAAGAAAAAATATTCAACAAATTGAAGACGAGTTGAGTTTATTAATAAGGCGTTTTATATCATCGAAAAAACACACTCCAATTAATCTTAGGAATATTAAAGGCTGAGAAGTAAAAGATATATTATGAGATGGTTATAAAGACACTGTGGATACCATTTAATCTTGTGTTAGTATTGTTGAGGCAACTGATGATAGGTGACCGTGACCTTAACCTTATAGTACCTTGCTCGTATAATAGGGGAGCTTCGGTAACCTTACACTTAGAAGTACACAAGAAATTGGTTTAACACCGTTTTTTTTTGTTTTGTCAATTAAAATACATAATAATTATAAAACAAGTGATCAATTTAAATAGTTTTTTAAAAACAAGGTTCTCTAACAGGTTAATAAAAAAAAAAATTTGCTTCGGACATAGCATTATAACACACAACGCCATCTAGTCCCAAACTAAGCAGAGCTTGTACTATGGGTACTAGACAACTGATATCAATATATACCTATATACTTTTTTTTCATTAATACATACATATTATAAATTTGGTCCGACTCAGGAATCGAACCCCAGACCTCTAGCACGGCAGTCGCATACGCTACCACTGCGCCAGCGAGGCATTTTAATCACTTTCATTTGATACCCATATTGGGTGAGTTGTTTAGAAATATGTACGATTGATTGGATTGATAATAATACCGATTATGTATAATTGCATTGTCAAAAGTATATTTCAATCGACAATCGGGAAGTAGTTCAAACGTAACTTGCAAGAACAGTTTGTAACATATCGTATTATTCCCGCTAATCAGCCAATTATGTCCTTGATTTTTTATAGATTCATGTTTACAAAAAAAAACAAAATTAATAAGTAGGCTATGGAATGAGGCTTTAATATATGCGGTTTCTCTTAGACTAACGCGAAAGTCATAAACGAAAGTGAACTTACCGGGTGTTGAACAAATCAGTGAAAGCAATCCAATAACACCGTACAACCTCAGGGGATGACGGTCATCCCAACACTGACCGCAATACGTCACAATCTGACGTTTTATACACAAACAAACGCGGGAAAAACGAAACCAACCAATGCGGAAGCAGGAAGGATGCTTTTTATTTAATTCCAAATTGAAATTCGAACGCTCCATTAGACAAATTGTTCCCGCCCTTTGTATGACCACAGATTAACTTTTTTCTCATCTTCGAATCAATTTGTGCGATAAAAAAAGTCTTTGTAGCTTTTTTTATGTCTATAACTTTACTTTTGGCGGAAAACTAGACTTCGTCGGCGCTACTGCTGTTACAAATTAACAGTTATTAATTTGTCGAAGTGACCGTTTCACATAAGTCAGTGGCTTACGTAGTGCTTTGCTTAATGTTTAACAAGTTATGAAATAAAAAAGTGGCAATATTTTAAAATTGTAACTTACATTTGACACGAGTGTTAAATACTCCATATTTAGAACTAGTTAGCTCTTAAAGTGAATGTTTAGATGACTATGTAGGACACGTTTAGTTGTTGCTTTAGCATAATAAAGATATCTGAAACCGTGCAAATCCATATACGTCTGATTAATTATACATAACGCAACGTTACACAAAATAGCAAACTACCCACCCGACGAATAAAAAATATACGGATGTGATCACTTGATTTTAGAAACTCAATCGATATTAGATGATATTTTCTAATTAAAATGTACCTTTCTTTCGGTCTAGAACTGTCATAGTTCATGTTACACTAGCGTTATACTATCACCATTCTGGACACTCATTATTCACTAGTTTTTGTTGAATCTTTTTTAAACTTCATTGGACTAAAATGAATTGTAATGTATTAAACAAATTCTTTCGTTCTATCATGAAACTGTGGAACAGAAGAAAACAGGAAGATGAAGAGGAAATCATTATATGGAAAAGCGATTTATGTGAGTAATTATAAGGTTGATAATTGTGTGTTGTCTGAATTTACACAAAACGTCAATAGATTGTTAAAAGTTGTATGATAAAACACGTTGTGACGTCATATAACTCAAAATGTTTGGTTTGTCAGTTTATTACGGTCCTTGAAAAATAGCCTGATATCTGTGCCTGTGGAGCTGGATATCTCTTTGGCCAACCGTCACAGGACTGCCTCGTTGGCTAGTGGTTAGTGTAAGCGACTGCAGATCAAGAGGTCTCGGGTTTAATTCCCGGGTCGGAATGCTGTTGGGTTTTTCTTAGATGAAACTCTTAATAGAAGCCCGGAGTATGGAATATGGCGTGTTTCCCGCCCGTGATTCGGAGAGCACGTTAAGCTGTCGGTCCCGGTTGTCATGAACATCTATGGCAATCGTTATCGGGAAGTGAGTGCCCTCCAATATACTGACAACTAGTTTAACCTTCGAATTCAGTTCACCTTCAGGGTTGCGGCGGTCCGATGCCATTTGCTCCGTATAAAAACTGATATACAGGTAAAACCGGTTGAACTAGTAGCCGACCACAAATCTTGGTAATAATAAAGGCTAGGAAGGTGATGATCTCTTTGACCAACCGATGGCAAGCGAGATATGTATGCCACAATCTCCTTTCTGAAGAGAACCAGATGTCCAGCAGTAAACTTTAGAAAATCTGTTGATGTGATGTGCTGCATGATTACGGCAGAATCGGCCCGTATCTACCAAGTATAGCTCTCGCATATCACAATAGATAGAACACTTTTGTATTTTAGTGTCGAGCTAAACAAGAGATTTCGTCATAAATAAAATCTCTTAAAGCAACTTACCTTGATCAACCCTATACAGTCAAAAGAGTAATGAAAATAAAGCAAATTGGTTAAGAATTGCATCACATAGATGCAGGAATTGCCAAAATATTTTTGTTGACGTTCTTGCATATTTACCTAACAGATTACATGTTTTTAACTTTAGCAGTATAGATTGACCTCCTAATATTAAATACTTGTTTTTGTGAGATCGTTTAGAAGAATTTTCAACCGTCAAATCGGCCAGAAGTATTTTCGAAGGACCTAATCAACATTCTTTAATAACAGTAGATGGTTCTGACGCAGTAATCAAAAGTACTATTGATCAAGACCAGTTTAAATATCTCTGATTGGTTAAGAACTCAGGGGTCAACTTTACATTCAACTTGATAATGTGATCGCTTTTGAGTTGCGGTTGTTGAAAAGTTCAGTGCGAGCCCTGCTTTGAGGAGGACCCGGGCCATATTGTTTCAGTTCCCCCCAGAACCGACGCCGCGGCTAATCAGACATTATCTTGGGGGAAGCCTGGGCTCCCCCTGCCTGCCAGCCCAATCATTAGTATGCTCATATCGCAAAAATGCGGTCAGGCTGCCGTCCTGCCGCTGACCGCGTCAATAAATCTGCTACCAGAGGTCCCCTCTCTAGCAGTTCGCGGTCCAGTCGTGGCTGATATCACCGCCGACGTCGTCTACACTCGGGATCGGCCCTCTCTCGACCCCGTTCAGCGGTCTCTTTCTATGAAGCTGTTATGCTCCAGCCCCACTGCGCCCCAGCACTTCTCACCAAATCGATCTAGCTAGGATTCATTTTTAAGGAATTTTACCAAAAAACAAATACGGAGAAAAGCTCGGTCATCCAGGTGCTGTACACCTAAATACAAAAACTCGTCTGGTAGGCCAAAACCTTCTTTATAAAGTATATGTCCAGTAGTGGACTATGAAAGGCTCTTGATGATCACGATGATAGATAATTTAAATCCAGACAAAACAAATCATCTCACAATTATTTGTCCTTGGTGGGAATTTAACATATACTGAATCAATAACCGCCGCTAATTGGTATTAAATATATTTAAACTAATTTTTGGCCGTGACTTCAGCCTGTGTATTATATTGGTGTATGAGCTATATTACTGTGAAGTTTAAACTTAATACGTTCAGTAGTTCTTGCATGGAAGATTAACAAACTGTAGGAGGTTTACATAGATATAAATTCAAAGAATAGGAAATAGAATATTATAAGGATTGACTTCGGATAGTATAAATATGTGTGTGTGCATGTATGTCTGTATGTATGTAAACGTCCTACATCAGAAGGTTGCGTGTTCAGATCACGTAGGGGTCACCAGTTGTGGTATAGGTATACTCACAGAAAGTTCCAGAATCAAATGAAAGTTGAGTTGAAGGTAGGAACAAAACTTTAATGTCACTCACAAACAGAAGGATAAAGTTCACAGTAATTTATACATTAAGTTTAGGTGAAAAGGAATACAATTAAAAGACATACAACAACACGCACGATAATTAGCGATTCTAACTAAGATAATCACCAACTAATACAATTAACGCAACACGTCAGGTTTCGCGCGACCGAGGGCAGTTCGATACTCAATTCATCGATGCGCTTGCACCGGCCGAATACTATAGGCCTCGTAAGAAAGGGTGTGGTCCCGTTACGGCAAATGTATACAATATCAATAAATATTATTTGATTTACTTATATTATTTACATTAATAGTAATTGTTATATATTCTAATAATAATATATAGTAATCAGAAAAGAGTAATAATATCAGATAATGAAATGTTTACATAGATATAAATTCAATAGAATAGGAAATTGAATATTATAAGGATTGACNAATATCAATAAATATTATTTGATTTACTTATATTATTTACATTAATAGTAATTGTTATATATTCTAATAATAATATATAGTAATCAGAAAAGAGTAATAATATCAGATAATGAAATGTTTACATAGATATAAATTCAATAGAATAGGAAATTGAATATTATAAGGATTGACTTCGGATAGTATAAATATGTATATATATATATATATGAGTGTGTGCATGTATGTCTGTATGTATGTAAACCTCCTACAAAACATCCACATCCCTACAAACTCTCGCATTTATAACATTAGTATGATTATCGGAGTTTTAGAATAAGTCACACTAACTGTGGTCACAAACTAGATTGCCTAAAAGCTGGTCACACTTCAGAGTCAGCCACTGCCGAGGTAAGCCGCTGCGGGGTTTAGTGGGTAGACCAGTCCTCCGGGACTCGCACACACGCCCTTTGTCTTCCCACGGAGGTTATGGTGCCAAAAGCATTCCCCGCGTAAAAAAAGATACCACCCTTTTAAGTCTAACTTTAATTCCTGTACCTAACTTTAAATAATTCCATAACAGTTTTTACTTTACCGATATGGGATTCCTCAAGGAACCAATGTAGGGCCGCATCATTAAAATATTACCTGAAATCAAGAATACAAATGGTGAAACAGGTTTTAATTAATAAAATGCTTGTCTTTAAAGGTCCAAACCCTGTGAACATGAATGGCGAAATATCCAAAGACTAATTAACCTTAACGTGTACAATTTGTTATGCAAATTCGTGCCTTTGTTTGCATACTAACATATATATGTAAATTTCTAAGGTTGAACAGGATATACCATGAAATTTGATTAAAATTTAATGCTGTAACATTTTTGAGAGGTGAAAGCCTTTATTTAGTTTAAAAGATTTCTTTTCTCTAGGTTCCCCGTGAATTGTGAGAGTGATTTCGTGAAAAGGGACGGATATACGTAACAGAAAGTCGAAGAAGACTGTGATACATTAGACCAATGAGCGCTCATCATTTGTGACTACTGTAAGAGAGATTAATTTTGTAGATGCTATTGGATTTAAGAAAGTAAAACCGGACAATTCCATAAGGAATTTTCATGAGAAAGTTTAGAGATAATGGTTAAAGCAGCTCAAATCAACGGAGTTGGGCTGCTCTCTTGGACTGAACCATTTTAGTTGTCAAAGTCCTACCAAGGCCAAGAAATAACCTACTATTAACCAACCCATCCCTTAATTGACCTTAAGAACATCATCAGAATATTAATATGCTGTCGTAACGTATTGTAATAGTGTGTGTATTGAATAATAACGGCCGACATTGATTAGGCCGTGACCGCGAGGTCGCGAGTTCGAATCATTCTGTTGTACGATAAGACACGACGTAATGACTGATGTTGATTTTAGAATTAGTTGTTAATATCTTGATAACACACATACACGTTTAAGCCCGAAGAAGGAAGACCGTTTCAGTTGGAATATTTATTATTCACTTGAAGCTTTCCATGACTCCTACCCATGAATTGTCTTGTCCTTCTACAGACGATTTCTCCATCAAAACTGTTGCTTGTAAGAAATTGCTTTTGAGCAATAAGGCAGCCTGTTCTACATCGTCGTTACATTGTTAAGCTCCTTTAAGTAAATATATTAAGTGGTGCTCAATTAAGTTTATTCATTTCAACGTTAAAAGAGGCAAGTATGGAGCGTTTAAACAAGCAAAAATATTTCTGAGGAAAAATTACAACACCGTTTCCAGACTTGGAGGAACCCAAAGAGATCGTTAAAAGAGCCAATCTCGAACGTAGTAGACATCGCCTAACTTGGGTTAAATACATTGTCGTTGCTTTGAGGATGTCAAATCGCATGCCCCAAGTTCTGCCTATATTAGTGTCTGAGGCGTAATTTTCAATTTAAACATATTCCGGGTCTCTATGTCCTTAAGTAGTCGCAGATTGGATTTTCATCCCGATCACTAAAGAAAAACACTAGTAGAAACCATTTCGTCAAGGTCTGTATTGTAATTCAATGAGGCTCCCTACGGGTCATGATTTTTCTTCATTTATGCCAACCTTCCATGCAGTTAGTCATTCTCTGCCTCAAAAACATACCTAGTTTGCTTGAAACTCCAAATATTTATTTTGGCATGTTGGCTGAATATAATCTGAGCATCTGTAATTATAATGATATTGCCAACCTTCGTCTATACTGTGGCGGATACCATAAGGTCAAACTGTAACATTTTTTAAAACCTATTTAAAAAATTATGACGTCTTCATATTTTCGTATTCAACACTACTTAACTAGAAGCAGATCGGAACAATTGGAAAAAAGCCTTGCTTTGCCATCAATCTTACCAGTGGGATCCAGCCCTTTCAGGTCATATAACAAGAATTTCGTATGGTCCTTCTGATATAATCATATTAGCAGCAGCAAGCAGTTTTTTACGCTCAATAAGCGTTTTTCAGCATAACACATTTGACGAGATTTTATCGGACACTCCATATTAAGCTTAAATAATTAACGGATGCCCTTTAAAACTGGGCTCACTAACTCAGTCGTCCGTCTAAATCTATATAAAACTGTGGGATCTAAAACTGATTATTTTACAATGCAAGTAAATGTCAAAAGTTCACCTTTCAATTTATGTATGCAAGAATAAATTGTTGATATCCCTGTCCTAGTAGCGTCGGACATATTGGTGCGAGACCCCTATCTCTAACGAGGTACTGCATTTTCTGTCATCTTCAAAACTATAACTCTGCTACTCAAATACTTTTGATAAAATTTAAATAGCATATCACACCCAGACCATTGACCATTCAATAATATTGGTCCCGCAGATTAGACGCTACTACGGTGCAGCGGTGTAACCTACAAATATACATACATAGACTACCAAAACTATTACTTTTTTTTTTGACTTCGCCTAAGTTGCGTAAAGATAATAAAGCAAAACTCATTAATCAAAAAACAAATAAGGATATAAATAGCAGAAAAAGGATGACAGAACAGCTTTTCCCGTTATTTTCGTAAATTTTCTAAAAATAATTCTTAGCCGGATCAATTCATCGCTCCCTAAACCCCCTGCATACTAAATTTCGTGAAAATCGTTTAAGCCGTTTCCGACATTCAGATCCAGAAAGCCACTAATCAGTAATCCCACATAAAGATATAAAAATATCACAGCTGTGCGTACC
Organism: Hyphantria cunea; assembly: GCA_003709505.1. Taxonomy (NCBI): domain Eukaryota; kingdom Metazoa; phylum Arthropoda; class Insecta; order Lepidoptera; family Erebidae; genus Hyphantria; species Hyphantria cunea. The sequence goes on from PKRV01002868.1 coordinate 138,729, forward strand.
TGACCTTCTGATACGTAATTGCGTTGTGAACAACACGATTATCTCATTTTATCGCGTGACGCAATGTACATTACCGGCCCACTGACCTACACAGAATGATATAACACACACATGCGGCAATGAATAACGAAAAAGCTCGTTGTAAAACAGATTTTCAATGTTTTATAGGTTATTTTTGAATTACGAGACTACACTGATGGCTAAGTGGTTTAATCAACCGCCTCGCCGCTGAGTGGTGTGGGGTTCATGATTTTTTTCCACAAATTGAGTGTTATTTGCGTCTTAGACCAAGAGCTACTGAAGCCTTCATACAACGGTATGTCTGTATGGCTAGAAATTCTTGTGATAATGAGTCATAAGCATGTCAAGTACGGTAACCATCACCCGGCAGGCTTCAACCATGCACATTGTCAGCGAATATATTTTTGAAAGAGTAAAAAATGGTAAATAATAATTGTAGCTGTAAGCTTGAAATTTTTATACGATTTAGTTCATTCATTGAGAACTTCAAAAACAAATTTACAGACGTTTCCGATGATCATATCATATCATCAACCCATAATGTCCCACTGCTGGGCTCAGGTCTCCTCTCAGAAGAGGGTTAAGGCCATACGTCCCCACGCTGGCCAAGTGCAAGTTGGGGACTGGCAAGACAACGTTGTGGCTACGTAATCTTACCGTTGGATGTTTTTAAGCCGCCCGAAGGCCTCCAACTAAGCTTCACGACTGTTATCCTATGATAACAACCGGGACCGACTGCGTAACGTGACCTCCGAATCACAGAGACGTTCATGGTAACATGCCACCAGCGGTCACCCATCCAGGTACTGACTGCGCCGTCGTTGCTTGCCCTCGCTGATTGTTTCTAATCACCGAGTGCAACTGGGCTATGAGAGTTTCCGATGTGCACGAGGCGAATTGTTTACAACAATTTTGATTAGTTTCGAACAATCAAAAATCGTGTATATCGATTACTCGACATGTATATTGCATGGGATTAGATGCTTTCGACGATTTAACATTATTTATGACTAATGAAAAGTTCGTCGTATTAGGACTGACCGAGTGTGCTCGGACACATATTTACTCGCACTTCAGTGGTGTCTTTCTCGTCGCCTCTCAAGGGATTAAGACAGAACCACCTGTCATTGTACCTACTTTCTTTAAGCCGATAAGACAAACATGTATATAAATTACAACTTCTAGACTAGCTCGTTGCCCGCGGTCGTTGTTTTACCGCAAGTAACACCGCGGTGCTCAGCTAATAAATAAATAGAATTTTAATACAGATATTCACTTTTAGATCTTACATCATAATTGCGTGAAGGATTTTATATTATGTACAATATATGTGACGAATTCTTATCATATATTTAACCGTTACTAAATATACGATATGTACAAAAGCATTATGTTACATTTCATAAAGTTTCTATACTAAATCGCTGAAATTGGATAGATTAGATATTTGTATGGAAATTACTTGTAATTGCATTTATCTGTATTATTACATTTTTTATTATAACCGATAAAAAATTGTTACACCACTTATGTATAATGATATTATACATAAATGGTGGAACAAATGAGATTTTTTTTTTTAAATTTTGTAGCGACTTCCACATACAACGCAACAACAGAAACACACTACAGCGCCATCTACCGAAGATACGTTGAAATACGGAGTAACTAAGAAAACTAAGAAACTACCAATCCTAAATCGCGCAAAAGAGGTTCTCGCGCTGAATAACATACAGTCCCTGGCCAAATTATTAGACGCACTGCAATATTTCATCTAAAATATTAATTACCGAGTGAAACTGTACCGTTTGATTATTTTAAATTGTTTTTTTTTTATATTATCCAATCAATTACCGATTTATTTGACATAAATTAAACAGCATTAATTTAGAAAAGCATAAGTTTATTAAAATTTAAAGAAAAGTGAAATTAATGTTAGTAAAAGTCAATATTTGGTTGAGCCACCTTTAGGCGCTATCAAAGTTTTAATTCTGCGCGGCATGCTAATAATGCAAGACTGTACTGTCTCCTGCATTTGAGGATGATGATTTCACACATAAATAATCTTTTCTAGGAGCTGGGTTTTGTTGGTAATCACATCTTTAGCCACTTCTCTTTTCATCAGCTCCCACACATTTTTAATTGGGTTCATATCAGGGCTATTACCCGGCCAGTCCAACAGAGGGATATTTTTTTCTACCAAAAAAGCTTTAACAGACCGAGCAGTGTGGCAGGGAGCTCCAACTTGCATGAAAGTGAATGGTTGCCCATTTGAAAACCATTCTCTGAGCTGCGATTTTGTAATACTTATTTGTACTGATCTTGCCTCATTATTCCATTGAAGACGTACAGTCGTCCAGTGCCCTTGCTGCTGATGACTGACCAAATCATCACTTTGGTGGGATGTTTTACCATCGGGACGACACAATCAGGATGAAACTACTCTCCATGACGACGACGCACATACTGAGCTTTATTCTGCAAAATTTCGAATGTGCTTTCGTCACTGAAGCAGATCTGTCAAAAATAGGAAAAATATATAAACTTCCATGTTTATTTGCTTTAATTAACTGAAAATGATAATAACATATCAATTTTTGATTAAATTGCTGTATCTTACCGATCTCTAGAAGTCCACATCTTTGTCTGCCCATTGTTTGGCCCACTTCAGGCGCTTTGTTTTCATTGCCGCTGTTAACTTCGGCTTCCTGGCGAAGCGATAGGCCTTGAAATCTAAGTCTTTCAATTTTCTGCGAACAGTGCGCTCAGAAACATTTACGCTGTCATCCAGGAGTTGGGATTTGATTACCTTTGTGGTAGCAAATCTGTTTTTTAGGCAAATGTTCTGCACACATCTCTCTGCCCGTGGAGTGAAAATTGGTTTTCTACCGCATCTTTTCTTTCTTTTCGGGCTTAATTCCTCCCCTAACTCAAAATTTCTTTTTTATTCGTCGTACACTCGTTTCAGAAACCTCCAATCTTCGCGATATTTCTCTGTTTGTAAAAGTTTTCGCAGTCACAAGGGCCTTCACTTCAGCTTTTTTACGGGGTGAGAGATCACCTCTTCTACCCATAATGATAATATTTCAATTACTTTTTTAATACACTGCGCACAAAATTAAGTAATAACTGTGTAGTATAAAACAGTTAAACAACCAATCACAGTTCATTAAGCCACAGAAACACGTCCATACCTGACTCGATCCCGATCGCGACTGACACACTTTGTCAACACAGTGTTCCCATATGTTAAAAATAAATATAAATATGTAGTCTACAACAATTCTTTTAAGTAAAAATTAATAATATTATAGTTTAAATATACCATTATTGGATAAAAACACTTAAGAAACATAAAATTACTAAAAAAATACAGTGCGTCTAATAATTTGGCCAGGGACTGTATATACAACTTCCCAACATCAACCGTTGGGCAGTGGCTCGCCGGACATGATCACCTCGCCTGGTCGGAGGATCCTCCCTTTGTGTTGGAGGGAGATGTGACCCGTTCCTTCACAATTTCATTAGTTATAATATTATATTATCTAACATATAAAATTCTCGTGTCGCGGTGTTTGTTACCAAACTCCTCCGAAACGGCTGGACTGAGTTTGATTAAATTTCGTGCACATAATCAGGTACTTAGGGCCAGAGACAGGCCTGAGAATCGGCCAACATGATAAGGGTGACCTTAAAATGTTGTTTGAATATAATAATATTTTATATGTATATGGCAAAACAGCGTTTGCTGGGTCAGTTAATAATATTATATTACGCCCCCAAGTCCTTGCCTTACATCCAGATCACGTGGGGGACGGACATACGTACTATCGAAACTTATGTGGCTCACAAGGTCCGGTTTGGAGGGGTCCGGATGTGTTAATAACAGCAGTTGCCGGTTCCCTCCCTCCTCAGGCGCAGAGTGGCACACCGTGTGGTTTTAATCGGTCCGATGCCAACACACCGCCCATGTCGCAAACCCCGGTGAGGTTTGGGCTCGTGGGGGTTTCCACAACGTTTAAAAAAACCATTAAATATGGAGAGCAATTTTAATAACAGTACAGGGTCACTGGTCGGGGGTCGGGCACAGGAGGGGAAAAGGGTAAGTCCGCAGATGCTACATACGATGATGAGGAGGGTTACGATAGAACTTTACGGTATAGGGTTTTACCCACTAATTCTGATAAATGAGATACACAAACTGATGTTTTGCTATTATAAAACCAAAGATGAAGGCTTAGGTTTTATTAAATATCTAGAAAGGTATTTTAATGACAGGAATCCATTTAATATTATTTCGGACATCTAACACACAACGCCATCTAGTCCCAAACTAAATAGAGCTTGTATTATGGGTACTAAAAACTGATATAAATACATGTATCCTTATTTTGTAAATACATACATATTATACATAGAATACGCCCAAACTCCGAAACAAAAATTTGCAAATCATATAAACATTTGAACCTACCCAGGAATCGAACCCGATACCTCAAGCACAGCAGTCGCATACGCTTCCACTGCGCCGCAAAGGCAGTCAAATATAATAGTTTGTGTGAATTTATGTAGCTATTCTTAACTAGAGTACGGCGCAGCCAACAGGAGGGGTAATATTTTTTGGCAATCTATATATGCAAGGATGTTCACCATATCGCCTAAACTGCTGAACTGATTTTATTGAATCAGGTGTTAATAGATTTGACTGGTGTTTCGAGGCAGTCATTGTATGTTACCGATTTTAATGATCCGGTTCAAGGTAGTAATAGTTAAGCCGATTATAGCATGAATAGTCCAGTTCTGCCGGGGTTGTCCTGCCCTCTCATAGAAGATCGACCTCAAATGATAGCATTAATGTTGTCATGTTTCGTTGGTGATTGCGAGACCATATGTGGAGACATAATGTGGGTCCCCTTGATGCATTATCCCTTGATGGATTCGCAATGACCAATACTCTTGGTTTCTAGTCATGTTTCCTATCAAGTAAAGTAGGGGCACTCTGGCGGGCTCGTACGTACTTACAAACGAATTTGATTTGAAAAGCACAAAACTATCATGTATATTAAAAATTCTATCTATACAAGTAAATTAAATTGGAGAGTCTGTTTACTAAATACATATGTATGTATTATACACCTTACATATGTATATATACCAAAAATCATGTTTTTTTCTTAAAAATCTGACTGCGTTTAATTTTTGACTTATTTATAATTTTGATGTACCCAGTGTCACTCTCACGATTAAGACGAATCTATTGACACCACTCACATAAAAATAGGACAAGCCGTTTAGGCTCTAGGGCGTGTCAAAGAAGTATACATACTACATATACTCAAAAAACATAGCACTCCTTCTTTCGCAGGCGGATAGAAATAACATTTTTTTCAATTTTTGTCGGTCTGCTGTTCCAGCTAATCTCTGGAACGGCTGCACAGACTCTGACGGGACTTTCACTAGCAAATAGCTGATGTAATAAGGAGTAACTCGGGTTACTTTTGATTGACGCGCAGTGTTCCCAGAGGTTGTAAATGTACAACATTTACCGAGGGGATATTACTTCTTTTATAAAATTAATTTTCTAACATTATGTAATATTGAGATCCCAAATAACCCGCACTCGGCCAGCGTGGGGACGTGTGGCCTTAAACCTCTCCTGAGAGGAGACCCGAGCCCAGCAGTGGGACATTATGGGTTGTTGATGAGATCCCGAGATAAAGGAAGATAAAATGACATCGAATATTAAAATCTGGTGACATGTAAATTAATATGATATTGAGACGGGAATCGAACGCGGCGAGTTGCCACCACGTGTGCGGAGAAAATAGACGGTTTCCAACACGACACATGAAGGTATTTTTAGATATATTTTATCGACGAACAGCGCTGGAAGACGCTTCAGAATTTGTGTCAGTTAAATCTTTAGTAAAAAAATTACATGATACATATTAATATTATAAATTCGAATGTAACTCTGTCTGTTACGTTTTCACGACTAAACCGCTGCGCCGATTTCTATGAAATTTTGCATGGAAATACTTGTATTCTTGAGGAAGGACACAGGTTACTCTCTTTACGGTGAACAAAGACATAAACGCAGGCGTAGCAGCGGGTGAAAGTTAGTAGCTACATAAATGTGTGTTTATGTAACTGCAAGGGCCTGAATCTCTTAGGTATTACTACCAGACTGACAGACAGAAAGAAATTGTAAAATTGATATTTTGGCTTATACACCGTGTATACATACATTATGTATTTAGTAAAAAGATTATTTTAATATAATAAACAGACACTCCAATTTTATTTATTTGTACAAATGTATAGACTAACTGAGCCTCGCAGTGTTACGTAGCCGCGGGCGGGGCAAGGCTAGTTTAAAAAATTACCCTAAGTTACTCTTTATACCTTCAGCTATCTGCCAGTGACCGTTTCGTCAAAATCGGTCCAGCCGTTCCAGAAATTAGCCGAAACAAACAGACATACAGATGGGCAGACAGATAAAAATTTGAAAACATGTTTAAGTGCCGTGTATACATACATATATATGCATGTAGCAAAAGCGGTTATTTTAATATTGCAAACAGACATCCTAATTTAATTTATTTGTATAGATTAATACAAATTAGCTATAAAGTAGCGTATGTCGGTTATCGTTGTAAAGAGGGAGAGTATCGTTGTAATAATGAGAGTAAAAGCAAATGTCAAATGATACAGAATAATAGTGCAGCGGTTTAACCGTAAAAGTGTAACAAACAAACAGATACGAGTTACCTTCGAGTTTATAATATACCTTTAGCCCGTAGTATAGAAGTATCTTATGACGATTTAAGACAGCTATTGGATGCTCTCTTTATTCCAAAGCGATGTCATCATCATCATCAGCCTATCGCAGTCCACTGCTGGACATAGGTCTCTCCAATTTCACGCCACTTAGTTCGATCTATGGCTTCTCGCATCCAGCTCCTGCCAGCCGTCTTGCGCAAATCATCGCTCCACCTGACTTGTGGACGTCCTACAATACGTTTGCCGAGACGCGGTCTCCACTCAAGAACTCGTTTACCCCAACGGTTATCGGTTCTTCGGCAAATGTGGCCAGCCCACTGCCACTTCAACTTGCTAATCCTGTGGGCCACGTCGATGACCCTGGTTCTTTGTCGGATCACCTCGTTTCTAATGCGATCCCTTAGAGAAACGCCGAGCATATACCTCTCCATTGCACGCTGAGCGACTTTGAACTTATGGACCAGTCTAACCATCAGTGTCCACGTTTCGGCTCCGTATGTCATTACGGGTAGGACGCACGCATTGAAGACTTTCGTCTTTAGGCACTGTGGGATCGATGATGAGAAGACCCGACGAAGTTTCCCAAACGCTGCCCAACCCAGCTGGATTCTTCTGTTCACCTCGTCCTCAAAGCTGTTTCTACCTAACTGCAAAGCCTGCCCGAGGTATACATATTTTTGAACAACTTCGAGAACGGCACCGTGTACCGCAACCGGTTCCGGCAGTACATGTTCATTGAACAATGCGATGTGGCTTCAGTGAAAGATACAACTTCTATGCGGCCGTGCAGCAACCGAATGAGATAATACACGATGGGCATCAAGACGCCCGGTGATTAGAAACAATCAGCGAGCGTAAGCATCGATGGCGCGGTCAGTACCTGGATGGGTGATCGCTGGTGGCATGTTACCATGAGCGTCTCCGTGATTCGGAGTACAGGGTAACAGTCGTGAAGCTTGGTTGGAGGCTTTTGGGCGACTTAAAACATCCAACGGTAAGATTACGTAGCCACAACGTAGTCTTGCCAGTCCCCAACCCGCACTTGGCCTCCGTGGGGACGTATGGCCTTAACGCTCTCTTCAGAGGAGACCTGAGCCCAGCAGTGGGACGTTATGGGTTGTTAATGATTGATGATGATGATCAAGACTTCGAGGGCTTACAGTACATTGCAGTTTCAGTAATCTCGGGGCGGCGTAACGCGATCGGTTTGTGGTGGGAATGGTAGCAGGTCATGAACGGGAGAAATAGTTTTCGTAGGACCTTGACCGATTGACCTTGACGAAGGTGCTCTAATGCGGTGCGCACTCGTTTGCGCTGCCGTTTCCACTTCGTATGTGCAACAGACCCGTGTGTTCAGGATCGTTCAAGGAAAGAATATTGCTAAAAAAAGTGCGTGCGTACAAAGTACACATGTCAGAAGTGAAACTTCTCAGCTCTCTCCCACCTCTCGCTCCATGGCACTGTGCGTGATACGACAATCGCTCCATCTCAGTTTTTCTCTCGATCTTTCTCACTTGCTTGCTCCCTACTCTCACTCCATCGCTAGTTGCTTCATGCTACGTTCGCCCTGTCTTACTCTCTCTCAATCGGTCTCGATCGCTCTCTCTCTCTTTTTCGACACTTCCGTTGCATACTTGCGTGACGTTACATTTGTAAAAATTTTACCCTCATGCGCCTAAAGAAGTTTCACTTCAATACATCAGTGCCAATAAAGTAAAGTGTAATGTGTGCGGTCGTTGTAGCATATGTCCGTTATCGTGTCAAAATGTAACCATGTCCTTCACCGGTATCCAATTTGGCTCTATACTAAAATTCAAACCGATTTGTGTCACTAAAGAGACCTCGCGGAAGCTAGGTGTTTTGAACAAGGTGAGACGGTTCTTCTCGCCCGGGCTTCTGTGTCATCTTTACAAGACCCAGGTTCGCTCGTGCGTGGAGAACTGTCCTCATCTTTGCGACGGTGCTATACTGTATCTGTTTGACGCTCTCGACCGGTTGCAGCGGCGAGCAAGCCGTATTGTCGATAGTCCCGAAGCCACTGAGTATTTTGAGCCTCTGCAGTTGCGTAAAGACATCGCCTTCTTGGCAGTCTTCTATCGCCTTTACCATGGAGAGTGTTCTGAAGAGCTCTTCCAACTGGTCCCCCCTCTCTTCCTTCCTCTACAGAACAACAAGTGGCGGCCTAGGAAGTCACCGCTTTAAAGTGGAAGACATGCGTTCTCGTACTCATCGCTTCGGTACTTCCTTCCTGTGCTGAGCGGTCAAAATCTGGAACTCACTACCAATGCACGTGTTTCCTTCCTACTATGATCCCGGGTCCTTTAAGCGGGGCGTGAAAAAGCATCTCACCAGGCCGCCATAGTGTGTGTCACCATGCTGCATTGTCCTTTTTCGCATTGAGGATGGTGACCACCGCTCTTGGATTCTACTCACGCTTTCCATCAGGCAGGGCAGAGTCATTTTGGCAGCTAATACATAAAAAGAAAAGATTTAGCCGTGAAAGCGAAACATACACACAGAGTTACGTTCGTTATTAAAATATTCGTATGCAAGTATAGATGTTACGTAGAATCGAATTGCACGTATAATTTACATTATAATATTTACATAACATTACGCCATGTAGTTCTCAAGCTCGGTACGTCAAACTAACCACTAACGCTGTCCATTCTTTTAGTTATTATAATAACTCTCGTCTATATTTACAAAGACTCGTTTTGTCTTCATCAACTGCCAATCACAAAATGGCGAGATATTCATTTATGTTAAGTATGATCCCGAGTAGCTAAGTCCCGTCAAAAGTGGTCGCGCCGTTCCAAACATTAGAAAAAACAAACAGTAGACCATATGATATGAATTTCAGCTTGATACCTCCACACGTTCCTGAGAACAAGGGTCTTGATAAATAGAAAGGCGAACAGCAAAGTCATCCTATAAGGATGACTTTGCTGTGTCTATCTTGTCCTTTGACCAATACGACCTTCAAACCTTCAAGAAAAGAGCGTACTCCTTCTTAAAAGGCCGGCAACGTACTTGTGACGTCTCTGGTGTTTCAGGGGTCCGGCAATCGCTTACCATCAGTCTATTCGTCAGCTCGTTTGTCCGCTATTCCATAAAAAAGGGTCAGTTGTCCATTGTTGTGAGACTGCGTGGATAGCATAGCGGCTTAAGCGGTCACCATGCCACTCCCCGCGCTGAGAATTGTGGGTTCAAACCATCGCATTCGCTTACCATCAGGCGATACGTATACATCATAAAAAAATAAGGGAAATTAATACCAATAAATGCATTTGATGAAAAGCTGTTTATTTGATAGTACTAACAGTCACTTCAATTTTTATTTATTTGTATAGATAACTCCGTTCGAATTCAGGCATTTTTTGACATTTAATGAGTAAAATGTAACGAAGAAAGTTTTAAGATGTATAAAAGCGTATGGAAAAAAGCCCTCAGCGGTATTTCCGAACGAAACGACCATACTGAGAGTAACCATATGCAGGTGTTCCTCTCTGTCAAAGTATAAGCAAAAATGGGCCTATGCGATACACTGTTATGACACAGAATTTATTTGTGTGCGTGAAATTATGAATGTACGACCGCCTCGGTGGCGCAGTGGTAGCATATGCAACTGGTGCTAGAGGTCTCGGGTTCGATTCCTGAAACTGACCAAATGTTTGGATGATCTACAAATATTTGTTTCAGAGTTTGGGTGCTTTCTATGTATAATATGTATGTATTTACAAAAAAAAAGTATATAGGTATTAATATCAGTTGTCTAGTAACCCAAGCTCTGCTTAGTTTGGGACTAGATGGCGTTGTGTGTTAAAATGTCCGAAAATATTTATTTATTTAATGTTATAATTTTTATGTGCGATTACGTGGTATATATAGGTGATTTTTTTAGTATGCGAGTCGCTTACCGCCTTTACGGCCGCCCATGGACACCTGCAATACCAAAGGCGTCGCAATTGCGTTGACGGCCTTTGGGGATGGAGAGGAGGATGGTTAGAGAGGTTGGAATATGAACATATGCGCAGTTGGTTCGATGGTCGTCGCGGCTGGAGGATCCACGTGCTGGCTTCGCCACCGTGGAGGCTCTCCAGCCGGTCATCCTCGAGTGGGCAGGGCGGCAGCACGGGACCCTTTCCTTCCGACTGACGCAGGTGCTTTCCGGGCACGTTTGCTTCGGGAAGTATCTCCACTCGGTCGCCAGGAGGGAATTGAGTCCCGCCTGCCCCCACTGCGACTGCAGTGAGGACTCAGCCCAGCACACGCTGGCGGTGTACCCCGCTTGGGCGCCGCAGCGTCGGGCCCTCACTGAAGTCATCGGAGGAGATCTCTCGCTGCCGGTCGTTGTACGATCCATGGCCGGTGGCGAGAGCAGTTTTACCGCCGTCGCGACCTTCTGCAAGGAAGTCATCTCGCAGAAGGAGGCAGCGGAGAAGGCCCGGGAGGACGATCTCCACACGGACCCGATCCGCCTACCAGCGCCTCATGCCGCCCTGAGTGTGGCCGCGGATGGGCTGGACAGGTTTTCCCCTCCATCCGCTTCACAGGTGTGCCGAGAGGGGGCGACGTTACGCGTGTATCGTACGTCGCCTAAATTGAAAGTTTATTTTAACAGCAAACGGTGCCCGCTTCAGTGCGGGCAGGCGCTGGGAGGGGTCCAAATGGCTTAAGAAAGCGGCGGTTCCCGGATCCCTCCCTTCTCAGGCGCAGAGAGGCACACCGTGTGGTTTTAGTCGGTTCGATTCCGACACACCGCTCCGCCACAAACCCCGATGGGGTGAAGGCCCGAGGGGATACTACACGTAAAAAAAAATAATGGACATATGCGCAGAGCAAGTGCAGTTTCCCACCGGTTTTCTGTGAGCCGTGGTTTCACTTCGCTGCTCGGCCTTATCACCGCTTATCACGGGCGCAGCCGGCCCATTCGGGCTGAAATTTGTTAGTGTGATCATCAATCAATCAACAACCCATAATGTCCCACTGCTGGGCTCGGGTCTCCCTCTCAGGAGAGGGTTACTGTGATACTGAACACCAAAATCTTTTCTAAGAGCATGATTCATCATGCTCTTAGAAAAGATTTTGATACACAGACAATCAATGACTATTTGAAACAGTGAATCTATAATTCACAGCAGCAATTGCCATGTATGTAGATAATGAACGCACGAACAAGTAACAATGTACAGACAGCAACAGAATTCAATAAATATTATCACTTAAGTACAAAAGTTTACTCAGTAAAAATGAACAAACTCACTACCAGGCACGTGTTTGCCTCCCACTCCTGGATTCTTTAAGTAGGTTGTGAAAAAATATTTCATTAAGCCGCTATAGTGTAGGTCACATTGTCTACATTTGTAATGAGGATGGTGACCACCTCTCTCAGATTTTTTTTTGACATATTAACACACAACGCCATCTAGTTCCAAACTAAGCAAAGCTATGGGTACTAGACAACTGATATGATTACATACATATACTTTTTTTTTGTAAATACATACATATTATACATAGGAAACACCCAAACTCCCAAACAAATATTTGCAGATCATACAAACATTTTCAGATCATACAAATGGTTCGAAGCTTGGGTCATCCGACCCAGGCTTCGAACCGTTTGTATGATGACCCAAGCCCTCATGGACTGCAGTCGCATACACCACCGCTGCACCACCGAGGCAGTCATTCTGCTTGTGCTCAGTGTAGTCATTGTGGCAGCTCTTTAATAAGAAAAACGATTGTGTTATTATAAAGCAATAAAGTAGAAAGTACAGCATATACGATTTAAGACAGTTAAGTTTGCTAGTGATAAAAAAATATAAACAAATATTATAGATACTTGTTTTTTTTTTCTTGTTTATGACAAAGATTATTTTTCTTTTACTAGTATGCTCATTTGTCCTCTATAATTATACATTTTTGAGGTTGAGTGGTTCAAGTGGTTTACACACCACTTCCCATTTGTCAAGTATTGTGGGTTCAAATTCCACATAGGACAACACTTTGCGTGACTCACTAATTGTTGTTCTGAGTCAGAATTTTCTTTGCATCCGTTTAATGTATATTTGTAAAGTCCCCAGCAAGACAGGATATATTTAAAGGAAATATCATTTTTTTGTAAAAAGAAATAAGTATTACAGAACATAAACAAATCTTTAAGATTACAAGTCTCCCTTTTAACATAAGTTAATGTGTGACAAAAAGTACTGCCAAGTTTTTTTTGTTGATGGTACTTGTCAATCAATATTTATTACCATTATTGGTGTCAGTACAACAGCATGTCTCAATCATTGAATAACGATTACTTAAACAATACTGAGACCACTATCATTTTTAGTGACAACCATTTCATGACGTAAAATGCACTAAATAATAAATTTAAGATTTCTTAAATATTGAATAAATTTCAAATTCTTGATCATTAAATAGGAACAACAATTTTTTTTAAACAAACAGTACCTTATGTGTTAATCCTGGGTATTAACAATGTCTGTATCAAATTTTATTAGAATTGGTTTAGCTGTTTATGAGAACAATTACAAACTTTCATCTTTATCTAATACAGATAATTAATCCCTGAAATACAGTTTACACTAGTACTATATATATATAGTGATACAGAGTGTCCAGAAATGCGATGTCAAGCCGGTACCTTTACCTTTATAATGATAGGCCAGGTCATAACAGTTATCAGAAATATCCAAAGAAAATCTATGTCATGTACTTTAAAAATAATGAACATTCAGGAAAAGACGAATAATATACACCTGTGATGCATTTTCTCTTCCCGTTTCTACAAATTTCCACTTTATTTTTTTATTTTGTAAATTCCAGGACACCTGTATACAGCCGAGATGCCTCCATGGCACAGTGGTTAGTGTATGCAAGTGCTGTGCTTGAGATCTTTCATCCGATTCCTGGGTCAGACCAAATATTAGAATGATCTGCAAGTATTTGTTTCAGTTTGGGTGTTTTCTATGTACAGTATGTATATAACAACTACAACTATCTATTATATGCATTTATATCAGTTGTCTAGAACCCATAACTCAAGCCCTGCTTGTTTGAGACTAGATGGCATTGTGTGTTAGATGTTCAAAATAAGACAATATTTGTTGCAAGAAGAGTTTCAAATATTTTTATTTTATTAACCAGTACTTAATAGTTAACTAAAACACAATATTTGTTTAACTTTCTCTATATACCCGAGTAAAAACCACAGAAAATTAACTGTATTCATTACTTTCTATATTTTAATTTTCACAGATTATATTTAATTTTCAATTGTAAGAATCATAGCAAGTTTGATAAGTATTAATTGGAATTATAGACTATAATATAGACCGTAATAAGTTGAAAAGAAGATCAAAATAACTTCTAACTGCTTTTTACAAGTCTTTTGACCAAAAATTAATTGTTTTCAAACCACCTAACATCTTAATCAGTATATATTATAGTACATAACAATATTTAGATACTAACCTTAACCCGGCGCTTTAGCCGCAGCGGTAATAACAATTTAAAACTTAAATTAGCGACACTCAACGAGGCCTACTTTCCAAACGTAAGATTTAGAATTACCGACAATAGGTCTATCTTTAAATGCGTTTTTTACAGACTGTAAACAGTCTCAGCTACATTATTTGCATGGAGATGACTCGTAAAGTCACGTAGATTCATAATAAGCTACACGACACCATCTGAGACCTCCGGACATCCAAATAAAGACAACAAAATATACGATGTTCATATTCTATTTCACTGACCTGTATATCACTTGTAAGCAACCAGCGGCGCGACGATGGGCTTCCATCAAATATTTAACACTACACAAAATGCGAAAATTAACCACAAATGTTTATTTCACACAATAATCATTCAGTTTTTACGATTTTCTTCTATTGTGACACTCGCGGTTAACAGCAGACAGCACAACGCGTTCGCGAGAATTGGGTGTTGCTAGTGTGATAGCTAATAATTTACTACTACTTTCAACTACTACCTAAGATTATTATTAATATAATATTATACCTACTATCTAAAAAGCTCTGTGACAAAAATTCACCATGAATTATTCGACCCATCGCATTCCACTGCTGGACGTAGGTCTCAGTCTCTCTCAAGTAACACCACAGAGAATGAATTATTTAAAATTAATTTTAATGCACAACGATTGATCGATGAATTGATTGAATTGAAATGGTGGTTCCAGTTCTAATTTTACTATAGTTATGCTATGCTGACACAGGCTATTTCCGTGTACAATGTGTATGGTGACATTGGTTACCACCATACTTGCATTCTTCGTAACCTTTCCATCTGGTAGAGTAGAGCCGCTTTATATTAACAAAAACCCATTAAATTAAAATTTGTGCACTCTAATTGGAAAGTAGATGAGAGTCACAATGAGTATGGTGACCACCTTTTCTAGGGTTCTCTGCTATCTGGAGCATAAAATAGCTTTATAAATCTCTTATTGTTATTCGTATGTCGAAAATATACATTCTAACTTATCATGACATAAACATTTGCTGGATTTTGTGTAATTTTTTTAGCTTATTAGATCTTTTTGTAATACACAATTCCGAGTTTCATAGTTTTAAGCGACAGGTTACACTTTTTCTCTTCAAGCAAAGAAGTAAGAAAGGTTTATAATGTTAGCATTTCTTACTTCTTAGAATCACTTTATATGGGTTAAAATTCTATAATATATATTATGCAGTTCGAATCAACTTCATTTTACTTACACGTTGAAAATATAATGGAGCAAGCACATCCGCTCCCCTTTTGAATTTTCACAATAAATGCGTGGCAGACAGTATTTTGGAGTTTTCTGAGTAAATTTCAAAACACGTTCTTAATAACAATCACAATGGAGAAGAAGCATTGACCATTTAGATGACAAATTTACATTTTTATTTATTTCTTAAGTTGGACACAACACCATATTTTTTACCTCTCTCATTTTTCCATGTTTTACATATTACAGTTAAAGCCTTTGCTACACCCGTGTAATAAAGATACAATTTTCAAGGATAAATTAGAAAAGATTATAACAGCGCTACATGAGTAAAGGAAGAAAAATGTGCAGAAGAGTCCTCTGATAGCAAGCGAGCATGTAAT